>LR737393.1:4266727-4678145 GCA_902655005.2 Marronus borbonicus | reverse complement strand
AGGCCGTAACTTTACATTCATGCATGACAACGACCCAAAACACACTGGATTAGTGTGTAAGAACTATTTAAAGGAGCAAGAAGAACAGCACACCCTGAAAGTAATGACATGTCCCCCACAAAGCCCAGATTTGAACCTTACAGAGTTGTTGTGGGATGAACTGGACAGGAGGATCCGAAAAATATGCCCAACTTCACAAGAACATTTACGGAATGTTCTGCAACATGAATGGATTAATATTCCACAATCCGTTTTAACAAAACTTATCGAAAGAATGCCGAGAATAGTTCGAGCGGCGATTAACAGCAAAGGAGATTTTTTCGATGAAAAAAAAAAATAATGTTCAGTATGTTATATTAGGCCAGAATAACTTTTTATTTATTTATTTTTGTATTTTTTACCTGTACATACAATAAAATTGCATTTTGTTTTTAGTTTCGTTTGTTTCTGTAACCTTTTCATGTTTTTTACCAACCGACCGAACTTCTCTGAACGGCAGTGTACTACTAGGATAAGTTTTAGTAGTATTCAATTTTATCTCATAGTTACCTAGTACCCCTACATGATATGTTTACATTATACGATCGCAGATGCTAGCGTGGTTTGAGGGAGGTGTTCGCTAAAAAGACGTAAGTGACGACAGATAATAAACAGCTAACCGAATCTTGCTTTGTTGCATATTTTAAGACGCAAGTTTTATAGGTACTGGACGTTCTGAACGCAGACGTAGTAACAGTCAAAGTGTAGTGATTTCGTTTAATTTAATTTACCGTATTTTCATATATTTTTATAGTTAAATTAAAAGTGTTATCATTTATAAAGAAGACACCCCAGACACCCTAAACAACATAGCACATAAAAAAGCCTACATACGTATATACGTATGTGAAGGGGTCGTGTAATGTTTGGAAAATACCCACGTATTTCACGGTGGTAAAATAGATGTTTTGCGACTCAACGATTTCACTCGATCATAAATCTGTCACGATTAAAAGCTCGCAAATCCGTAGAAGAAAGGTTTTTATCAGCATTGCAAACCTTGTGACGATTGCATTTCTTCACGAAGTAAAATGCGAATTTGTAGAAGAATAATGTAAGAAAAACAAGAATCGGTTTCAAATATTGCATTCACAATAAATACTTGAAGAAGAAATATTTTTTCTGTTCGTTGCCAAAATGAAAGGAGTAATTAATATACGTTGCCCTTAAAGTATCACTTTAGTTGTTTGGGACTACCGAAGCTTCTCAGGAAATCAATGTTTTGAGTGATAATCGATATCGTTGCGGGCTAGGCCTCTAAATTTGTCTCGACGGGTTTACCACAGCAGGCTTTAAAACCACAAAATGATGTAAGGGTTTGTATCAACTTACATAATCAATAAGGCTCGTCTTAACGCTGTAAATGCATGAAACGCGAAAACTGTTCAATAAACTAAAATCATTCTCGAACACTTTTTGCAATAAAAATAAATATAAACTTTGGATTACACATTAAAAAAATTAATTTAAATTTTCAGATATTCTCTATAACATTATTTAGATCTAACAGTACTCTCAGTAACTTCGCCCCTCTCATCTGTTCTCTCTCTGCTGTTCTTTTTCGTACTATTTTAAATTCTACACCGCGCACTTTGCATTTCAAGTTTTCTCTATGGTCTCTGCTTTACTTTTTATTTCACTCCTGTATGTTGAGCGAATATTTTTATGCAAAAATTATACTGTACGCCTTGTGATTGGCGGAAGACGACTAGCGCATCTTATTTAAGAAAAAGCGGGAGAAAAGCGAGATTTTAACACAAACATTAAAATACCCTGGAACCATGATAAAAAGTGGTCAAAGGAATATTTCAAGAAAAAAGGAAAGAAGAATCAATTCCAAAAAAGATAGCAAATTGAAAAACACAAGAAACCAGACCAAGAGGAAGAGGAAGATTAGGCAATAAATGATATTAAAGCTGTGGGAATAACTAATTAGGAGGATAAAAAGTATGGATTAATAAAGAAACACAACGAACTTTAAATAAAGGAAAAGCAAATGGCGATGTGGGACAAGCCACATCAATAACAGTCAGAAGGGCTCAAAAGAACGGCTCCAATTTATTCTCGGTTTTACTTATTGTGGAATTTCATTTCAATGCTATAATGAATTTCTTTACTTCTACGATAACTACACAAACGCTGCTGCTAAGGTTTAAGTTGTTTGTAACCTTAACCGAACCGAGTTAAAAAGTTCGAATAACTTTCCCATTAATGCTCATAAAAAGGAATTTATTCCTGAGTACAGCTAAAGCATTATTATAGCGTCATTCCCGACCTATCACGCTATCTACATCTTTCCATGCTTACCTATTAGCGCGAAGAATGTTCTGTCAAATTGATAAATAGTTACGGAAAAAAAGCAATCAATAAAACAAGCTGAAAACGAAATAAATAATGAGACAGCGCTGCTTAACGATAAACCTAAAAAATATGCAGCGAGGTAAGGCGTAAGTCCTGATGAATAGGAAATAAATATTGCACAGAGCAGATACAAAAGAAGAAAAGAACGAATAATAGCAAAGCCTAGGTTTCTCGAAATAAACTTTACTTATATATCGATTTTTCTCTATATGTTGTTGTTCAACAGTGCTCCACTCAGAAATGTTGACTTATTGCGTTATGAGAATTAGACAAGTATCACTATTTATATTACTAATCTTCTTTCATAATTACGTTTTTCAGAATGCACTAATCACAGTAATAATAACCTCTCGGTGATAATGTAATTTTTCATATTATCTTGTAAAGCAATCAATATTTTATTCAACTGAATCCAGCAGAACTTGTTCATTGTCTTGATTGTTCAAGTTCGAATAAATTGATGCAGTTGGTAACATCGCAATACAAACATTCATTTAGGATCATTAACAATTATTTACAATCATTGCGATCTTTTGTATTCAATAGCGGGTATAATAGGCTATGTGTAGTACAGTACATTACGGTAATGCAGGCCAATCTATAGATTGAACGTAAACAACACGTTCTTGCGTTGTAATGATGTTATTTTCCTGTAATTGAGATATGACTTGTAATTGAATATTTTACCGATTTTTTTTTTCTACCGCATTAGAGTTTCTAATTAACTTGTCAGAGCTTTAAGATAAATAAGAACAACATAGGTCGAAACTTTTAAGTTGAGAAAAGGTACAGGCGTTCTCGTTAGGTCCACAAATATATTTGTCTAAGAGGGTGATTAGAATGGAAATTTACGAATCTATCAGAATGAGCTGGTTTCGTCTATCAATCCTGGAAGGATAGTTTGGTTTGTTCTTCTGATCAATTCGAAATGGGGACACAATCTTCTTCACAGCGAATTCACATATTTAAAGAAAATTGCGGTTAGATACTTTTAACTCTTAGAATTAGAAAGGTTCAACTGTATTTTTATTAAATAATATGAGGAGGCGTGACTTCCCAAATGTTCTGCAAAATATATGTAGGTGGTCGTAGAGTACATGTATTCGAAATATTCATGTGACATTGATGGAAGCTCATTATTATAGAGAGCAAACTAGTGAAGTTTTGTCCACGCATCCATCAGAATCCCTCTACTTATCGGTATGATAAGCCTACCAAGATCTCATTAACTAGAATTTCCTTCTTGGTGAAAAGCCAATGGAGCCATGATATTCTATAAAGGGCAAAATATACATACACACCTACAATCGTGGCATGCTATATGTAATCTTTAAGTTGATATCATAATACGCTCTGACATCCATAAGCTTTGTCGTCGTGTGGGTGCCGACTTATTAACTATAGTATATATAACTACATACGTTAATTAAGATATTATTCCAATTAAATGGAACTCTTCATATACGTGTATTATTAGATTGTATTTCACGTCGAATCGTCAGGTCTCACTCAATCTCACTCAATCAGGTCTGTTGAAACCTCCTCAGAAAATTGTTAGGTAGGCAACTCAAAATGCAAATGTAAATTGAAAATTTACTTAGCACTAGGTCAAACAAGGAAACTGGTCAAGGAATTGTATGCTAGACAGTGACAGATACATATCAAAGTCGATTCAGATGAAGCCATGTAATAAAGCAGAAATACAGCCCATAGCCAATAGGAAAAAACCATTTCGGTTTCGAATCCATTTCGAAGCTAATTCCTCACTACGAAGAGGATCGACTCAACTGAATTTCCCGAATACACAGAAGACTCCGGAGCGGTCCAATACCATCATTATCCGGCCAATCGAGTCCCGTTATTATCCTGCCGTTTTAGTCATAGCCTAATTTCCTCAGATCCAGACCATATATCCCGTTGAAAACTCAATAATTGGGAGTTAGTTTCCCGACAGGAAGCAATTCTCAGTTCTTTTTTTCACTGTTCCATGAGATTTATCTGTAGTAGTAAGTCTGTATCTACTTGGCACTAATTTATAACAAAAACAAGCATAATAAATATGTAAGGAATAACAATTATTTCAAAGCTGATTTGAAGATATGAACAGGCTAGGAGTTCCGGAGAAGATTTTAAACTAATATTTGCGAAATTTATCTAGATCCCACTTGCTTAATTTTCATTCACGTAATTATTAAGAAAGCGTTTAAAGAGGCTTATTACAATGTATACCTACACAATTATCAATAAAATGAACTTTTCAGTGCAATATAGCGTTCGAATAAAGTGAATTAAATCAATTCATTTAACAATAATGATTTCATCGTTATATAGCGTATTGATTTATATTCCAATCGTGCCGTTATAAAAGCTGCACACCAAGTAATTTAAGTGAATGTTATTTACGACGCGCTGGTGTGTAAATTGAAATTATTTGTAATTAATTTCAGTTACCTGTTAAATTAATTTTAATGTAACCATTAGTTTGCGGTACTGTATTATTACATTACAGGATGTAACGAACCCGCGATTTTTGAATCAAAATTCCTCCGACATGCTAAAAGAATTCTGTAGTCTATTATGTTCTTCAAGTCTCAAGTTAATCTCTCGGTTCAGAATATTTTAACTTTAACTCCGATAATTTTCTTTCAAATTCATCTTATTTCCTAAGCTTGTTAACTGCCGGTTCCAGATTTCAACGCTTATCCTGATTATCCTTAATTATATTATTTCTAAAGTTTACTAAATTCCCTACTACTTCTTCACTCTCCCATTTCTCATTTAAATTAGTTATGTTTTTAAAATATAAAGCTGGTTTATGACGAAGTTGGAAAAGTTTTTGTTTCGTTAAAACTATCAAAAACTAACGTTATTAACAGCCTTGGTAGAATATCTGAGAGTTATTCCATCTACTACTTCTCCGATCAATTTGGCTTTCGAGCCAACAAATCTGCTACATTGGAGGTTTTAGAATTTGTTGCTTTTACTTTGCCTTGCTTTAAAGTCAAACAATTCTGTGGACTACCTTTTGTGATATAAATAAAGCTTTCATTGTTCCTAAATTATATGGTTTTGTCCGTAGCCTCTGGGGAGATTACGATAAAACTGAGCGCCCTCGAGGCTGTATATTAGGTCAAATTTTATTTTTCATATGTATCAATGATTTTTTTTAATACAAATATGAATAAATACCTCATTTTCGTGGGTGATACCGTATTGCTGGTTAATTTGATCCTTTTGAAAAAAGTCTGCAGACTATTCACCATGCTTAAATAATGAAAAAGAACTGCAACAATGATATGTTTTTAAAGAGAAATTTACTTCACTAAACCTACGATCTTACTTAGATTCTACGTTAAAGTGAGATACATATGAGGAATATTTATTTGCTCGTTTTCCGTTCAGTTAACACCCTGGCAACTCTACTTTTCACTGTTTCATTCTTTGATGTCTTACGGCATTATAGTTTTACAGAGAAAGGCTTGAGTGTAAGTAGACCAAAGGACGAGTTTTGCATTAGGTTTTCAGGCTACTGCTGCTGCTCAATAGACTTCTTGCTATCGAAGCGTAAAATTTTCTCATCCTTTCGTTACAAGATATCTGAAGCTTTTCACTCAAAAGAAATTTGTTATGCCAAGTCGTAGATCAAGTGGTGAGACCGTTGATCTGCAACATCCTCTTGTTTTGTATACATCTTGTTTGCTTTTGTTTGTTGTAATTGTGTTGTGTAACATATCAAACAACAACAGCAAACAATATTCGGCTAAGAAATGCTCTTTGCTTCAACCCTTGCAATGTTGCGAATTTTTCCGACTGTTGCTCATCCGTTCTCAGGAAGTAATTAAATGTCATAATAATATAGACCTAAATCTGACGTGCGTAAACACTTATATGCTGTATATTTAGCACAAATAGAATTAGGGGAACATGTTTAATTCATTTCAATAACCTTACGGAACTTTATCTTAATTACATGGATTATCCTTACCCCAAACCGTCAGATTAGATTACACCTTTTTTTTTCTCGCTGGCCCTCATTGTTAGTTGTCAATGTCTGGATTTACGAACCAATATATAAAATGAAGGCAGAGCTTTATCGCTTTCCGACTTTTTTCCCATAAATTATCCGCATCGGAATAAAACCAAATTTATCAGATTACCTATAAATCTTCGTGATTCATTAAAATTACTTCGAGCTTTTTTTACGTCGATGCTTGAATTACGAGGTTGTAAAGACTAAATAAAATTTGATATTTTTTTCCCGATAGCCGGTTCATCGCTGAAGCTCGCTATGGGTATATACGTGTGTACGTAGGATAAGGTTAATTAATTTAATTATTCGTAAGTCCCGTCAAAAAATATACACTTAGTCGAGACGGTTCTTGAATGTCCGTAACGCCGTGTTAACCATACAGAGTGCACGTTTTTCGAATAAACTAATTTCGAGGAAACTCAATGTAACGCTTATTTATTTAGGACACTCATTTTTAGTGAATTAGCGGCTTACAGCTCGGCGGCGTCCTTTCGTTTTTCGCAGTCACAAAAGCAAATATACGAAAACGGCGGGTTGTGCGATTTTCTTTCTTTAGCAAATTTTCTTTATTACCACACCATGTCACGTTTGGAGTTGTGAGAATGGGGCTGATTTCGTAAGAGGCCTACTGGGACTTGTCTGACTAGTGATATTGTTCTTTCTATTTGAGGCCTTGGTTATTGCACTTTTTGTGCTGGTGCATGTTACTTCAGGTATAAGGTTCACGTAAAACAAACCGATTAACAGAGATCTAATTCAAATCATTATAGTAATCATTTGAATGAACAAAACTGGCCAAAACGTAATTAAAATAAAGCATTAAAGTCAGTCTGCTGTAATGAAACGTAGATGGACAGATTCTATTCTGGATATTAATGGAACAATAGCTTCATTAAATTGTTCAATGAAAAATATGCATAAATTTTGGAGCTCCAGGCTTATACATGAAGATAACGAAGTCGCTACTTCAGGAAGAAATATTAATTTGAAGTTGCTTTCAGTTCAAATGATTAGTTGGTAGAATCAATTAACTTACTCATAGACAACGTTCCTGATTTATTTCCTGCTTACAGCAAATTCTACACCAATTTGGAGATTATCTGATAAGATCCTATTGCAGCAAGTCAAAATTTTCCACTTAATTCACATATAATTCCAACAACACTTTTTAGGTCTCCCATTGAATTAATCTATACAACACATTTTTCATTAAAAATGCAATTAAACGACACCAAACGCGACATTTCACGAACAGATAACACACGATATTCAATTTCTGATAGCCGTTATAGCCCTACGACATTACGCAACCATAAACAGATAACATTTTCCGGCATATTAACACATTTAGCGAAAATTTCCGCCAGATACTATCACAGTAAACAATATGCTCATCTTTTTTGTAATGTACTGTTTCGACCTAAACCTCAATATATCATATCGTTTGGCATTATCTGCGGTGCTACTGCGTTGAAATTTACTAACTCGGAAGGCTATAAAACTTGCGAAAAGTGACCCGTAACAGCAGTAGATGTGCCATAAAATTCAGCCGGGCAGATAGAGTCAATAGTTTGATGTTTTCTAACATAATACTACAGGATTGCGAGGTATATTATTCTTATAACTGAAAAAACAACAAATCGAGAAATGAATTGGTTTCTCAATGGAGCGGTATATTGTTATTTAATTCAATTCGCGGGAATAAAAGTCGATTCTGAAATAATACTGATAGTGAACAGTGCAGCCACATCCGCAGATCGTTCCCCGAATCAATCCAATATTGAAACCTCAAAGTATAAAAAATACATAATTAAAAATACTTTTTTTTGCATTTTGCAATTTAAAATATTCATATTTCGGATTTCTACCTACCAATTTTCTTGTGAGCTTCGTAACCTCGGAGCTTATTTGACATGTTTGAATATGTTTCCTCATAGGTATTGTAAATGAGACTCTCTTGGTAAGAACATGAATTTCTCCGCGATAAATGTTTAAAATAGTGAAATTTAACTACGTTAATTTACGGGGTTAAACCAAAATCAAACATAACAAAATTCTTGCTCTGCCATTATATCCAAATGAAGCCCACATTTTCTTTATAATTTAATAATTGTCAAGTTAGAAGGATCTAAAGTGATTCAAATATACAACGTTTATGCTTTAACGTACATGTTCTTTAACATTTCGTTCAATCAAAAATTATTTTTCTCCTTCTCTTGTCTTCAAATGTACAATCAAAGGTTACATGTTGTAGAATTCCGCAGTCGTTGCTTTCTTTCAAAGAATCTAGGTGTCCGGGTGAAACCGCGTAGTAATTGTATGAATTTACCGACGTTTCGCTCTCGGAGCTTCTTCCGGGCTACGGCATATTATACCGCTGCTGCTACGAGAATAATCGTCGTTGCTCGGAGTGGGGTCTATATAAGGTTAGATGGGGGGCACGGCGCGCGTGATCGCGGACGCTGGGACGTCTGAGGGCTTTATACATTTTTCCAATCGACTTCATTTACAAGATCATAAAGGAAATGTTACCGAGAAATTAAATAAAAAGTTGATAGCACTGCCGAACAGTGTCTGGCTAGGCCATTATTCTGCAAATATCAAAGCTATTTAAATATTATCTATTCTTAATTGTATTTTTTTGTTATAGCAGGTAGTAATTTATTATTTATTACCTTGAGAAGTCGAAATAATGCTCTCTCTTTCTGTTATCTGAAGCATTAAGTTTCGTCTACGCCGCTTTGGCCACTATCCAGGTTAATTAGTAGAAGCCTAGTTGCTATTCAATTTTTTTAATTTCGTAAAAGCGTTAATTTTACCACCTTTTGGTTACTTTGTTATGAAAAAAAAACAAAAAAGAACAAACAGGTGAACAACCCTTGAGTGATCTCCATGGAATCCTAGAGCTTCACGAGACATAGCTTCAGAAACGTTTACCTTACTGAACATCTGAATTCGCGTAACCAATTTCCTTAGGCTCAGCGCAAATCGAGCCTAGCACACGCCATATGAGATGGGCTCAATATACGGTGCGATACTTGTAAATAAATTTCACAGATTCCTCTATGCATGGGACGGATGTGGCGCGTGCGTGCCCTGGGTTTTGCGCCGGGTCTTACACGTGTCCCCACATATAAAATATCCAAACAATACTGTACATTATTCGAGATCCAGAAGGGCAAATAAATTTTACTCGAATACCAGATCCGATGAATGTCGGTGGTATTCTGTAGAATAAACCATGCACTTCGTACAGTGGCTCGAATTATTTCAAACGTTCGTTTCCTTGTTCAAATAATGGTAGGCGTACTACAGCGTGGCTGCATAAATAGTTCGAATTACCTAGATGCAAATTGAAAAGGCTGCGATAGGTACACGGGTATACGTTTAGTATTTCATTAATAGAAAGCTAGTAGTATTGAATAGAGCTGTCAAGTACTAATTAATATTCGCTTCGTTCGCATCAATGAGCTATCTGGTTAGTCGCCACGTATTAATCGGCGATACGACTGCGAACTCTGCCCATATAATACGACGAACTCCGAAATACGAGCTCTAGAAATTAAATTGCACACTCTTAACAATTGCTAGTTTCCATTTCGTAGAACAATGGTGATCATTTTCTATCTATTTTAAGCTCCTCCTGAGATAAATAAATTTGGTCGAAGGTTTTTTTCCGAGAAACTAATTTAAGAATGTAATATGCATTGTGTAGCTTCTGTAAAACGGCGAATTTCAAGTCAAAACGTCTGTTTATGATGTCTATATCTGTTAAGGACTTGTTTTATTTTATTTTGTAAATGTAACCATTTTTATTTATTTGAAAGTAATATTTTGTTTGTGTCCATTTTATGATAAATTGAATGTTTCTTTTGTTTTGCGTTGTATAAATTTATATATTCCATATTTAGCATCATTTAAACTTTAACGTGTGCGCATTCAATGTAAAAATACGTTTAATTTCTTATAAAGTTCGCAAATATTTAAAATTCGCCAATGTTCTAATTAAAAATATCTTTAATAGTCATTTATTATATCTGTTTGATGAAGCTCCTGCTAATTCATGTATTAGATCGACCGCTAGGTAGGAATGTCCGCCAGTTACCGCCGGTAACGTACACTTACGTACAAGTTATCGAAACTTCGTCGGAAGTCCAACGTACGAACTACCATCACTGCCTGCCTTCTCTCTTTCGCTTGCGAGCCACGCAGCGCTCAAACCCGCACTATCGTTGGTTTCTGATTTTGCCGCTTATACATGGGGACAGCAGCTCGGGGCAAGATACTAGAGGTGGTGTATCAAATAAGTACATGAAATAACGCGAGCGTCTGGGTAGCTGTGAGTTGTATAGCATCTTTTTGCGGTAGTGATCGGCTATTTGCTGCTGTCGCTCAACCAGACGCTCATGCTTCGGTAGGGTTTTGTGGTGGCCCTAGCGTTAGACATTGAATGTCCCGATACATTTGAATGGGTGCACAAAGAAGGACCTAAATTATGAAATCCATATAGTATGCTACTTATGTATTTGAATTTATATATATGGATATACAAGGGAATTATTTAATAAATATATTTTGTATATCTACGTACTGTGTTTAATTTGAGATCAACCGATTAAGCGAGTAAACACATAAGAATTACATATAAGCAATTGGTCCTTTTGCCTCACAAGAAAGATACACTGAAGCAGACGACTAGCGGCATTGTTCTTCAAACTAGGAGAACGTAACAATATCTTTTAGAGCTGTTATGTGAGTAGCTATAATATTTCAAGAACGTTTGTAGCTTCGAGAAGGTTACAGTTTACAAAGGTCTTACCTTGCTGTACCTGATTTAAACTTCGCGAAGTTTCTTTTGCCATAGAAGCTCGGTATCGTCATAATTTCATGAGCCAATTAACTCAAATAAAAGTCCAGAAGCTTGTATTTTCCTAGCATAGGTTTTGTATTGAACTAATCAAAATCTATAATAATATTATGCTTTTTTCTAGACTTAGATAACCCTTTGAATAGAAAATGTGTTAAGTCAATGAAGTCATCACTAAAGATGGTATTTCAATTATAAATTCGTCATTAACTGCTGTTTGGACAAGCCAATGTTATTACCAGGGCATTACGTATTACAGCGGACCCCTCCCAAAACTTATTGAAATCCTCGATGGGAAGATTAAAATTGCTTAAGGAAGTGCAATTATTTCGGATTGCTTTAATTAATGTTTAAAATAATAGAGCGGTTCGCTGGTGAAACTTTCCTATTATTATGCGTTTTCCCACTTACAATATTCCATTCGGTTCCCCAGCACCGAACGACTTTCGTATATACAGCCCAACTTTCCCATTCAATTGCGTCTTTTCCCTAGAAACTATATTCGAAGCGTAATTAAAGTTCGTATCGTAGAATCCTTTATAGGAATTGTTTTCTTCCGTCTTGTCCTACTGAGAATGAATGAGGTCAGAATGTAATAACTGCATTTTTCAAAATATCCACAAGTCTACAGATCGAATACCATTGAAGGAAATCCACATTAAAATAGGTCAAACCAAGAGACGTACAACTTTCAAATTCGTCTGTAAAGAATACGTGGGTCCAGTTTTAATAGAGCAACCAACAGCCTAGTTCTTTCAGAAATTGCTATGGCACTTCTAACCTTCCTAAGTTTAAATGTTGCGTTCCTTTCTCAACCTGTGCGGGCACTTTTGCCAAATGATGGAAGATAAAATCGCACAAGATCGGTGGATAGACCGAGAGAGCATCATCCTGTATATTTTCGAAATACATTACAGTTTCAGTTACGACATGTACATTCGACCCTCTATAAGAAGAGCCATCAAATGATTAAATTTCTGCGAATTTCAAGTTTGTACATAAAGCTGATGTAGCGGTAATGGAGTCCTGGAAATCATTAGAAGCAAATTCCACCCGGAATCCTCCAAATATCAGCTTAACGTCATCTCTGCATGATCGATTGACATTGCACTGGCAGGACATTACCACTAATCTGTTTACGTATATCAGCTTTAAGGCATATCTGGCAAATTTAGTACTTGTAACTATGTTATCACGTTAATAATTAATTATTTTGTTTTTTCCGAATTTTGGATGATATCAATTGTTATTTCGGATATAATTAACATCACCGTTAGCATGGACAACTTACCTATATGCACGGTAGAAGTTGACTGTTCAGAGTTATATTTTATTCCTGCGCTCTGGATGCTACGGTTACGTCCATAATTCCATTTTAATTGAAAATAAAGCTCACTTTGTACCCTAAGAGATGCAGCTATGGTATTAATTATCGAGCATTAACTTTAGTAGAACCACCCTGAAATTTGCTATAGTAACTGTCAAGTTCCTAATTAAAACAGTTACCAAGGAAACAGTAACTCTAACTCAATTCATACACCATTTACGCTTTGACATACTAAGAATGCTCCTCATTGATTCACGACACCGTCCTAATGGAATATTGGATAGCAAAAGATGAACTAGCGGTATGCGAAGAACAAAAAATCCTTATTAGGAGAGTCGTTAATTTAACGACTTTAATACTTCGTTTATCATTCAAAGCTTTCTTTACTTTTTAATTGTCTAACATTTAATTTACAACTTACGAGAATATTAAAATCCCACAATTAATTAAAGATATCTCTCTAAATATATGTTTTAATTAAAAGTTACCTTAATCCTTTGCCTGGAGCAAAAGGGATGATGCAAAAGCTTTCCGTTTCAATTAAGTAGCAAATGTTGCTCTTCCACTAATTACTTTGATAATATTAGAGTTTGCTCCTGAGAGGCATTTACAGATAACTGCGCAATGTTAATTGAATATGCAATTTACAATGAGACTGTGAAATGCGTATTTGAAAGTGATCTGTTTCAGCATTATACAAAGGCTGCGTACATAACGCAAACGTTCAAATAACGGGATTTGAACCAGAACGTGCCCGTGGCTGGCAAATTAACTATCACCATCCTGTTATCTATTCACAATAGTATACTAGAAAACCTAACATATAAAGCTACATCCTAAAAAAACAAGTGCAAGGTACCTTTGGCGTAATCCAGAAAACTGTATTGACGAGGTAATATCGGCAGCTCGAAAATTTCAGATCTAGATGAAACTCCCGCGCCTGTAAAGAGTACCTTGGTATAAAAACAACATTTTTTTTAGCGAATGATCGCCCGATTTCGGGGTACAGACCCCTCGAAAAATGTGTAGGGAAAAAGTATATGCGACACCTTCGGAAGTAATTAATAGGATTAGCCCCATAGTTCAATTAATTATGCCGGATATGTTGCAACACCTTCTGGATTTAATTTCACAAAAACTACAGCTTTGTATTCAAATTAATGGCTATTAGTTAGAGTATTTACGTTAATTAACAATTATTATTATTACTTTTATTGGACTTAAATAAAAGTCGTATTTTGTCATGTCGGTTCCACTAATTAATTACAATTTTATAAGCTATTGCCAAGTTTACACTTCTTTTAAATAATCCGTACGGCTTAACTAACTGTAACCTTACAACTTTTCTCCGTTTTCGTTTTCGACCATCCTTTATATCCATCTTAATTCATCCCAAGTCTAAAATACATCACTTTACTTTATTTCAATTAAAACTCAAAACAGATCTCCGGTTTTTGTTTCTACTTAATATTTTCAGTGCTTGGAGTATCCCTACAGCAATTAGTAGCTTTATTAAATCAGTTCCCTCGAGAATGCAACTTTTCTTTGAAATTCCAGCCAAATATTTGCAAATGACGGGCTTTTGTCAAAAACATCCCTCAAGCGTACTTGAAGGCAACTACTCGGGGGGGAAATTAAAAGGTAGAAATTAAAATTGCGTCTTTCCTTCTCTCGACGGTGTATTTGATCGTTATACGGAGATTATTTGTGATATCGTAATAAATTTTTCAAACAATTGGCAGCAGGTACGAGGAAGATGTAAATTGCGAATTTCTGTTGCTTATATCTCATTTATTACTGTTTGCTTAGGTAATCCTTTCTGTCTCATCGATTCATAATTTTCATTGTACTTTAACGTCTTTTGTTTATTTAAATTAATATATTTGCTTTTATAACAGCCTCTGTTGGTAAAAGGGCAATATTGACGATCATTATTCAGCTTATAATATTGGCGTAATAAATTTATTTCGGTAGAATATATTCTAACCGATATTAAATTGAGTTGTTCGTGCTTATATTAATAAACGATTGAGGCTTTGTAGCAACAGCTTTCTCAGGTCGTGCGGTTCTTGAGTGATTGGGTAGTCATGCACCAAAAAAAAACTATTAATTTAAACAAATAACAATGTTTTGATACAGAAAACTTTTGAATGAAAGTGGTCCTATCTATCTTGCAAAAAAATTATTTGGGACGTCTGTTATATACACTAATTTTAATATATGTAGTTTAAATAAACATTTTGTACAAATCCTCCCTACTTATTACCATCTTGAAAGATTTCAGTATAATAAATGAAGAAATCTACATCGTAATATTCCCCTTCTGCATATATAATACGCATTTCATTCCATTAAATTAATTCGTTTATACCGACAAAGAAGTATTTAAACATGTTTTTAATTCAAAGTAAATCGAATGCGCCTAATATATTACAGACAAAATACTAACGTTACATTAGTTTCTTTTGAACTCACGATAACTAACGCAAGTCACCTCGCAATAATATTTACCACAACATTATTTGAATTCAAGCTTTATGCATGCGGTACACTTATACGAAAGCGTACCGTGCTGAGCTGTTACAACGATTCCTTCCACTCCTTGTGATCAATGGCCCAACGCTAATTTCAGCGAGAATAAGCGGAATTGCATTCGATTGCTTGAGTAACTCCGACGTAAATTGCTTTTGCCTTTTGTGGGACGATCTCGCTGGCCTTTAACATTAACATATACCTTACATATATCGGTTGAAGTTGAAAGAGCCACGATTGAATGTGCGGAGCAGTTGCGAACACGTCTCTGGGGAAATAATACATTCAGCGGCCCGAAGAGGTTAACTTCCCGATAGAAAGTTTCGTAGCGAACTTGTAGTAGCAGTTACCATTCTTAGTTTAAGAAAGCTGGTTTTATTTTCTGATTTTGTGATATGTCCATGATCAATCTTTGCTGATTAATTAATCGATTTAGCGTGTTAATGGTTACAGGTTAATTTAAATTTGGCTATCAACTATAACATTTTATACGCTAGCATTTTTGTGCGAAAAGCTTCACATTAACAAGAGTTGTAAAAGCACGCGCAATATTGAATAAACCGTGGATTTTGCCCAATTGTGTCCAAATTTTCCTCGTGATAATCGCGCCAATTTTATTCGATTTTCGGAATATTAAAGGTTTGTATATGAAAGCAATAGAGTTCCTCTTGCGGCCACAGCATTTTATAAATGGTGTTTCGTTAATTAAAACAAAATCAAGGCTCTGTACTGTTTTTTATAGCTGAAACGAAAAATTTGTAAGCTTTTTTTAATTTCAATCACTGTTCGGTTTACTTTTACGAAAAATTTCCGAGCTTTTATTGGGAGGAATGAGTTTGCTGGGAATTTATTATCGGCTACAGTGTTAAATAAATAAATTCTATGCATTAGAATGCGGTATTGAATAAAATCTATTTACCTATCTATCTGTCCTTCAATCCACCGATAAACACAAAAAACAAGTATTAACGAAAAAAAAGTTATTTGAAGCTTTTGTTGCATCAATTCCAATGCAAAAGTTATAGTATTTATTTTATATTTTTGTCAACCATGGTCTCACAGACCGTTTCTAATTAAAATTGATAAAAACATGTTTCGGATCAAGGGTTATAATGAGTTCAATAAGCGTTTTATTAATTACCTCCTAAATATTTCTGCCATGGGCATGTATGCCTGTATGTTCGCAGATAAAAATATCCCACGTCGTCTGCAAACAGATTTAATATAATTTCGTTATATAAGATTGTGTAGGTTAGAAGAATACAGAGATAGTGTAATTACGTTGAAAGAGGGCTGATCGAATTAGGTGAACTCATTTCGAAATTAATTTCGGTAGATGTTTATCTCCGAAAGCTAACGACAAATCTGTGAATCAGCAAAATAACGATGAAAACGGAAACGATTAACGAGATCTTTATCGTTAAATAAGATTGAAATCGGCTCCAAATTGTCTACGCCTAATTCTTCTGGGACGATTACTAAAGCTTACACGAATATCGTTCCTTAACATACTATGTACTTCAATCTGTATTGTTCAAATAATAGTAAATAATATTAGGTACTTCGAATAGAAAAATTTTAAAATGTGATTCTTTGAAATACCGAGAATATAAATGGAACAGGACAAACGGTTTACTCGATGCATGAAGCAATTGAGTCACTCCATAAAGTTGCTTTTCTCGAAGTTTTAAAATAACTCACTTATTTTATTTGTATGTTTGCAAAACTCGCAGTCAGTTTTGTTATAATTGGCTCTAATAGTAAAATAAATGCAAATAAAATTTATAGTTTTAATTAAATAATTAGTTTTCCTAAAATATTGAGAAACTCCGAAATAGGTATTCTAAAAAAATTTAGTTGAAAAACAGCTCTAGAGGAAAAGTAATTTAGTTGTTCAAATATTCATGCAACAACAATGAGGAACAATATTCGTGCCATCGCATTATATTCGAATCTAAATAAACAATTAATCTTTCACGAAATTCTAGGCAGAAAACGATATCTCCAACTCTCCAAAACAGCCATGCTACGGTTACGGCACCCATAAATGAAAGAACATTTGTAATTAGACTTGTCATACCTCCATAAATAACCAAACAGAAATGCGTATTCGGTTTGGCCGATGCGATTTCAGAATTCATACATAACGCTATTCCGAAAACAGAAAAGGGTCCAGCTTCGTCGAACTTTTCTCGCTATATTTGTATAACACGGGTAAACCAAAATATCCGGGGTGCCGTATACCCTGCCTGTGACGAAAGATCAAAGTTCAGACACATGAGATTTATACCCATCCGTTTTAAGTTATTCTTTCGGAAAAAAAGTTGGGCCGTAATTAATTTTGTCGGATCCTCAAGCGCTTTTGTTCCTTTATCTTTTTGATTTATGTCTTTTTATTTACTTTATTAATTTACTCGTTACTGGGCGTTAAGTGGATAATATTTTTGAGAACATCTGAATTTCGCAGCTCATATAATCTGCCTCTCTTTTAATATCTAATTTAGTTAATAATTTAGACAGTTAGAAAATGTAAACGTCAATACGACAAAAACCATGTATTCTTTGCTTTCTCTACCCTGAAGAAAAAGATTTTTACCGCCAATAATAACAATTAAGCCGAGCGATTTCAATGACAGGTTGTATGTCGTCGTTTGACTGTTTGTAAACTTAATACAACGTAAAATAAAATATCAATAGGTTGATTGTTATTTCGATAAACAAAATTAATCGCGAAAAATCAATTTTTCTTCCGTTTTTCACATTGTGAATGGGATGTGAATTGTCACCATTAGACAATATAGTCCTTGAACTGCACGACGATAATTTACAATGAAAACCCTGAAATGACGAATACTAATACCACAATTTAATGGAAAATGTGCTACATGCTTCTCCAAGGCGTTTGCCGAAAGACAAAATTAAACAGTCTGCTAAGAAATGCTAGGCATACGTTCTTTCCTTTTACCTTATTAGAACGACTTTATCAAATATATATTTGCATTTCGAGACTGGTACTAAATTGTCCAATCGAATCCATTCAAACGTGATACAAAGCGCGCGAAGGCTGTTAGATGTTTGTGACAGTAAGGATTTCAGCAAGCGCACAATAGCGCATTGTTTCAAGTGTATCTCAAGTGCTCACGTGACGAGGTCAAAGGACGCCATTTGTTTAAACGTACACATGTAGAAAATACTAAGCAAACATAATCACAAAGCAAATTTCATTTCATTTTTCCACAAAGGTAGTCATATTTTTTTGTGTGTTCAACTCTTTACCGGCATTACAAATATGTTTGAGGAATAAAATAAAATCTACGCATTTTATTTCCAAACCAGTTCCCTTTCCTTTGCATTAAACATTTTGTCGAATCTTTTAAAGTAAAGCGATTGAGGGACGTCATTTGCCTTTTTAAATAAATATTGGTTGCTTCTATTAGGATTAACCGATTCTAATAATCTTGGTCTCGTTTAAAAGAGGTTTATTTGAAACTATCTAGCGTTGCGTAAAATTTCATGTACATACGTATCTGCAACCTCAAAAAGTGCACATCCTCTAACTAACTTGACCGTCGATTAAATAGAGATATTTAATTTGAAAAGTTGTTAGCGAGATTAAATATAATTATTCTATAAATGATGATAACGCTACTCTAAATATGGACAATTAAAAATGGAAAGAGTACAATGACGAAAGGATTTATGCTGTCATTCCCTCGTAAATTAACGTTGGACACTGGAGATACATTTGCCCTGTGATAGAGACGGAAGGCGCATGAGGGTTAACCGCTGATACACCACATTAGGCATAGAAAGAGCTAAATACTTTTATTTCACTCACAAATTACCCGCATTGTAGGAGCTAGAAAAATTGCCTCCTATTTTCGGGTTAATTTTCGGCCATTTGTTTTAGAAAGGACTGTACAAAATAACTTTTTGTACAGTAAAATAATATAACATAATAAGGACTGAATCCTCGAATACGTTCCCTATTTAGGAAGCATAAAGGAACATGACTGCACGTGAAGCTTCAGTTAAAATTCAGGAACGCTCTGTTTATTTAGCTTTCAGAAGCATTTCTACAAAGATATCTATTTAACTATTATTAGGAAGCCATAAGGAAAAACGAGAGCTCTAAGTAATGGTTTAATTTACATGCTTTCAGTGGTGGCCGCCATTTTTGTATCCTATGACACCTCAGGTTTAATATTAACTTTGTAAAATTTACAAAAAGTGTTTAGTTACAATGGTAACTTACAGAGGATGAACTTGTACCGAAAAAAAAAAACTGCGGCACTATATACTTGCGTATTACATTCACGAAGCCGTTGCCAACAATATTCTGAAGACGTTAGAGAATGTAATGCGTAAATTAAAAAAATACTCGGAATACTCGGTTACCAAACACAAGTATTATAATTACTCCGCATTTTCGGGAATAGTTTCCATTCGAAATTAACAATCTCATTTTCTGTAATGTGGACCCTAATTTCTTAGTACGAATTTTGAACTATGCATTGCACATACTATAAATTACTCTCGTAGTTTTGAATTCCACCGCTCTGTTTTGTAATGCGAAGTTTGTTAGTTTGAAATTAAAGCAATTAGTTCATCCGTATCTAGTCTTGCATGCATTCGATGCAGCCTTATACAATAACTTAATAGCGTCATTCCATTACTGGATAGTTCGAGAAAGTGGCGGGAATTATGGATGATATACGTATTCAAGCATAATCGGAAGTAGTGTGACAAAAGTAATACCGCTCAAAAGTTAGTAGCTATGCATATGATGCATGCAAAACATGCAATTATTGTAGTGCGAGGTGGTACTCGAAAGCTACACTACAAAACATTTTTGAGGAATTTTACACTAAAATACGCTAAAAATAGGAGGCAAACTTATTTGAATAATAGTCAGAATCCATTCACCGAAGGTGCATTGAAACAATCGAGCGGTTGATGGTTCGGTATAGGTTAATAAAAAAAAATAACAATGGGGGCCCCCGAATGAATATGAATCTTATTTTAACTACTAAAATTTATAACAAGAATATCATTTAAATTACTCAGAGCAACAGGATGCTTTGCTTGAAGTCAAGAATTTTGGCTCGTAACATTGTCTCATATACATCGTGCTTAATAGTTCTCTACGCCCATGAAATTTGAATTAATGTACTTGCACGTCCTCTATATTTATCTGCCACACGAATTAAACGATGCTGAAATTTGACGATCAAAGCGTTCCAATGTAACGTTCCAACCCTTCTATTATGCCCGTTTGTGTTGCTTTTAATGATCTACTTTCCGAGGAGCCGAATAGGATAGCCTTGTGTGCTACGACACAACAACGCTGGTACGTATTTAAGATCGCTATCTATACTTCAACGCTCGCAAAACGCTAGCCTTCACTATCGTCTTGAAGGGTTTAAATGTATTACTGAATACTGTTGTTTTTATTGCGATCAAGTTCAAACGTTTGCTGTACACATATTCTCTACAAGCTTGACAATCCTACCATGGAACTGTTATTCACCTTGATTTGATAATTAACACAGAAATACTGTAATTTGACAAACAAATGCGATAATGCGCTGCGCAACAATTAAAAGCCACATATCCACCATGCACACACCCGTTTCGGTGTCTAGGGCTCATCAATGCGTCTATGTAGAAGCTGGTGGTACTTTATCTATTTGTCGTATTTATACAAAACATATATTCTATCATTTACGATTGCTTTTAACACAACTTTTAATGAAGAAAAGCAGAGTCTCACAAATTCGCTTCATATTTCTCAACTTCACCTGTAACTGCCTCCTCACACTGCATGAAACTCTGTTACCAACTAAATTTATCTGTCGGAGCAAGCTGTAAACTACGATATCGTTAATTTGAATAATGCTATTCTAAAGTTCCTCACTCGAGAGTCAACCATTCACAGGATTTTCAGAAGGATCCAAAGTAGCGCCTGTATATATTCAAATACGGATATATACAAATGAATTCATTGTGTAACCTCGCGGTTCCATTTTCCCTTTGTCTTTTGCACTCCTCTCGCATCAAATTTAAAATTCTATCCGTGAATTTCCATATTTTGCGTGTAACCCTCATAAGGATCCGTCGTCTAACCATCCCGAAAGCTGTTGCAGGAAACCCTGGCCCCCTTTTTTCCATCCTTTCTCGTTTTTCTTTCATGGAGGAATTCGAAATCAAATAAAACCGGCGCAATATAAAAATTGGCGTACTGCAATGAGGTATTTTGGAGGTAATGGGATAAAGACGATGGGTCATTAGCCTTGCTCCTTTAGAAATGTAATAATACACCAATGATCCGTTTTTCTATACTAATGTTCTTAATCGACGATTTGCATTGGAAATTTGTATGTGCAATGTGCCTTAAATAGTTGCAAATGAGTTGGAGAACTTACTATTTGTTATAATTTTTGCTAGTTAGGTTGGCATCAGTACTGCAAGGTTAAATGTTGTTAAAATCGTTCACACAAATTAAGAAAAAGGTGTCTACATTCAATAGCTATAGGTTACGCTAATATAGCTCTTGCTACTGATACGATAATTCACACATTTCATAATGTGTCTTAATTAAGGAATGGGTATTGCAAGAGTCACAAAACTGTTATAGAAAAATCAAAGAACTCTGAGTTTTGACCGAAATATTTTCGAGGAAACGTCCACTCGAGTCACATGGGGACGACTTACTGTTACGTGGACGTCTTACCAAGGTTTACCAGCATCGTTTCTGAAATTGCTGCCATTCCGCTATAGAAAATTTATCACTAAATGGAGGCCGCTATAATTTTTAAAATAAATTAATTTAAAATGGAATTATATGTATGTGTTACCGATGAATACCCGATTCTATTACCTCTTGGCCTTTTGCCGGACCCTGTAGATGACCTACAAATTTTCAATTTTGTTTCTTGAATAGAAGTTTAGCGAACGCTTTCGAAGGCATTTCATTTCGGTACATAATCTCTATACGATTATAACCGATTAAGTATATTATATACGCTGCGGTGTCGCTTCCGACGGTGCTTGACGGCGACGCTTCAGATGTAAGACAAAACCAAAAAGTGAAGTGCTCAGACAGACTCGATTTTTCTGTATAAAGCTCTTTGCTACACGATCGCCTAGCGTATTTTTCCGGAGACGGTGAATAAAAATTGTTATCGTTTGTTCCATTTATTGCACGTATTTATTTATTTCTATTGCATAAGTCTATAAACTACACCCCTTTTTGTTAAAAATAAAAGGCAAATTTGTTACTTCCTGTTCTCTGAAAAATTCAGATAGCATAGGTGCAAAGCTAAATACTAAATCTATTTTAGTTCCCTGATATTCTAGTAAACCGCCCAGAACATCTGGTACACTTGCCGGGGATAATCTATCTAAAACTACATTTACCATTCTTTTTGCTGATTATCTACGAATTAATATTAAAAGTTATAATTCATTTTCCATGTAATTACTTTTTGCATTTTCACTTCTTTTCTTCTTCACTTCACTTCACTTCTGTTCGTGTTATTCATCTCATATAAATCAGATGGCTCTGAAGAATCCGAGAACGGAGGACTCTTCATATTTAAGTTATTAAGAAACTCGAACTGTCCAGATGGCACCATTAAACTTTACCCAAACCAAGCGTTTTAATTAACTTTTGCTTCTATACTTCCTCTTGTTCCAACGCGGCTTTTCTGTGAACGTAAATTTTCTCGTAGAAGAAAAATGCAACGGTCCATATAAATCACCTAATAAGCTCTCTGTTATCTTACTTTATCGTACCTAAAAAAAACTTCTTTATTACTGTTTATTTTCTTTAGAATTACATTTGTTCACTTCCATTTTTCTTTGTTCTTCCTCATTTTTCCCATGATCCCATTGAGAGCCCTCAATGCTAAGTGATTTTTGCATGTAAAATATTTGACTTACTTAAATACCAGGTGGTAGCGATTGATGCTTTATTTTATATTTGCAGGTGGTTTAATTGATTTCTAGCGGTAGCTACTACTTAGACGCACAAATGTGACATCTAGAGGTAAGTCAATATTAGATCAGAACCTTTTTAGATATAGCAAGTTCAATATTCATCAAATAATGCTTTATTTTACTATTATGGATTTGGTAGAACAGCCTTCTTCTTTAGAGCCTTTTGATAAATACTACAGCTTCGTAGAGATCTTTATCTGTAGATCCTCGATGTCTTTCGAATCTGAATTTATCTGTCTTAAACAGATAAAGTAAACTTTGTAGGCTCAATTAAGCAAGTCAGACGTTGTAGATTTCTGTGTTCAAGTTTACGTCAACGGTGCCTTCTAAAAGCTCTTCGGTAGCATTGGAGTATGTCAGTATCTCAAAGAACTGTAGAAGGGGATATTTATTAAAGGGAGAGACGTTAACTTTTATGTGGCTGTAACTGCTGGCCGATATAGAAGTTGAAATACAAGGAGTGCCATTAATGCATCTTATTAGAGTTTACATTTCTGAGACCTTGAATGTCTGAAATAAGTAAGAAATGTTTTTAGTTAAAAATGCTGAAGTATGTTTAAATATAGATATATATTCGTTTCCTTTAAAATCCTTTCCAAGTGCCCAAACTAAATCAACGTAATACACAGATACAATTCCTTCAATTTTGAATGAAAGTGTTTACTGTACCTTATTCTATCAAGTTAAAACGTAATTGGCCATTAGCTTATGTAACAGACAGCCACCGGTGAGATACAAAGAAGTTACTTCCCTGAGTCGGTTCCTTTCCTCTCGTTACTCTAATTCGGGCAAACCAATTTATGAAAAGTTGATATAATTCCCTTTAGTATTTCGCGAGCTCCGCTACGAGATTTTTCCAACGATCGACTGTGGGAATACTGAAGGCTGATCTGGGTAAATGAAGCGAATCCAATTAACTGAAAACGCAACAGGTTTTTTTTTACATCGGTACTTCTCTCACGTTGCTGTAAAAAATAAAAAAAGTAATTAAGTATCGGGGTCATCATTTCAATTAAAAAATTACGAAAACCACGTACGAAGATTTTATAAAACAGTTAGTTTTATCAAATCCTTTTTGTTTGAAATATTTGTTATTATGAAAGAAATTTATGCAGATCAGCAACAAACAGCAAAAGGCTTCAAATATCAAAAGAAAATTAAGGAAGTTGTCGAAATAACACCAAGTCCAACGGCAACCTACAGAATTCGCTGTTCGTCGAAATTGGAAACTGGAATACGAGATGGAAAGACAAAGAGATCCACCGTTAACCATCCAATCTGGCCTGATATGAAATTGTGAAAAAGGTGGATTAAAATCAAAAGAACTACAATTTATAAAGGTCATCGATATGGGGGCGATGTAATTCTTATATCTAGAAACGGATAAGTTAATTGAAAATACGACAGTAGTGAATCTTCAGGTAAATGACAAGAGAGTAAATTTTAGTTACCTAAAACTCTAACAACTGCTTAACACATCAGACAAATAAAATAATTGAACAAAAAGAAGTAGCTACTAGTTTATAGTAGCGGATCGGGTCGATTTTATTTATTGGTAATGAATATTAACTATTCTTTTTCCGTTAGCGTTATGTAAAAAAACACTGTTAAATATTTGTTTCAAAAATAAACTAAGAATAATGCTAATAAAAAAAAAACAAAACGGCACCAAAACGACAGAGATGGATTAGTTTTAATTCCATGCGCAACCACGTATTCAATATTTTTATGGTAAAGTATCCTATGGATAGAGAAAATGGAGCACGAAATATTTTATTCCAGCCATTTGTGTGAAATTTTGTAATTGGATTAAATTTTAGTATTTATTTTCAAATATATCGTAAATTTTCACTCCATTTTTGATGTATATGCAATACATGTATGTATTTTAAATATTTAAAACAAAATCCAAATAATTTCAGAACGTAAATAATTAAATTAAATACAGAAATAATTTTGGATATAATAAATGCTAGGACGAGAATAAGCATAAGTTAATTTCTTAAACTAATTAAAGAGTAAATTGTGTTAAATACTTTAGTAACTGTTACTGCTTTGTAAAGAAATTCTAGACAAGGTTAATTTACGGCCGATGCGGATATAACTTCCTGTTTAAAATTTTCTTGCACTGTTCAATTATTAGGATATTTTCTCGAGACAAATTATTGCTATCGCAACCACTAATCCTAGGTTTATTTAGTGAAGTGGCTTCGCTCGGTGGCGCATCGGTGCAGCCCACTTACCAACCTCAAGGGCCATAAACTCCGGAGGTTTTATGCTCTGCCACCGCTTTAAATCTTTACTTCTACGAGTTACATCTGATTTTTCTCCGGTATTGGAAATGGGAGTTAACACTTTGATATTTATTGGCTTGTAACGACGAAGTTGTATGTAACTTCTTGCAGTGGCATTCGACGCGATTTTGAGAAGAGCATGGTTTACAGTAGGAAAGTGTTAACTGAAGCTTAGTGAATGGAGAAATATCGGAGAATTATGTCAAATGTCTTCGACTTTCGACTTTGTGTGCGTGTGGCTTTGTATGTACGTGCTTTGTTAGTAGTATGTTTTATTTTTATTTTTCTAGGAAACTTTGCTGACGACTTAGTTTCAATGGCGCAAAGAAATTTGTAGGATATAATGCAGGTGTCTAATCAAAGTATTCAGTTGCTGACAGTTCTTCTGGAATTCAGTTAATAACTGATCTCCAGAAGGTCACTGATGACTTAGTAGAGTGGGCTGTCAGATGGAGACTTCAAATTAACGAAAGCAAGTCTGTCGCAGTCAATATTATTATTGTTAATGATCGTGGACTATCCAGGAAAAAGAAGTAAGATATTTGGGACTACAGTAGAACACGTGCGCGACCAAGCTGCTCCTATACGGATACCGCTTGTTTGAGCAACTGGGCATTTCTGGAGGCTGAAATCCTGCGCTGGCCCGAAAAGATTGGGGAAAAAAAGAACAATGTGCGAAAAACGAAACGAAAAACAGTTTAAATGCAGAATATGAATGGTCTAGCCACATGTGGAAAATTTCCGCTAAGAACCTGCTGAAGAATGTGGCTTAGCGTTAAGAAAGGTTAACGAAGGTACTATGTGAAAGATTCTATGACTTTTGCAATGGCAATATGCAATTAAAGTTGTGGAAATTACAAAATTAATCTTATATCTTGATCATCCATTATATTCCTCTATTAAATTAAATTTCCCTGCGAAAGAACGATATTAAAACCAGCGACAGGGATGCTTTGACAATTTTTAGTTCTCCACAGCGTAATTTTTTACCGGATATATCCATACCTTTAATCTCATAATACCGTTTATTGCTCGAAAATCGAACCGAAAACTTCGTGAAGTGATATTGGCCCGACGGGAAACGTTGTAGCTTATTTTAAATTGCTGAAGCGTAAGTTGTCTAGTAGAAATGTTTTTGTGTTACTGCTTACCCGCTTAATACGCTTACCAAGGATTAACGTTAGTGAATGGAATTTTTTTTGTTAATATGGTTTTAGTAAATAGAGTATTCAACGCTATTTCCCAGCGTATAATTTTGTAGTAGCTTAGGTGTCACGAAGGAAGTTTATTGTTTTGAATAGATACAATTACGACCCATTCCGTAGCACATCCTAAACACTTTGGCGATCCTCGTTTTTAAACGGTACAAAACAGCGTCACCTATTTCAGTAGTTAGGAGGGAATTGAGTTTTGTGGTCTTAATTGCAGCGTTTAATCGCAGCGCCTAACGTTACGATGAGGTGCCTATCAAAAATGCATGTATTTGGTCTACTTTTTCTTATAAAAAGAAAATCGACGAGATGCACATTTAAGAGACATATTTCCTAATTAGCTCTACAAACAAATCCAACGTGTTTTAAAATCCGCAGTGCAATGATATATGTGCTTCTCAAACAGATAGAGTTCGAAAACGAAATGAAATTCAAATCGAAGTAATTTTATCTAAAGGAACTGCCAGTTAGACGAAATTAAGACCGACCCGAATGTTAGACTGGCGATCCGGAGGATAACAAACTGAGAAATCGATCGGCTCGAATTGTTGGTTAGCTTGAGCTCCCCTTAACGGCTCCTAATATATTCAGGATATTGCTGACGAATTGGGGAAGACACTGAGTTATTCTCTTTTATCTCTTTTTTTTCCTAGAAGGCGGTTAAAGTAAAACGTCAAACTTGTACCTTTTACCTTGTACCTTTCTTGTTATTGCAAGATACCCACTTTATCATTTCCATTCTTTAAAAATAGCTTCTTTAATACTTTTTTTAGGCAAGTTCATATACAACTATTTCTTGATAAAACCTCAAGTTATCCCATAAAGGAATGATAACAATTCTGCAATAGTAAGTTTGGAAGCATATTTAAAATGCACGAAGTGTTCCATTAAAAAAGAGTTTGCACAGCTTGACCCTAGAATCCGCAAAGCTAACTTTGTTCGCTAAACTTTCTTTCGTAATGAGATACCGATTATTAACACTGTAAGGTGTAACCTCAGTTCGTTTGCTGTCTGCTTTAAATGCAAGCAACTCGACAAGAAGACAGCTCCCCGGAAGATACTCGTAGTCGGGTATTTTAACGTTACCGGGTCATCGATCACCGTCTCAAGCGACTTATTAGAAAGGTACGGTTTCAAGGAAAAACATTGTTGCTGTTGTACGTCATTATTTTAATATGTATTGCTAAGAACACGTAAAATGGGAAAATGTCAATGATAAAGGATAAAGATTGTTATTGTACAAAAACTACAACGAGATGTATTCCTTATCCGGTAATATCGCAATAAAAGTTCTTATTTAAAGCATCTTAAATAACACATTAGTTGTAAAACCAGCTGTATGTTGTGTATTATATTTCAAAGTGGGATCTTTGCATGTTACGTTGAGCTGAAATGTATAACAGGGTCTATTGCGTGTATTGTAGTGGGGACATTGGGCGATATCACTCCCCACCAGAATATTTATTTTATCAAGCAATGAGTATCCATTTCTTCGCTATCTGTTTGATGGAAAAGTTGAGATTAATTAACAAAATCGTTATTCTGTCGCTTCCTTGAGCCTTGTTCGCAGCTGTGAAAAAATACTTTTACACAACGAAAACGACAGTTCGACATGTAATAATGTAACGTTGGCATCGTACAAATCCCCGCTCAGTCGAAACTGCACATTTGAGCAAGTGTATGGTAAAATGTGCAATCGCAGGTAGTCCAAAAGCTATCAGTTCAGAAGCTGACGTCCGTATCCTGGGATTAACTGTTAACTGATTCTACGTGAATGAGTACCTTTAGATATGATATAGCCATTAAATCATATTTGATTGACAAGCTGTATAGCATCAACAAGTCGCAAAGTAATGGATATGTTTTCAAATGGGAGGAGTGCATGATCTGATAATCCTATATGTAAATTAATTTAAAAAAAACTTTGTTTTTAACCTAAATTTAACACAAAATTCTTACCGTCGTTATTCAGCATGTTAGTCTATAAAAAAACAACATTTATATTAGGAGAACATTTAGTTTTAAAGAATCGATAACCCAATTGTAGTGATATTACTTCAAGGACACTATATAAAGACGTTACAAAGTATAGAATGCTGATGAAGACTGGTTCCAGACATCCATGCGTAAGCACATCTAAAAAATATTGTTGCGATATACTTTGGATAAGTGCAAAAACTGAGAGAAGCTCTTGTGAAATTACATTTTCTCTTTCGAACTTAACTTACCATTTTGGAAAGTTATTGCTGCTTTCCGTAAAGCTTTTCCGCCTAGTCATTTGCTAATTATTTAGTTGCATCGAAGAGAATTACTTCAAAAACCAGCGTAAGGATAAACACAATAAGCAAGTGGAAGAAGTAAGTTCGTATCCAACTTTTGTTACATTATTCGAAAGGGTTGCGTTTCGTTTTGATGAATTTTCCGTGGAAATTTAATTATAAATTGCCTAATTTAAACATTACACGTTGCGAGAAGTTGTGGAATTATATGCTCAGTTTTCCTCTAAAAACTTTTAGGTAAATTTTGCATCCGAAGTGCAGGATGCAAGTAGCATTTGCTGCATTTACGGTACCCGCGGAATTATTGAAAGTTTTAACGATATAAAACCGTTGCATTCACGTTCTCTTTACCAAGTTACCGCATTATGGAAGCAAGTTTGAGGAAAATAAGTAGTAACAGGAACGAAAAAGTATTCGCGTATATGCTTGTGCACTCTTATCCTTGTTGGTATTTTATTTTCCGTAAATGCAAGAGGTGAAGTTTGGATTCATTTATAATGGACTGCAATGAATTTGGTTATTTGTAATCCGTTTGATGATCGATTCAAATTTGTTATATTATTGAAATTAAACACGTATCTGGAATGGAATTTGAATGTTTCCTACCTAGTGTTGTGATTTTCATTACTCATTCAATTCAATTTAACTTGGCTAACACGTACATGTTCCGTCCGTTTCTCTTTCTCGCACATTCCACTGTTAATTTCGTCTCTTTAACCTCTTTTAGCTTTCTATGTTTCCTATTTCTTGGTCGTGCCTATTCCATCATTTTCCCATTGGTATTTCATTTTCTGTAATTTGCTGCACATCATCGTCCATTTTCAGTTTCCTTATGCTCCCATTTAAGACGCGTTCCTTTCTGCTCTTGTCTCAGTCTCCACTTCTGTGGCTGTGGGTGTTGTCTGGTAATGGTCACATCTCGCAACTGTACGTTACTGGACTTCTCGCAATGTAGATACAGATTACCTCATCCAATTAACGGTTATTAGTGTTTATGTTAAGGTCTTTATGTATGTACGTGACGCTAAGCGATCCAGGGAAATCAAAAGACCGATAAGCTGGCTATAGAAGTAGCGAGCATGGTTTCCATTTCTTTTTTCCTTTATTTCATTTTTATAATAGGAAATGAGAGAAAAATCAATCAAATTATTAGGCGAAAGCAGTAATATCAAACAATACAGATAATGCCAACTTTCAACAAAGATCTCAGTATGCTGGTAGTGTAATGGGACGCTCATTTTAACACATTATTTTAATTAATTATTTATTTATTTCCATATAGTGGAATTAGTTTCATTTATTTAATTTAGTGAATGTGTTCATTTTATGTAAGTATTGAAACGGAATCACCGTCGCCCGCAGTAAATATCTTTTTAGGCCGGTCGAATGGGAGAGGTAAGCCAGGGACAGTCATGCGACTACGCAGAGAGGAGCCGTCCTAGCCCCGATTGCAGGCTGTCACCCATTACGCCATTCCGTGGAGATATAGAAATTAAAACCAAAAGAAACGATTTAAACAAATTATACTGAGACACCTCTGTAATTTGTCACTAATTGCAGACGAAATTTTAAATTTGCCCTAACATAAACATTAGCCTTTATACCTATACATATATATTATATACATTACTCCTCACATTCACGGCGCAGTAATCCGTCTTCCCGTTCTTATATGTCGTACATATAAGATCGGGAGTCAGGGAGCCAGTCTACATAGATCTATGTAGGTGTACCGCATGGAAATGCATCCTTACATGAATGACGTGCTATTCTACAGAATGCAAAGAAAAGAACAGTTACTTTATTTAGAAAAAAAAAACAAATTAAAACAGACATTTAAACATACCGAAGTTTATGTTTATGTTTAATGAGTGTATTGAACTTTACTTGTTCTAAGTTTGGGTGAAAATGTGAAGCAAAGTGTTGTTTTATTTTTATTTTTTTTATCTTTCTTTTAGTTAGCGATTTCTTACACTTGAATGTGACAACGATGCAGCAATATTAATGCCAGAATCGGCATCTTTTATACAAATGTATTGCAATTACACACAAATTGTATCAATATTTTAGTAGGACCTACTGAGTTGAAGGAGGAAGATCCTAAACTGATATTAACATTCATGAAATCTTCCAACGGTGCAATTCTTATAAGGATATTATTATTTAGGTCGCATTTATTCAAACAACGAAGTTCCTGCTCTCTGGACTTACTTGCCTCACCTTTATCAGCTTTGATAAGGAAAACTCTTACAATTGATTGCACAAGCCATACTATTTCGACCTAATATACACATATGTCAACACGCTAAGTTATTAACTTTTTAATGGATTGCTTCTTCTCTTCTCTAGTATTCGCGCAAATATGTATAAACATTTATTAACCATTTTGTAAGTAAAGAAGACGAGTTAACTCCCGAACATAGATAATTCCTATAAACGACTCGATTCTCATCCGCGTAATATGAGTTGATTTCGAAGTGTCAACTATCGCCTAGTATCGATAAGTAAATAATTTATCCGTTGATGTAATATGTTTAATTAGCGTACATAGAGGCAATTTCTCGAATAGTTTATTCTATTTAGCTTCTGTTTTCGATTAAACTGCAATACGCTCACGTCATCTTTTCGTACGGTGCCATTGATGCCTGTGTTCGCACTATTGTACCATACCGCTAATGTAAACGTGCGGTTTTGCGTCATTGTTTCCGTCTATATAACTTTATAAATATAGAATGGGACAAGAAATTCTTATACGTTAAATCTCGTATTTGCACTGGAGTTGCTAAAAGTATTTCGGGCTTTCGATCTTTTATTGGTGGGATTAATTATCGTGTATGCAGTTGTAGTGGTTCAACCGATAACGTGCGAAAGTTATACATTTTTGTAAGTATATTTTAGTTATAACAGTCTAATTTCGTCTTTTCTACGGCTTATTACACTATTTACATTGAATTTGGCGCAAATATTGTCAAGAATAACATCAATAAAAAGACAATTTCAGTTTTTTTAAAGAGATTCTCTTTTGTCAACTACAATATTGTGTATTGTCGATTGCAAGAAGCAACTGTTGTTTATTCCTTCAAATGATGTATGTATATAAATATGTATGTTTGTTAATGGCTTAATGGCTCCGATATTAAAATGTTTCATACCATTACCGTTTAAAAGATATTAGCAAAGGTCTACTGAGATATGAAAGCCAAGTGAGATACTTTAAATATTTTTAAGCTAATAACTTTGTGAATGTGTTTAGTTAATTTTTTTTTGTAGCAACAACATGCACCCCTTAACGGTATTGCACAATTTTTTTTTTTGTGGGATAACAAAACATCATTATTCCATTTTGATTCTTATAAAAAGATTTTCTCCACATCCATTAAGAATGAGAATAATTGCCTGAGATGTGTGGAACAATTTCTTAGCTATTTTCACAATTTTGTTGATTATTTCCGAAAGTCTGTGTACAATGTTACTCGGAGATAGTGGTACAACTGTATATAAGCACTTTCTCGAAGTGAGCACTTTCAGGTGGAAGCAATCTGATTCTATAAAACAATAATGGTTGTGGTTGCATACTTTCATATTTTAAAAACGAGAAAAAGTAATGCACAATCCCTTACCCACGCTAAAGCAAAACCAATAATAATGATACAAAGTTGATGATGATGAATGATACAACATAATATGCTTTTGTTGACGGTTTACATCCTAAAAACTAGCAAACGCCTGAAAATACTTGATAAAAATGTTTTTTTGGCAATGTAAAGCCTGCTAAAATCTTCATACTATGAGGGTGTATTTTTTTCTACAAAGTAAATAAAGTACGACATATCTACATTGTAGTATTTGTTTTGTGTTGTAATGAGACTGTATATATATTTTTTTAATTTAATGTGTGGGATATCACTTATTTTCTTTTACAATTTTTAGTGTTAAAGGGTTACAGTATTCTTATTGAATTTATATTTATCATGAAATAGTTTCGTGATAACTAGAAACATTTTTAATTTTATGGAGGAACTTTCATTTTATTTTTCAATTCGGACTACGTGAATTAAAGCAAAAGGATAACATTGCTATTCTTAAAATGCATTTGAAAATCCACCCTGAGGATAACCCTAAAAATCGATTTTAAATGTTATTCTGAGTCTGTATCCATTTTTTTTTTTTACCAGACATCGACTTCCGTTCTATAAAGCATTAAAGTAACTATGTGACTAAGAATAAGTAAACGAATGGCAGGATATTTATTTCCGCTACTATCATTAATTAACAAAAATTAATAAACGTAATCGAAGGCAGATTTTTATGCGCTCTCAATCACTAATTTTAAAACGTATCAATGTAGATCAGATGGATTAAAATTAGACCTGTGATATTTTGCGATCTGATTTACAGAGAAAAGTGCGTTTACGTAACGCTTTTGTATATTTATCCATAAACAAATTGGAATGTAATTTACGTAATGTGACCTTTCTGTAAGAGAATAAATTTCGCAGTTTTTTCTTCTACTTTCGTAGTAGTAATTTCGGTGACTTGAGACATAGCTTCTATATCAGTAAGACAGAGTAACGTTTTGTATCGTCTGCGATAAAGAAATTATAGTAACATCGTTGTAAGAAGTAATATAAATATAATAAAATCTAGGGAAATCCCCACATTGGAATGTTCTGGCTCTTTGTTTTTGTAATGTAAAAATCTGTTCTGTTGTATTGTATCACATAGCTAATGTCTTGACTTGCCTAATATTCCGCTATGTAATGAAAAAGCGATGAAAATAGCAGAAAGTAGAAACATTTTATTCTCTCTATTTCTTCTTTAAATCCGAATACGCGAACTATACTTCCCGTGTCAATAAATCGAAACGTTCCAACAGTTGTAGCTTCCAAATGATTAATATATCTCAGTTAAGTTGTTGAAAGTAAAGGCGAAAAGGAGACATTAACAGATGCTATCAAGAGATTGGTCCATTTATTTGGATAACATATCTTTCGTCTGTAACGTATAGAATATGAACGTCTTATGCAAGGTTTCTTTTCTCCTGATGTTCTTAACATCTTATAAGGGAACCAGGAATTTAAGACACATTAAATGTTATTTATGTACACTACCGGCCATAAGTGTTTACACACCTTCATAATTGGCGATTCTTCAAATAAACTGTATGTTATCCCTATAAAAGTATTTGTATTATTAAACTGTAAGTACGAGATAGATTATAGTTGCTATGTAATGTTCTGTGTTACGTAATGAGCCGACTGGCATTAAGATATTGGAAATGAAGAAAGTACTCTGGACCGACGAATCTAAATTTCTCACTTTTGGTTCAAACAGAAGGAAATTTGTCCGTAGATCGAAAGGGGACGAGCACTTGAATCCTGTCATACCAACAATAAAACATGGAGGAGGATCAGTTATCATTTGGGGTTGTTTTGGCGGTACTTCTCTGCGAGATTTGGTCAAAATAGATGGTATCCTGAGAAAAGAAGGCTATAGGGAAATTTTGGATAGGAACGCTGTCCCATACGGAACACGATTAATCGGTGAGAACTTCGTGTTCCAGCATGATAATGATCCGAAGCACACTGCCAAGATATGCCGTGAGTATTTAGAACATCTGGAGCTCAAAAACCAAATTATTGTTATGATATGGCCGCCCCAAAGTCCAGATCTCAATTCGATCGAGCTTTTGTGGGAGGAACTTGATCGACAGGTTCGAAAATCTGCTCCAACATCGGCAACAGTACTGTGGACGCGACTACAGAATACGTGGGGAAAATAGAGCCACTAACACTAGCGAAGCTGTTAGAAAGAATGCTGAAACTGTGTGCGGCAGTAATAAAAGCAAAAGGTGGACATATTGACGAATTCCAAATTTAAGTAAATTTATAATTATCATTGTTAGAAAATTGACAAGCACATTGTTTTTATAACTGTTAAAGAACTTTGTATAAGCACAGAATAAAGGTTTATTTTATAATTAGTATTTGACTTGTTTTTGTAATATTTTAAGAGTGGGTAAACACTTATGGCCGGTAGTGTACGTGCAGGCTTCTATAGCCCGGAATATTTTCTTGGTTTCCGAATTTTTTTCACTTTCTCTTGTCAAGGACAATAAAGAATATTATATTTATAAAGGACGGGATTGAAATGGGATGTGATTGATACTTAAAAATTTATACGTAGCTGCTTACAGCGATGGAAATGAACGCAACCGCAGGTTAACAAATATTCCAGTTCTTAGGGCGCAAAAACGGTAAAAAAATGGTCAAAATTACAATTACAACAGATGAATAGAATTTACATTTAAATGTTTGCGTATTCTCCATATTAAATGTAAGGTTTTCGAGAATATAGTTCCAGGAGTGTGGTAGCAGTGACATGCCCCAAATTGATTATAAGTACGTTAAATAGTAGAATTCGACGTACTAATTCAATTAATACGTAGTTGTCAAACTGGAACACACGGCAGCTACGTGACGATCTCGACGAAACGATGATGGATTTTTTTACGGCGACGCTTCGGGTCCACGACATCTTAAAGTTAATTAAATTCGCTGACAGAAAATAAACGGAGTAAGCTACAGTGCCGAAAGGTAAATATCTCACAACCGCAGTTGACACCGTTGCAGAACCTTCGTAGTGGTTTCAGTACAAGACGTAGTTAAGCGTATCGCATTAATTATTATGGTACGAAGGTAAAGAGCTGCATTAATCCCAGAGAAATCGTATATGGTAAGTAGAAGAGCGATAAGAGCTGCACAGCGAGAGTGTAATTGCAAAAAGAGACAATAAATACGTAGCATGTTGTAGATATCAATAATAATAATAATAATAATAATAATGAGCTATACTCGCACTTACGAATGTTTTATACAAACAAAAAGTAGTGCGAGAGATAATAAAACAATACAATTACAGAACTAACTTGTCTCCATCAAATATAACACCTGGCATTTTCATCGTTGGCGACACAATTATTTAATAAAAGCTTTACTTTATCTAAACGAGTGGTTGGAATAAGACAACATAGGTAGATAGTAACACTATTTCGTGGGTTTAAATGTTCCATTTTTGTTAAAGCCGCTGTTAATTAATGGCCCTATATATCTTAATCGTGTTCACTACAACCTGCAATATTTCCTTTTCGTGTAATTCTCAAATTCGTTCGGAAGACCTCTTCGTATCTGTTACTTGTTGCGGTCAACTCTGTCGCACTGAACTTAATTGTAAAAGGGATCGGGTTTGTAACAGGGTCATTTGTTTCCCTTACAATTTAGGTGCTCTGTTAAAATTGATTAATCAATTAATTTGAAAGTGCGGTATTCCATTTCCGGCCAGAGTAAAGTCAATATCATTGCTTGCAAGATGAAGATTACGAAAAGGAATAGAAACGATTAAAAGTGGTATAACAATACCATATAAGCGATATTATATGCATGTGTCTGCAGCTAAAGGGCCCTTCTACTGCTCTGCAATGCTTCCCTCTTCATTTTCACTACTGAAAGAGACGGTTTTCAGAGAAACAGACTGACGTAACTATATAAGCTGGAAGCTATTGATTTGCAATCACTACCATAACCTAAATTAAGGAAATAACATGAGAAAATATCAAGTAAACAGGATGATAAAATGCAGTCTAGAAGATTGCCTGATATTGTAATGTTTTAAACGAGGTAAAATTTGAAAATGAATGATCGAAAATCAATTAAATCAGTTGCTGACTTTAATAATTTTGTCTTTCGAAAAATACTCTGATAATTAACTGCAATCGGATGCTCTTATTTTTATAAATAGCATAAAACATGTAATGCAGAGACGCAAGTGAAAACCCGATTTGCTTTTCTAGAATGTGTGGCACTACTAACAACTGTGCAATATTAAATTTTACTAACAAATAACCCGATTATTTAGCGAACGTTGAAATTACATTAAGTGGGAAGATTTTGAAATAAATTCATGTAGCGCTCGTCTTAATAAAACGATGCGAAATACAATCTAGATAATTGCCCGATAACATCAAATCCTTCTCTGCTTTCTCGTAGTGGAACATTTTATGCAAATTTTTATCGCATTATCTGTCTTCGTTATTGCAAATAAGCGTATGTTGAAATTTATTCCGCGATATTAAATTTTTCCCTTGCGTGTTTTGTAAAAATGAGAAAAAAAAATAAAAGCTCCCTTTTGCCTCGTCTCTTTTCAAACGCAAATAACTTCGTTTTATTAAGTAAAAAGAGAATACATGAATATGTTCGATAAACCGACCCTGTCACAATATTTCTCGAAATGGTCGATAAAAAACGTACGTTGTATGCGGTAGCTATGCATACGTATGGTGTACATAATTCTGTAATAAAAGTTCTAATAAGATTAACTCTCTACTATGAATGGCCAGAGGAAGCTGAATAAAGTTTTCTGAAGAATCTTAAAATTCGTTTTGCAATATAAACGTCGAAATCAATTGTTGAATCTTTGCAGTGCTTCGCTATTCATCATTCGTCCGATATTCTGAAGCATTCAGTATAGCGTGATGGATATTAAATTTTTCAATATAACGGAGTTAAACCGGTATATTAATTTACAAGCGGATCTAGCGCGAGATACTCTTCCTACACAGTATTCATTATTCGCTTGTCTGCCCGGTACAAAACATTGAATGTCGTAAATTGTAGACAGAAGCGAAGTACGAAATGAATCGACGAAATTCTTTCTATTTTTGCGAACGGATTGCGAAAATTACGTGTAAATTTTTCACATTTTCATTCTGATTCACGTATCTCACAGATTTAATTAAATAACGAAGATAACACCATCAGTGCACAGGGAAAGCTTTCTGAAATCTACGACAACGTAACATCGTGTTGTTGTGCGTGGTACATTCAAGTTTTATTTTAGCTATCCTAATTTTTTGTTTCTTTGCTAGTATTAGAATATAGGAATCCCATGAATAAAAGAAAATCGATGTGTGAAAGAAGCAAATGGGAGAAAATAAGAAGAAAGTGACGACGATAATTTGTCTAATCCGTGCAAGCAAAACAACGATAAAACTGCAGCAGAAAATAAACGACCAGGAAATAAATCAGTGCAGTAGTGAAAAGGTAAAAAAAACTAATGCTGATGCTTCAATCAGACTAATAATCTGCGACCGGAGTGGATGAAAATGGGGTAAACGTCTATTTTACGCCAGGAATACCAGAACATTGTTGATGTGCAACAGAAATTGGGCATTGTTTGATTTGCTTTATTTCGCTGGGGTTTTACAGAATTCAACATTAAATACAAATGGCGTGTAGTGCTAAAAATTTGTAACCTCTATTTTCAGATTCGCATTGTCGAAATGTAGATACAAATTCCTTTTTTCGTTTCGATAAAAAAACTATTCATGCGGAACGAAAAGCCACAAAAGCCCACAAATTTGCTTGGATTAAGCACGTGTGGCACTTGCCCTAATTTCTGGGCGTAGCGGCAAAACATTGTTAATAAGTATCGACTAAGGATTGCTGGCAGTGCTCAAAGTCATCGCAACAAAAATTAAGCAACTAGGTAACCAAACTGTTAATATGTACAAAAGGCGAAGCCCTTGCCAGCAATAAGAATCTGTCAGCAAGTATCATACTCTTCCTTATCCATTTAATCCTCCATACGTACACACTATGAATTTCTAATTATGCATCCCGTATTTTGCATCGCTTTAATGAAATATTTGGTGGTAGCGCAACGCTTCCAATATTGTCGTGAATGTGAGCAGGGGCACTGAATTAATTGGAATATACTAGGCCTACCATTTCCCGTCCAATATGGTGTATTATAAAAGGATATCTTCCGGCAAAGCGTTCGTATTAATAAAAATTCCTATCATATTACATTCCTTGGCTATCATTTAAAGTATCCAATATGTTGACATTTTGCTTGAAAATTTTTAAATTGTTACAGATTTATATACAGGCTGTACCAATCTTCCGGAATTGTAAAGTTGCGCTTACTGTGTAAATAATACGAAATTAAAATTGGACGTGATTAGAATAATTTCCAGAAATATCTGTATATTAAGGATAAATAGCGAATTGGCCACTAAGTTTGTTACTTTAAATAGACTGCCCTAATCTATTTATACAGGGTGTTACGAAATTCACGGACACGGATTATAGGATTACGTTAAGTATCAAAAACTGAAACGAAATGCTGGAGTTGCGTTTAAGTAGATATTAGACATTTGAATCATTACACAGAGGTGTTAGAGGCATAAGTAATGAGGCTTCTGGTGTTTGAACTTGGCAGTTTGATGTTGAAACCGAATGGGCTATATATTTTTAAGGCGTGAGGAAATACTTCAAATTCACATTGTTGCAAGGTTTCGATGCATTCGGTCTTTTAACATCACTTGAAGAAGTCTATCTTTATTCGTCGGCGGTGAATTCATTTGGTAACTAGAAGCTACGATGGGATAATTAAACAGGAGATAAATGGCAATAATTAGTTTAATTTTAATTTCAGTAGAGAGTGAAATAATTTTCATGTCTCTATCAATGAAATTTGCCTAAAAGCAGAGTATCTTCTTGTAAGCGCCCATCACAATAATCCTTCAACTTCAGAAGTCTCCATTCACCTCGAGGAAACAAGTGTCCTTGCTAACATTAACATTACTGTCGGCTGATTAAATTTTAAGTATCTTTTTATGGTTAACAATGAACAAAGTTTACAATAGTACATTTGCGTTTAAACAAGCGGATCACATTTAAATCTCTATTGGATAACATGCGCTTATTTCCTCTTAACGTTACATTTTTACGACTGTATAAATAAGAGATTTATATTTGTCTGTCTCCATTACTATCTCAAGCAGCGGACTTTTATAGCATCTTTTATGGCAGAAGCAATAATACCGGCTTACGTTGAATGCAAGTGGACATAAGTGGATCACATTAGGCGTACATCCACATCCTATTATGCTGGATGCTAGCGAAAAGGTACACAACATCCACAAGCCTAAGGAATGTATGCATGCAGTTCGAAATCGTTGAAAATTTTAGTAAGCCCACGTACTTATTGCAGATATAGCGAGCAAAATGCACGTCTCGTTTCATAAAATTAGTTCATTAGAAGTGTTTGCTTCTGATATCTTTCTTTTGAGGATTTTATTGTTTCTTAAAGAACTTCCCGTTGAATATAAAGATGTTATTTATATTTCTAGAACTTACTTAATGTTAAGCTAGTGTGGCCATCGCTCTCGAAAACGGTTGCAGCAACAAAATTAATTTTTGGGTAAGGAAGTGGCAACAAGATATGCCGTTTAGTTTATGTTGATATCCGCAGTGATTCGTGAAAAGTTACTGCGAGTGGCTAAGATTTTTTACCGCTATTTCCTCAAATGCAAACATTAGAAATGTTATTTAAAAACCGATAATTTATCTTATCATTCTCGTAAGACCCTGAGTTCACTTCTCCTGTAATCCCGTTTCTACGCGTGGAGTCTAATCAAATTGTACATATCCGCCTATGTTTATCCAATTTAAACAGTGTCATAAGGAAATCCAAATATTTTGCCTTAACCCGACAACATGGATTATCCAAGTTCCTGCTAAACTACATATATAAATAGACTGCACAAATACTCAGTAACACAGAAGTGTTGGTTTATATCGGACTGCGGGTCTGTAATACCGTATCTTAATTTAGCACCTTACCGGCACGAAATCTCGTGGCATTTTGGCTTTGTTTCTATGCTTAATGGAGATTTTTGTGAGGAAACTACACAGTTGCGCGTATCTAGTAACGGCGTGGTCGATGTGTCAGAAGCGGAACTTAACGTTGGTGACGGTTAGTGTAAATAATTGTTAATACTGATTAAAACGGTGAATCTTTAATTTAGACTCGTGTCACAGCACAGTGTAAATTTTTGAAATTCTTTCTTTGTGTTTGACCAGCAAAGTATTTGTGTAATCGTAAAAAGGAAGGTAAGATTGCTGATTCTTTTTTATATTATTTTGTAAATTGTGCGAAACTTATTTTTTCTTGTACCGATAACTAGTGGGGAATTCCTAACACTGAGACACTCTGTTAAGTGATAACTAAAAGTGCTTTCTTTAAGCTCTAGTGTGCTTTATTGTAAAAGTGGACGCAATAACAACTCCATTTAAAAAGAGCTAGTAACAGTTTCGGAATATGGACATTAACCAATTGTGTTTCTTTTCTCAATTTTATTTTTTTTTATCTTGTTGTGGAAGTTATTATTTTATATCTATAAGCACCGAAAGCAACCAACTTAGAATATAAAATATGTTTTTCCTTTAAAACTATGCTGTAGATAACGCCTCTGCAAACCATTGCGAATTGTGTATTAGCAACAATAGATGCGAATTAGTGATGTGCAGAAGGTATTGATTCGTTACTTTTGTGTAAGTATCGAGTAACTTCGACGGCGATAGCTAGATGTTTTCACGAATAAACAAGACGGAATCTCCAACCATTCAATGAACTGCTTTATATAAAACCGATAGGTTATCACTAGTACGCGACACTATTCACGCGTTTTTTTCCCTTTTTGCGGTTTATAATCAACAGCTTGATATCTTAAGTAACTTATGGGATTCTGCTTGCTTGTGTTGGTTCTTCTTTTAAAGAGAGCTTAGCTCTCAAGATTGAATATTTTGCCCTATAGGTGGATGATTTAAATATATCCGGACAATTTTACTTCGACGTCACTTACGTAGCAGTTATGTAAGTAATCATATAGTGATTACAAAGAAAAATTGCCATAAAAAGGAAAATGTGGAGAAAAAATCGTATGCATTACTTTGGACAAACTTGTCTTATGGCAATGTCTATTCTTTATATTCTGGAATCCTGTTGCAAGCCATATTCGGAGGTTCTGAATCCCTCAGAACATGAGAATACCTGAATATCTTGCAAAATAAATAAGTGACGTCTAATCAATATCAAGCCAACTTTACAAAAATTTCGATAAAACCACAATAAACCTACTAAGGATACATCTGCATGCCCAATTTATTAGGAAAAATCACGTTACTACTTAGAAAAAGGTTGAGCTAATGTTCCGTTAAATACTTTCACAGACAAAATAACAAAAATTTATAGCTACGCTTATTGAGACCTTTACATTCCTCTAGAAAAACAACATCAAAGGATCTGGTAAAATTAGCGGGAGTGAGTAACCTGGGAGATTAAACAAAATGAAATATTGGATATCGGCGCAAAAAGTTGAGTATACACAAGTGTCAGTAAGCGGGGTTAATACTATGTTTCGTCATCTAAATCAAAATATTATCTTAACATTTATTTAAGGATCACTTACATGTGTGCTGTAATTTAAGCATCAACTTATGTGAAACGGGTCCCGTCAACACCAAAAAAATATACGAGGTGTAGGGAGAGATTAATCTAGAAAGAAAACAGCAACAATATCATAAAAATATCAGCTATTTGAGACATGTTTAGAAAAACATGGCACATTAATTTAAACAAACAGGAAATTATAAACGAAATACCACGTCTCTGAAGTCAGAAATGAGAAAACGGAGAAGAATATCGATTTAAATCTTGTTACATACGTATATTTCCACAGATCTCCCACGCTAAATCGCACGCCAGTTACGCTAACCACAACATCAACAAATTTGTTTTGTTAAAGACATTTACAGCTGTTAACCCAAGTAGATTCTAATCTGATCAGAAATATGTTGACAAGCACGCTTTCATTATTTAATCGCATTATTTTCGGAGCCGTAAAATTGTGTGCGGAATCTCTGAAGCATATATTGACGCTTGTACGTACACTGCCATCGTTTTGAAAATACAGAGATAGGTACGTGTAGAATCGGAAATTTGCGTAAACAAGATTTTCTATTGTTATTGCCGTATTTCAAATAAATCATTTCGCCAGTCATTACAGAATACGATATTGTCAACAATCAACAAACGCCTGCTATGTATGTATTTTAGTCTGTTTATGTTCTGGTATAAATTTATCTTCGTATATCGCGAAATCCGTCGACGCGGACGACTGTATTAACGCATGTTTAATCGTTAAATCACAACTTTATTAACTACGGGCGTATGTGTTAATCTAATTGATGTAATATCTATTATGAATAATTTATGGGATTCGTGTTGTGTACATAACATACGTATGTAATACAGCTTAAAATGTTCTATGACTATTCAAATAGCTAATAAAGTGTACATAATTAACGGAAGCGGAACATTAAAGATTGTTGCATTCTTAAAAAATAAGATGAGAAAAATCTATTTCAGATAGAGACTTTACTCTAAATCATTATCAAATACAAAAGAGCTTTTCCTATTAATATGAATTGTATATTCCTTACCTAATAACACAATAATTAAAGTCTTAGGTTTCTAATTGGCCGTCCATTTGCAGCAGATCATTCGGAGCACAAATCACCGCAAGTGTATAGTTCATTTTACCCTGAGTTGTCTTTTATTTTCATTTCCTTCTTTATTCGTAGTTATGTGAGGATATGTTGTGTTCTGACAATGACGAATATTGATCTGGAAAACGTCTAGACGACAGGTAATTAGCGTGGATAGCGAAGAAGCAATTTACCGAAGCTCTTATTGTTAAGGCGACTTCGTTACATTTCAGAAATACTTCGTCCGCAGCAATATAAAAATCCTAACAACAAAGGCACGTCTCTAATTTTAACAAGCTGATGTGAAGGACGAGAGTATTTTTGCGGAGAAGATGTAGGAGAAAATGCGAAGTTTACGTAATTGGAAGGTTATTTTTGGGTTTATATGCTTTTGAACATGTAACCTCTTATTTTTTTGTGTCAATTCAAAGTCGCAGATAGCGAATGTATGAATAATTCGAGGAAATTCTAGCCACCATAAGATACATTTCTCAGATTTTGCAATTCTTAGAAACTACTTTGGTTGTACCCCCCACAAAGTTTCATTAATTCAAAAATATCTGTTCTTTTAAATTACTAACGTACATATCTCGAATTATCTTGATAAACATTAGATTTTCTTCTTCTTCACCATTATCGTAGCACGAGACCCTTTTACTTTAGATGGTTGTTTTCTTTTAGGTCGCCGTTATAAATTTCGCACTTAACCTTTGTGCACATCCCCAGAGAATTTAAGCACTCGTTCTCCTAATATGTTTTTTTTCTTGCCACGAACTTTCTGCAGATGGAAGTGTCGTAGGAGACTGAACATTCGATCGTAAATTCTAAGAAATCGTCGACTTTAAGGACCCGGTATATATTTCACTCGTTTGTTAGTATTCCTCTTTAGCGGGTAACGTTAGTGACATTTGTAATTAATTACATCAGGTCGAATATCTAAAGCGACGTAATAATTTCTATCCGGAAAATTATGTCTACCTGCACACCTAGAGTCACTTATTAGTAAAAGTATTGGTACCTATAGAGAAATTGTTTACATTTTTACAATAGTCTCATTGCTTTCTACAAAAATTGTTTAAAACGGTGTTGAAGAAGTGGGAGATTATTTTGTTTTTGAAAATTGTTACTAAAATAAAAATTCCTGTATTCATTCAAACAATGAAAATAATATGATGGTATGTACTACAAAAATTTCAGATAATTTGTGCGCCTGTCAGAGTTGCAAAATCATATACCTTTTAATGCAATGCTTACTCTGTATTAATAGGCAGAAGCTATTTAATGATCACCAAGGCAGAACAGATTTGATATTGCCAAAATTAAGGAATTTGAGCATATTTTCGGGTTGAATCATTAAATTCCCGCAATTTATTGGGCGAATTAATAAGAAATGAAGAGCAATAAATTATTGGGAAGAAGTTAGATTGAATACCTTTACCTTTCCTTTTTAAATGAAATTGCCATTAAAGTATCTTGGATCAATAATAACTTTGCAAGTTACTTCTTCCGACATCTTTTAAAGTTGTGAATGTTCTGTTTACAAGTGTTAAAGATTATTCCATTTTACTTTGAACTGCCTTTCTCACAGATGTTTCTGGTTCCCTGCGCTATTGAATTCCTAATTAATAACGTTAGACCTCAAGTACTTATACGTAGATAACTGATTTTATCAACAGTTGTGAACACATGTTTGCATAGTCAAGATAAGTAGTATTAACTAGTTTCACAATGTATAGAAACCAGCTAAAAAGATAACAGTTCAGAAAAAAACACGTATCCCCATGTATATATAAAGCTTTTTTGTTCATGTCATCTCTCGAAATATATTTTATATGAGGATTTATGTGGCTGCATCGTTAGCTTTTCTAACTAGCCTGTTAGTAGAGCTACATATTACAGGAGACAATGGCAGAAAATCAATACGGACCTTACCTGCACCAACAAGATTCTGGTTAAGTTTTAGATATCCTTTGGGAAAAATCTTTCTTCCAACCTACGCACGTACACCCCATTAAAAGTTTTACGCCACAAAAAATAGCGTTAGGACTCGTATAAACACGGTAACGCAGTGGATAATACACATACGTACAGACTTAAATATTATCTATTTATATCTTGTTTCTTACTAGATCTCCATCGAGGATTGCTATTGCATTATCTTGCTTTTGTTTCTGTGTGTTTATAAGTGGTCTCAAAATGTCTGGGGTTTGCAATGTAGTGTACAGGATAATTCATTTTCGTACGTCGCCATAGGAATCTTGCCCATTTTTGGAAAATGGATTTGCAGCAAATGACGTTAAAAGAAAGATGTTGATTTTCTTCTTTTACCTCCAGCACCTTCATTTGGCTTTGTATAGAAGAACTAAAAACACAATCTCAGAAAGCACTTCACGGTTTGGTAAACGATCTATTCTCTACCAAGGACACAATTGTGATTATTTTGTATTGGCTATTGCTGCATGTCGGTTCGATGAATAAAAAGTACTTAACATATCTCCCTTTTCAGCCACGATGTACATTTCATGGATATCTTGTTCAATCTGAAATTGCCTTCTTCATCAATTAAGCATAATATAATCAACATGTCATATGTAATTAAAATCATAAAAAGGACCTCTTTCTGGCAGTACCAAAATCCAATATAGTTCCTACACGGTATACCTGCGGGAAGCATGGAAAGTGTATCTGCGAAGGACATGAATGGAGGAGTGTATGCGCTTCATAATAATCCCAATATGTAAAATTTTTTTCCATACATATTTTTCATTTTTGTACGTATCTTTCTTCTATTTATATTATTTTAGCGTATTCCTAAAAAATATATTTGCTTTTAGGTGATTTATTATTTTTCCATTATTTTCAATTATTTTTGCCGGTAATCCGTAGCAAACATTTACGTCTGGATGAAAGCCGCGAGCATTCTACGCTTTAAAAAACAACTTCAATTCAATTAATTCTTCAATTCTTCTTAGTATCAGAAATTTTTTTCTGCGCTACAAGTTCCCTTAGCGTAATATATCTTGACAACACGGAGAAAAAATTTCCACGGCGAATTTCCTAACTTTTTTCTGTTCATTCGTTCGTAACAAATAAATCCTTATTAAATGTACACTACAATCTACCAATCTTCAATTCGCTTTACGGTCGAATGCATCGGATGTTATTAAAAAGTTAAAATTTGCGCATTCGTTTACACCGGAGCGGAACTCCTCAAATCCTCGTTATCGATTCTTTATGTCGCTTTTAAACCTATTTCCGATCTGCGAAATCATTTACCACATACTGATAATGTCTCAGGCGACACGGGAAGTTTCACGAACATTTTAAAAGCAAGTCAAGTTCTCGGCATCTGCTCAGCGGTTTGTTTATGTATGCAACTCGATACGCCGATTTTCATAAAAATAACTACCTATCCGGTGCAGCGTGCAAGGTGTCGCCGCACGAAGTTTTCGCAATTTTTCTGTCCTAAATTCTCAAGCGCTAACAAGCAGCCTATAGGAGACCTAATAGCGGGATTTAATTTTCCGTAAGAGGAGAAGAATCGCCGTCGTATATTACCATGTCATGAATAATTCAAATTTAATCTGCTACTATCGCGAAAGCATTTTTATGTAAGCGAATATAAGTTGTTTAAATCTGTCTTCTTCCTTACTCTTTTATAGGATGAGGAGGAACCGTCGGATAAATAAAAGGAGGTAAACAAAATTCGGTTCAAGAAGTACATCTGAGGAAATAAAACTATTATTATTCTTGAAATTGCTGATTGATATTGAAATAATTTCCTTCAATTCAGAAAGACTGGTGCGTTATACACTGTTTCAAGAGATTCAATTTATTTCAAAACCGGAATAAAGGAAAATCGTATAAATTGTGTTAAATTCTAAACCGAAGAAAATAGATTTGTAGATAAATATACCATTATACCTCTGGCACACTGTGTTTATAAACATAAACCACCGCTGCCATCGTTAACATTAATTTAATCTAACGTACGAATACTCAACACTCTAACAAACACAATAGAACGGATCTTACACATACATCTCTTGTATAAAAATCTAAACGTCAGCACTCAACATCAAAGCGTGTGATGTTTGCAACATTCTAAAGAAATTTAATTATCAGCCCGGGCGCAGTGAATTGCCCGCGTACTCGATCATTCTTTCTGTTCCTTCGCCGTTTGTAGTGGAAGTGTTTGTCACAGTTCTGCTACGTCAAGCTAAAGCCACTAAATTGAGAACTCCCAGTCTTATTCTGGTATATAATGGGCTGGGCGGAACTTTAAATTGATTTCTCACCCTTGAGACTCTCTCACATTCTGGCGTTTGGTCTTTGGCAGCTCGGTAATCAAACCACTTGACCGTAACTGCTGCTAACAAACCCCTCCGTTGTGTATTAAATCGTTTTCGGTGTACTCGGGTTAATTTGTTTATTTACAAATTAATGGAGAGTATGCATGTGCGATAATGGGCGCTTATTTGCTCAATCCTTGGAAATATTATCTCGATAACAGCATTAATTTCGGGGCGAAATGGAGCATCTGATTTTATTAATTTACACACGTTTATAAGGCTGTTATATCCAATATTGTTTATCCCAACACGTTTTTGTTATTTAATTACTACAACACAGAAAATCCCCTGGATAGGCAATTTTATAACTAACGGCTGGGTGTGCTTTTGATTAAGCTTTTCTTTATACAGGTTGCTCGCTTCGTTGAAAAGACTTGCCATTTTGTACTATCCTTTACCACACACCATTAGCTTCAAGGTAACATATATAATCAAAGGGTCTACAAAGAGCCATAGCAAAAGTCCTTTAAAGGATGTGAGACTGCGTCTTAATATCAATTAGTGCTTAATTTCCTTTGATTTGGGATCTATCGCCTTTTGGTGTTTAGAAAAGTGGAAAGAAATGGATCTGATATCTTATTTTCAAACTCCCTTTGATCGATTTACAATGAAGGTTTCAAATTTCACCCACCTGACCGTGCGGCTTTAACGATTTCGACTGCTATAGACAAGGATAGATCTACTTAGCCACGAAGAACATATTTAGGAAACAAAAAAAAATATTCTTCAAAATATATTCTACTCACGGCGGTCACACACCTATTTTGTTCCTGTAATAAACCTATACCTTCCAAAAATTCTTTCAGTAGGTCCGCCGTCCTCTTAAGTGTTTCGTTTTAAAATTTAGGTGTAAACCCAGTTCCTCAATTTTTTTTGTTTTCATTAACTTTTGCTTCTATAGGCCTTCCGCATCTTGGGTTCCTGACGAGCAGTATCCGGTTTATGTTGCCACTTTCTAAACTGCAGGATTATGTTTCTTGGTACTAGAGGACGTCAAGAAATGTCTAGCTCGTCGTTTCGAAATGTTGTGGCATTAACTGTGGGACAGCAGCGATATAAGGTAAAAATAAAATATGAAATAAGTGCTTCATATAAATATAAAAAAGAAAAGCTTACCGTGTATACTATTATATATGTTTAAATAAACAACGTACATATAAAACCTTACAAACGTGTGCAATAATGTAATACATATGAAGGTGCAAATAACTAATGATTCCACATATTGAAGACAAGTATAGAGGAGAGATTGAAACACGGCATGCCAATATAATAAAAATGCGATTAATTGCTTGGGAAGCGGATATACACGGCCTATTCAATTCCTGCATGACGAACATATACGATATAAACACATAACAAGTTAAGATAAGAGAATACATCCTTCAGAACTTTAGGATGTCAAAGTTTTGGTTATTTACACATTTTCTAAATCCTCTACATTCGCAGCATTAAGACAACTAAAACGGTTACAACATTGCATACAACCGGAGCAAATAAGTGAACAGTATGTGTATTTGGCATATTTCCACAAAACTATTTGCCTAGTTCAAAGTTTACGAACGTTTTGCCTAACTCTAGATTAGTTAACCAACAGTACCGTTTTGGTAAACAACTTTCGAAGCAGTCGTACTTCTCTCAATCCGCTTGATGGATCTTGTCATCCGACAATGAATAGGCGGGTTTCGACTTAATTGAATTTTCGAGGATTTCTGACCGTTAACGTTAAATCTTTAATCTGAAAATTGAAGTCCGATTAAAAAATTCTCTAGAATTACGTTCTCCTGCCTATGCTACGATATAATTGCGTTTGACGTTTAATTAGCAATTTATAAGATTTAGAAGCGTGGCATTTGCAAATTCTTACAACACTGCCCGCATCGATTATGCATCGTTTTAGGTCACCAAAACAACCGAGATCCTTGAATAATTAGTGCAGTGTACGAGATCAAAAGATGCGAATTTGTTATCTTCCGGAGACTAATTTACATTGAAAGCGGCTGTTAGAGCAATGTGGAGGGAATTTCAAAAACAAAATGATTAAGCCTTGTAGTATACGCTGATGAAAGTTTCTTCGTGATTAGGAATTTACTGTATTTTAAGCGTATATGGTTCCAGCACCGAGCAGGAATCTCAATCGATATATAACAATGTTATGAAGTTGTAGTTTGGTTTAATTAACCATTAAAAATAAAGACAAAAATAGAAAAAATTATTTTGTTCCTCTGACGAAATCCTTGTCAGGTGTAGTTTCAAATATTTTATCTGCTCCAATCGCTTTGGCACGCGCGGTATGTTGGAAAATGCGGGAAAAGCAAACACTAAAAACATTCTAATTTTGCCATAAATTAAATAACATGTAATGCACGATAACGATGTCGAACACCGAACGCGGAAGCAATTTGGCTAGTGCTTTAAAAGTTTTGGGAAAGCTGCCAAACGAGGTTTGTGAGCAGTCTGGGCAATACTAGTAATAGTATAGTGTTATATATAAATATGGTTTTAGATGAACGTGCCATAATTGCTGTAATTTCGATGTACATAAAATATTACCTTGCGACAATAAAATTTTACAAAAGTAAAATTTAAATTGACAATTCGTAAAATATTGTTTCTGTGAATTTGCCATATTTAATGGAATTTTTTCGAAGTTCTATGCTGCCGATAGACACTGCTACTGTTGTTTTAAGATTAAATGTGGAAATTTGTATTCTTTTATACTTCACAAGAATTTATTTATCACAGGTGATTTTCAGCAAGATGAATTCTATCCAATGCACACTTTCGGTGAAATAACGTTTTTTCACAAACTTCTGAGATATGTGTAGATTCTAAAAAATCTCCACTCACAAAGGCACAATCTTCGGAGCCCGCGGAGATGACTCACCATGTATATATATTGATTGGTATAATTATAAATAAGGATATTACGTCACAAAGACATCCTGTTCTTTCTTATTTTAATTGCTTTTCCCTGTACTTTATTCTGATTTTTTTTTCTGATTTTCTTTTGCGAATATTTGAAGTTTAAAATATCCCATTACACCGAACAAAATAATATTCTCCTCATTGTACTCAATTTATATTCTACAGTAGCTCCCATACCATGCGCTTAATCTAATTTAAAATTCTCGCAACTTATTTAAGCGTTCGACGCTATTCCGTCGGCAGATTTACAGGCAAACTTGAAGATTTTAGTTCGCGAACCAACTACAACTACTATTCATTAGCTGTGATGTAATAGATTATTTCAATCAAGAGAGATGAAATTTAATTTAATTATCCGAACGACTACATCGCCGGCGATGAAACGGTGATGATGGAGAAGAAGTGGGTATGAAAAAAGAGCCAATTATTTCGGAATGTTTAGAAAATCCAATTACCCATCGCAAGTGTGCCACTTGCCTATTTAACGTTCACTGCCTCGCGCCGTGTATTCCCTAATGCTCTTACACAAGCGTCTTGCATCGCATGGCATCTGACAACTTTCAACATTGGCTCTTCAAACTGATAAAATATTCCTTGCAGGAAAATGAGAACCAATCGTGCGACGGTAGGCGAACGCTATATATATATATATACATATGTCACACGGAGGTACCAAATATTTCCCCCCTTCGTCGCTTTCATTGAGAATATCCATCCAGCAAATATCTAGCTAACCTGGTGCAATATGAAAATGCATTTCTTCAGGTTTATAGAATAGGATTTGGGATAAACGTCGTCCTCGAAACATTTTGTACGTTTCTGTGGCAATCTTACTGAGTTTAAAAGAGAACTTAGATAGGAGATACAGTGTTGCCTCAAATCAGCAACTGCAAAATTGCAAACACAAGGATGGAGGGCTATGCGTGATGTATGCGTGGCGCTAATGTCCGCTAACCTGGATGTTGCGGATTATAATACTAAAATTCAATTATTCCACAGGAAATGAAACTTTGCGTAAAATATTCTTGTAGTCTTGTAGCCCAAACATGAAAATCATGTGAAGCTTCCGGAGAACTTAGATTGGTAGAAACTTTAAACGAATAGGAATCTTGAAAGCCTGTATATGCTTACCTTTTCCAATTTCAATAAAAAAAGTTAATTTTTTTGACATTGCCGATTTCAATGGGAAATGATTATGAGAATATTAATTTACACGAAAAAGAAGATTAACGGCGTAAACCGGAAAAACATATTTTAAACTTATTGTCGATTTTAACGTATTTATTGCAGTAATTGTTTCAATTAACGTTCCAATTTAACAGAGTAAAGGCTTCCACATTGTAACCATCACATGCTCTTCCTGAATTTGACGTAACTTATCGCTCGCAAAGCAAATACTGGAATCTATGCAGACGATCGAATTAAATGAAACGCATACTGGTATGCGAACGGATAACTCAAATACACACATAACACATATCTCTAGCGCGACGTGTCTCGCCGAATTTAATCTACTATTTACTTTATTCGGTCGAATGCGTTGTCGATAGTACGCTGCACGCTAATTATCAATCAATTAAGAATACTTCATTGAATTAACTGACTAGAGGATAACTGAAATTTGAAAAATAACAAGCCCTTAAAGCCATAATTACACGTCACTGGACATTCACTCAGGTTTTTAATTGATCACGCATTATATTTGATTGAAGTTATTTTAATGCTCCGATCTATCGATTTAGCTTCATAAACCGACATTTAATTTTTTCCACAATAATCAGGAAGCAAAGCTTTAAGGGAACATTATTCTACTTATTTCCTTTAGTAGGCTATAATAATGATTCCTAATATCAAACCCTAATCTTCATTTATGGGGAAGATAACTATATCTTGAATAGTAGGATATTCCACACTTACCATTCCAACCGCAATACCTTCAAGATTAATCCATTCATCATTAGATTACGTATTATGTACCCCTCGAGAAAATTCGAAGGGTAAATACAGTGATTTGTTATATTATAATTATTCAGCATATTGTCTCTTGTTAAGTGGATGATGTACTTGCGTACATTGTTGCAATAAGAATCTCCGATATTTTGTCGAAGACGTAATTGAAGGCGCGTCGTTATAGCTCAAGATATATTGATTCTTGTAGCGCAAATATAGCTTTTCACATATACAGTATGAGCGGCAATATTTATTAACCTAATGCCTTTAAATAATTATTAGTTTTGTACGCTTATAAACGAAAGCCCTACACTATCCTCAAAGGAAGGTCAGAAGCTTGAAGATTATAGGAAGCTATAATTTTTAGTGGTTACTTAATGTACGAACGTGTTTGCAGGATAGCATATCTAACAAAAACCTTGCATATTGTCAAAGTGGCAGTGTGTATGGGTATAATGTGTGCGATCGTCGGAGAAAATCTAAATACATGGAAATATGTGGCAATTCTAGAAGGATGTCTATTTGAATGTGCTGTAGAAATTGGTTAAAGCGCCGTTCATTCCCCACTGTGAGAACATTTTTTTTTTTAACTAATACGATTGGCTTCATCCTCCCCAAAGTCCTGATGAAAAACTATAATACTTGCTTTTATAGCAAGCACTGGCAAAAAATGTAATGCATCTATTTAAATAAGCTCGTCAGCGAAATTTCAATTAGAGTCGAAACGAACTACTCCCAGTACCATCTAACTAATATGATGGATGCTGCAACTTCTCTAGACTGATTGCCGTAGAGTAGTGTTTCAGATGTAAAATCTACGTTTTGTGAATGCTCTGGACGTATAATATAATATAAAACTTGAATTGCGAATATATTTCAAGTCACGTGTTGGATACCACCCACAGGATTGTAAGTTTTAATTAAATTGCACCTGTAACATAATTCTCTGCACAGCTACCAGTGGAAGTTGTAGTATGCAAAAATTGTTTAAGTAATTACTAACTTACTCTGTTTCGAAAATAATTACTTACACGTGTTTCACTAATTAACTTAATGCGAGAGATGCTTCCTAGCTAGTTGGAATTAGTTTCGTGTTACAATCGTTCGCCTTTCGATTTTATTTTCGCTATGGGTACATTAATGTACCATACTTAAGAAGTTCTGCATGAACGTAAAACTATTACTGCTGTAGTATTAATGCTGGATTTTCCATTGGACGCGAGCCACTTTGTAAATTGATAATTCTTCCTGGTGGCAGCCATGTTGAGTTTGTTTTGATATTCGTATTTGTTATTGCCTACCATTTCATAAAATTGTTAACATCTTTTATCAACGTTCACGTTCAGTTATCATTAACTCCCATTTTCGGTTAATGCAATAAATAAGCGCGAAGCATCAGCGTCAGCTTCTCTTGGATATTGCCAATACTAGTTTGTGGCGAGTTTTGCAAAAATATTTTGACTTGCACGGTTACAAGATTGTTGAAATTCAATAACTCAAACCAAACGGTCATTTGCCGCATTGCAGGTTTGGTGATTGGGATTCAGAGAAATTTGAAGGTATTTCTGAATTTCAGGAGAAAATCAATAAACAAAATTGCCGCATCTGGTCTGCAAATCAACCAGAAGCAATGAAGAATTACATTCTCTGAAACAACTTTTTTGTTGACGGTGCTGGTAACTTCGTTAGTTAGATTGGAAACGGACCAACCAATTATCCTCTTCGCCTCTGTGATTTGACATTCCTAAATTTATATTTGTGGAGCTGTGTACTTTATATCAAACCCAAAGTAATCTTAGATTTCTTGGGAATCTTGTGTTTTATTCTACAGACAAAATGCGCCGCTCTTAACGAAAAACCATGTAATTGTATAGACAATGGAATCTATTGCGATGAGAGACCTTATAATTTATAATATAAATGCGACATACGAGGCAAGCTTAAATTCCATCGTATGGTATTGACTCATTATTCTAATTATGCCACTTAATAGATTATTAGCCTTATTTAGCGGGTAGACAAGTCCATTACACTGCGGCATACAGATTATACACTACCCCGTTTTCTTCTTCCTTAATGTTGAAGTACGTCAGCGTAATTGAATATGAATGAATTTTCTGCTCCATCAGAAAGATGTTAGAGGATTGGACATTAACACGTGAATAACGCACTCACGCTTGTGTAACGAAGATAACTTGATGTTTTTCATGAAAATTCAAAGAGTAGTTTCGTTTGCTGCGTAATTCATTCACATGTTGCTAATAACTCATACACCTTCAGGCATCCGAAATATGCGCGTGTTGGCTTTACAGCGGCTTCCTAAATATAGCGAGCTTAGATATTTTCTTGAAACAAAGTATATTTCATTCTGTTGGTATTAGATTCAATATAAAATGTTTCAGGATTCTTTTTTTCTTATATCTTGAGAAACCCAGATTACAATACAAGTTACGCGATTATAACCAATTATAAGTTGCAACATGAGCAACATTTATATGTGAATCATTGTGAAAATATAATTCTACGTACAGTTTCGTATTTTTCTGGACAAAATTAAACCACACGTGTATGTGATGTTACTACAATTGTCGGACCACCTTTCCTCAACACTCTGCTTCAGGACCTAATAATACGGCGAAAACAGCACACAGACGTTGAAGGTAACGTAATTTAAAGAATTTTAGCTTTGCTCTTGAAGAAATAACGATAACCAACAACGTTAATTCACATTTTAACATTTTTATCGACCATTTCGTTTATTACTTTAATACAGTGTAAATCCGCTGCATGGGTAACTGATGAAGTTAAACAATCAAAAATAAACCTAAGACTAACGTACGAGTTTGAGGCTGCCACTCGTGACCTGGAATATTTCACATCGCATAAAGAACAGAAAGTGCTTCATCAAAACTTGATATCCATCACACTGCTCTAGCAAACTAGAAACATCTACGAAAGGAACTCGCGATATATGAAAGTATGTGAACAATCCCTCACAGACAAACCTCCTCCGGAAAGAATAATCCCATATCAGTGTGCAGTAACAGCTACCATAAGAGTGTGGACGAAATGTCAACAAAAGCTTCGACAACGACGTGGTTCCGACTCAGAAACAAAGAGCATAGTATGTGAATGTTATGTACTCTTGAATTATGTCCAAAATAAATAAATATTAAGTATAAAAATACACAACTCTAACGTACAGCAACGTTCTCATTTCGCATGACTTTATCGAGCAGTTATTTAATTCTTCGGTGGTGATGACTCCCCAGAGATATCTTGTATTGTGTAAGTACATGTAGACGCAACTTCAATCCGATTTGTTTTGATTTAATTTTACGTTAAAATAACGGTAGGTCTCTTCTCTAAGTAAATTCGCTGCTATCACACAAATATTTGCTTATAGATAGAGTTACTGCAACGCTGAATTAACTTCACGCATTATCACTTCGTAATTTACTTAACCGCGAAACTTCAACGTTTAGTTATTCGTTGAACATTGTTTTGAACAGGATATAACAGCGGAAATAGAAAATTCTGGGGTATGAAAAATTACTGCAATATATTGAATAGAGTACTATTTCAAAGATTAATTCTAAAAAAATGAATGGAGATATTTCTGCATGTACACGCTAACCTTGGAAATCATCTGCTTACTTATAAAAAGGAAACTGTGGAAACTGTGTTTTCTTTGATTTAATTATCTTAAGATAAACATAAATGCGGGTTTCCGTTAGTTTAGATAAGAAATTACTCATCTTTATTCATGGTATGTATGTATGATTACATTCAAGTAATGAAGCAATGAAGCATATCTTAAACATTGCGCTAATACGTGTTAACGATAAATAATATGAGAAATAATAATCTAACGGTTTATTCATCCCACAATTTACGATGGACACAAACAAGCAGGATACTAATAAAAAGATAACTGAAGGCGTCCACCTAATTTATTCAAACATGTCTATTTACTAACCTATGTAATCACTGAAATTTGTCACATCTTCATTCTCGGAAGCGAATTGTAAGATAGATTAACAGCGACTGTGTTATTATTACACATATTTTAATTTAACTGGAATTTATACGGCCACTCTAGATGACATGCTCACGTGAAGACAATGAATAATTGCACGTTGGAGCTAATCTCCGCAGGATATAGATAACGCTAAACATTGTAATGAATTAAATTAGTTTATTATAAGCCGTGAATACAAAACGTGCACATTGCCCATATGGCCCGGCCCGCACATTCGCTGTGTGTTTATATTTGATTGTACACTATTTTCAACATCGAGCTAGCGGAACGTGCCTGACAAAGCTGCCGTTCCTAACGTGTTGAAAATATCGAAAAATACCTCTATTCCTTGAATATATGGTTTGCGTAACTATATTGCGACATGTAAGTATTATTTGGCCGTATAAATTGTACACTTTGGTACTGTACTCGAAAGCTGAAAAATAAGTAATTGCATTTTATTTATATTTTCCACGAATTGGTGGGTTTAATCGAGTAACCAAAATAGACTAATAAGTATTATCTAGTTTTATACGGATTATAAGCGTTTCGAACTTGAAATCAAATAATCAGCTTCGCATGTCAAATTTAGATACTGATAAGCTATAAAAAGCGATATCGTTACTTTAGCTGTCTGTAGTTAATGTGAGATCCAAAGTTCCAAAGTAACTATATTGTTTTACAAAATATGCTAGAAACATTATTTCTGACTAGCAATAATACCTCCGCTTCTTCCTAAATCTAATCCGGGTTTAGATTATAAATGGTTTATAGGAAATCAGTAGCAAATAGTGCTATTCCATCAAAGATATAAATAGATAAATAAACAGTTAATAACAATAATAGAGAGTCAGTCTAACCGGCATGTCCTAAATTTTCAATACTTTTCAAAACGCCTTGCACCTGGTTAGAAATTTAAATGTTAAAATCAGATTATCCATAAGTGCCTCACAAAGAGCCTCAGAAAGAAGAAAATGTAGAACATACCCAGAGCAATCTTGCTGAAACTCACATTGAAGAGAGGAAACGCTCCTTCGAAAGATGGTGGATTTCGGTCTTTTTAATGTATGTAACTGCAGAGCAAAGCGAGGAGAGATAGCAGGCAAGGGTAAATACAAATGTTGTACCATTTAGTTTTGCAACGCTACTTCAAGTCTAAGGAGCGGAAACAATTTGAATTCTACAAGTCTCTCTGGAGCGAAATGAATAGGGATATCAAACGCGAAGAACAGTCCTGCACCATTAATTCGTCGACCAAAACAATCTGGAGAAATTTAAAGAAGCTGAATCTTGGTAAAAGACGTAATAATGGCATTCCTAATGACTCTCCAAAGTATTCGAGCGCTGCCTTGAAGAGCATCTCCGATAATTTGCCAGTGAAACGAACGTATACTTTGTAAAATTTTAAATACAAACAAAAGAACGTGCCATCTATCAGCCCATCTGCAGGGTAGGATTACACCGACAATTTTTACGCATGTTTCAGATAATCTATTCTAAACATTTCAAGGGACTCAACAAAGTAAATCAAATTAGAAACTTAATTAAGATTGAATCTTGAAAATTTAAGCTCTCCTCACGTAACGAAGATGGTGTCACTGTTCTCAGCATGAAAATTCCAAAAATTTCAGACGTTGCGCGGTTTTAAAGTCACGTTTGCATAAAATACAATTTGTTGTAAAGCACGTACCACTTGCATGTACAACTTTCCCAAACTTTGACGATCGTAATTTATCGGCCTCGCCTCTTCGCCTTCTTTATATCTTTTCGCGAGCGACAAACTCCTGTTTCGATGTAAATTCCGAAATTTAAATTAGGTTCTTGTTGTAGAGGTACGGATGGCGGTTTGCATTACGCTAAGTATTCTATAATCACTGGATTTACTATGCCAGTCACGTACTTCGGATTGGTGCCTGCGCTATTTTCTGAAACGGCTGTAATTGGATCCGCTGCAAACTTTGATAAATATATACATATATCGAATAACAGTTCTTGAATACGCGGAATCAAATTAGACCCATGAAAATATTAGTTTGATATCGATTAAATCGCAGAGGAAGGCGCATGTCTAGACGCACCGACAATAAAATTGAGATTGATGAGTTTGTAAATTCTGAAACCTGTTGTGAATGAACTGAAAGCCGAGCTGCGAGACCATGAGTATGTTTGTATTTTCTTTGTGCTCGGTTAAATGTCATATTGGATTTAATATGTTTATTAATCAAAAGCAAGGGGGTACGATAATTAAACCAAAATAGATGCAGAAAACGCCAAAGCAATATTGACAGCATATCGTTCGCGATATAAATGTAAATTAGGGCCACAATACCGCCAATAGCGTTTTCAATATTTGGGATTACCCTTTGCACTCTGTATTGAAATTGGATCATGTCAAAGTAATTAAAATTAGCATACAAAATAGTATTGAAAATGTATTTATATTTTTTGCTGGTTAACGATAATATTGGGTTTCAGCCAGCTACTAAGTATGAGTCTAAATTTGAATAGCGTGACAATAGAATGTTTCTTTTGACACGTTCTTTGAGGACTTGTACGGTTAACATTCCGTACAGTTGAATTCATTTCTCTGGTGCTTATTCTCGGATTACTACTCTTTGCAAAGCAGCTCCTCTTCACCATTAATTTTGTTCTTTTGAAACAGCTATCTTCTCCTACACACGTTTATAACGGTGGATACGTTGAGTTTCGGAAGAATTTGACCGAGCTTCACCGTAACACGTAATCATATCGTTGCATTCTCCAAAAATGTAGAGAACCATTTTTAAAAGCAGTCTTAAAAAACGACAAACCTAACGTCGGGTTACCTCAAAATTCTACCCTAATGCTTAAGTATTTTGCCAAGTGCTACCAATGGATTTTAAGTTATAAGAAAATCTATACAAGCATTATGTCGAGAATGTACAAACGGAGTATCGATTGCAATTGAAGTTCCCTAACTTAAACCGCAAGCGGAAGCATAAAACGATAAAACTCACCACTACATATTTGCCTTATTCACATGTAAAGAGGAAACGCGTGCTAAATCAAATGTATCTGCGAAAAATACACGTGGCCCAATCAATAGATATATTGGAAAGTCGCATATATACGTACTGCGATATCGCGATAAGAATCGCTTTTAGGAGCTGAACCTTACCAAAAAACTTAACATTTTTCATGCTGTTGCTGTATGTTTTCCCAAAGATCTAGACAAGTGGCAGATGGAAATTTTTAAGAAATCTATAGTCAACAACGAATGCGCGATCCGTGAAACCTTTACGTTTTATATGCAAATAAATCTTAAAGGCACCATCAATCGCTTGAGTTTCTTTGGTTCCGTTATGGTCCGATGATTTGTGTTTGCACATCTTATATTGATTCAGGGCACTCGCTTTAATGTAACGTGAGGTTAAAAGGTTTCGGTAATAAAGCGACGTCAGCGAAACTTTCAGTTCTAAGATGTAAGTTGATAGCAGTAAACTTTAAATTTGAAGTGCATTGAATGTTTGTAATAAATATCCGATTAAAATTCCATCAATACAGAATCAATCGTGTTCTAGAAAGAGAATTTGATAGCATTTAATGGAATTACTGCACATATGGGGCGTGGAATAAATTAGCACCTGGTAATGTTCCATTCAGAGAAACTAAATCACATTGACGTTGTGGCTGTTTAAATGCACACTATATATACATATATACAAGTTGTATGCGGGCCACTTAGCGCCATAGCTTTAAAATTTCTCTTTGCTCTCTCCGATTTTTTGTTTTTTGCCGCCAGTCCCGGATTTGTTTTTCTGCAAACTGCTTTATTTTGTCAGCTGTTACTTTTTGCAATTCTATTTCTTTTCCTTCTTGGCATTTGCCATCTATCGGCACACCCAGATACATAAAACTCTCGACTTCTTCAAGTTCTGTTATTACCCTATCTTGTCTTTGTACTTGTAGATTATTCTTATTTCTACTCCCGCATTTATTTTTTTTATGTTTATTTCTAGTCATAGTTCTTCTAATGTACTCACTAGTTGTGTTACTATCTCTATAACTTCTCATTTAGTTCTTGTGATTAATACATCATAGGCACTGGTGACTTTTAGTGTAGAAACCAGGTTGAACAGTGTAGTGGTTGGAGGATCTTTATGTAAAGCTTTCGCTGATCTTAACCTTAATCTTCACCGCATTTTCTGTATCATGTAAGGTCACTCTGATTAGCCTTACCAGTTTTTCCGGAATTTTAAAATCTCCTAAAATTCTGATTAATTTCTTTCTATTTATACTATCATAGGCCCTCTTATAATCTACAAAGTGTAACTGTATTTGTTTCAAAACCGAATCCCAGAAAGAGAAAACCTATTTTTCCTCGCTTGAAGAATTGTCTGAAACAAACATTGGATAAACTCCAACCTCCTCATTAACGGTTTGCAAGCCCAAGCGCATGGAAATTGCGTTGCTCATCTACCTTTTTTCCGATTCATGTCCGGGAAAGCAGGAGAGCTGCGCTACCTACGGCCATCGATTTTATGGTTCAATTGTAAATCAGAATCCTACCGCTTGCGATTCAGTAAACCATAACGGATTCGTATGTCGGACAATTGAAATCAGTGCAAATGAATGACCAGAAAACAAAAATTCCCAGTTCAAGTTCCAAAGTCCATGATTTGATTTTTGAACGCGAACAAATTAGGGACATCCAGAGTTGTGTAGCGAATAACCTTTTGTTTGAGTGAATAGGTGCTTGAAGGTCTCTTGCGAAGAGTGCAATACTGAAATTATTTTTGTCGAAAAAAAAAAAGAATTAATTCTTTATTAAGTATCTATATATAACACAGTTATTAAAACCACAAATTATTATTATTAGTATATAATTTTAATCAATTGACAAAGTAATCAAGTAAAGTTGACAAAGAATATAATATGTTTAATTTTAGCCACTTTATTTATTATTTATGTTTAGAAAATAATACATTCGAGTGCTACATCTCATTCAAGTGAAGTAAATAACTGCCTGTAACATCGAATGCTGGAAAATAGCGATGTAAAAATAAACAATAGGTTTACTACTAAGTAAATACGATTGTGATGAACAATTTAACGATATTCGGTACATTAGCGACTTCAACTTACAAACAAATGTTAGTTTATTAGATATGGATGGAAACTTAGCAATGCTGAATAATACAAACAACATATTTTCATTATTGTGTAAGTTATAACGAAGACAGTTTAGGTAAATGTTATTTCTAAGCGTGTTTTTTCAGTGAACATCTGAATTTTATGACGAACGCTCTGCTTTTTCAGGGACATATGAAATACGCAACAATTTCTTCATCTTTGGTTGCACCAATTTTCGCCTGAAGGCATTTCATAATATATAATTATATGAATAATGTAGTGTTGACAAAATTTGTGTTTAGCGCTTTTGGAGCAAGAACTAAAGCGTACACGGCTTCATACGGTTTCTTTAATTAACACGATTTGGTTTTGAATTTTGGACAAGTTCTTGAATGGATAACCAACGAACTAATTAACTGGCCATTAACAAAAATAAATATATCAATATAAATATGAAATATAATAAAAAGAGGAGAAAAGATGAGGCGTACAGCTGACAAGAAGTAAACTTTGTTAAGTTAATTGAGTTAGTTACGTTTTTGTCAGTAGCGAACGCTGTGAAGATCACATCGATGACTTCGTAAGCGTAATCAATCCGGAAAAGCTCTTGATATTCCACGAGAAAAACAGAAAGCTGCGTTGAATACGCCCAATCGGAAGTTGTTGAGATACAGCAAAGCAAACAAAATTGATGAAAAAATATTTGGAGTAGCCGAACAACAAGTATTCGCCGATTGGCTAACCAGGATTCATCAGTTTCATTATGCCCAATCAAAGCCCAAAACGATCTATGATTCAAGCTAACGCAAGGAGCTTGATACATTTTCCAATTACTCCTATGTTGGCCATTTCATCCGCTGCATTGCAACCATGCCTTCTCCTGTTCTCTAATGATCCAGTCACTACAAACTGCACAAGTTATCGTATGTTTTTATGCGCCATATTCTCATCTGGATGGTTTTCATTTCTTTCTATGACACGAACACAGATCGGCACCATAAACGAAGATAATTTCCACGCTTTCAGCAACAGTGGACGCCATCTACAATTTCAACTTTTCACTTACACAAGCATAGATTTCCTGCATTCCGATGTCAGAGATGAATACGCATTTATGACAACTTTGATGCATTGCGCAGATTCCATTCAGTAGACTCCTAGAGAGATATTTAAATAATTAATTGGCGGTTAATTCATCCAGTTCACTATACTCAATATGCAAACATTAATCTTACACTGCTCTTAAATGCAATAGGCGATATCAGTGTAATATACAATAAATGTATGTGTACATTCGCTTCAATTTTCAAAGGTAAGCACTTCCGCGAACGAAAGTACCCATTGATTTCGCACACCATGTAAATATTTACTCAAATTACTAGAAAATTCATGCGTTTCAGTAATATAGAGGCACATATGATTTGCCTCAGAAGCAACGGTGTTATTATCTTTAAAGATGCCATCTATAAACTTGGCTTTCATCTAATTTAATGTTACAAGCGAGAGTAATGGGACATAATATTTATGTTTATCTTTCCCTCATTGCATGCCAATATATTTTACATGCATTTGATTATCGGCTTCACGTTTTTTTTTTATTAATAGGAACATCTAGATCTCTGCCAATAATAATATATCAATATTGAACATAGCAAAGATCGCTGACTTCTGGACGTCGCCCAAACCGTTTAAAATTCCACCAAGGGGGAGGCATATTTTGGATATTTTCGATCTTATTTGATTTTTTTTATTTATAAGTATTTTCCTTGTGTATTTTAAATAAACGCAGCAAATATACTGAAATGATCTACACGCACCGAATCTCCTCGAATAATCCACCACATTACCATGCATTTCAGGGCACGCCGTAGTAATTTCAACACATATTAAAATAAGTGCCGCGGCACGTAGTTTAATATCAGACTGGTGCCACGTTTTCCCATATCGCGCTCATTTTTATAATGGCCTATCGCCGCCAGTTCATCATTCCGAAACGTTGCCGACTTCCATCAAATACAGAATAATAGGTCAAGTTAATTATTGTGATTGTACGCCCTAGAGTAAAAGAATTTCATGATAAATGATTATATTTATTACTTAAAGAATTTCCCCTGGAGGTTTTAATGGTCAATTTTCTAACAATGTTCCTGAGAATTGTGAATTTTCAAGAAGCTAAACGAAGTAAAGAAGGCTTTAAGAATAGAAAATAAACAAAAATTTCGCGAAGGAAATTTAATTTAACCGTTTGAAGGACTAGATATTATTAAAGAACCAATCATATTAACTCAAATAATAGTCTGGGTTATTCTTCGTAAAGGAATAACAATAATTTGAATTGCTTCTACATTTTCAGCAGGAAAATCAAAGATAAGAAAGTACAAACGATGCTCATTAGGAGAACAATTACCTGCTTTATACAAGCTCTATATCACGATAATGAAAAGTTGTGTAAAACAAACTATTTGAACACGCGAGAATCGGTAATTAAATTCTGTCGGTTTAAACGTTGAAGTTAATTTTCGAGCTTCATTCGGAGTCGTACCAAAATATATAACATATCTCTATAACGTGAGAGTTTAGACGGACCTTTATTCGTCGCTGCACCTTCAAAATATGCATAAATGCAATACTCAAATGTTGTTCTCGTATCAAACATATAAACACGTAATATATGTGGGAAGTATTATAAAGTTTCTACTGCGCAACTTTTATCGTTCGTTTCAACTTGAATTTAAATTTAAATTTCAGTCGTTATTTTTGCTTACTACACAAAGTGATGTTTGTACCTATTTATTTGGTCAGTGTAATAACTATTTTACTAGCATTTATCCATTTAAATATCTATTTACGTAGGAAACATGTACATGCAAATATCCAAGAAAGAATTTGAATTTTAATTAGAATTTACATAACCATAGCCTATACAAATTATTACTATATGCGAGTTAAAAAATAAATAAATTTGTATCTGTACCTTCACCCTCAAAGCCGTTGTTATTAAGGAATAATTTAGTAGTAGCACATACAAGCGAAATCAAGTTGGAGTGTGGCCGTTTCGGTGGTCGAACGGCTAACATACTTACCATTCGATCCAAACGAGGATATGAACCCTCCTCATCCGACGGGACGACTGGTTCCTAATTACGAACCAATATCGAAGTATGCCTCCTTCCCAGATGAGGAAGTGAGGTCGTAGGTCTCGTTTCAATACGATGCTCGGCACGTTAAAAATCCCTACCTGAGGCTGGAACACTTCTGGATTCTAGTGAGGTTGGATAATAATAACGGTAATCGATATTTAGAAGTTCCAGGTGCGATTGTTTTGCATATATGCGCATTTATTTTTTAACATATTCTTCTTATAGTTTCTTATAGTTACTCCAGCGATTTCATTATGTTATCTTAATGATAGGATTTGTCCAATTCTACAAAATAGGCCTCCGTTTTGGTAACGACCTTTCCGTTCGACCTAAACCGTTTTCCGCTAAGCCATTTCTTGGCCGCCGCAATTGCCGACGAATGGGCCGAGATGTTACTATGATGGTAGAGATTTCATTTCTTCGCTTAGCTTGGGCTTTTTATTATTATTAATACTTTATTGTCAAAAAAGCACATAAAAATATCCAAGACGTAGTCCATATTGGAATCAAGTCATCAAAATTTATCATGTCGTTTGTGACAAGACATCAAGACAAGTCAAATATTTAAATATGGAAATCCTTGAATTGGTGACAGATAAAAAAAGCAGATAGCAAAAGTATTTTCAAATGGTAGTTTATCTATTTTCGCAAATTACTGTCATAAAACAATCTCTCTCGTTTAAGATACTAGAGCACCAAACGTTTTACAACCTTCCGTTTCCTCTTTTATCCATTTTAGAAGCACCTGCCCTATTCGCAGCAAAATAAACTTTGTAAATTTAAACTACTTAATTACTATACGTTTAGCTTTAATTCTTATGTAATGGCACTTAAATTACAGTATTTCAAAATCAAGTCTTAGGACGTTATCCATAATATCGGCAATGGAAGTTTAACGCGCGTAAGTTTACACATTTACGACAAGAGCTGCTTCTGCTGCTTATTTGCTTACATTAACGAATAATTAGCTTCCTAAAATAGGAACTTAATTCTCTCGTAAGACTGTATATGCGTAAGTTATTCGTTGCAATAGAAAATAGTAACTGAATTTAGAAGTAAATGTTGCGTCAGTGTAGATTAAGTATCTTATCTGCAATAGAAACGCAGAATTAGTTATTCGCGTTGGATCTTTTATTATTAAAAAAGTATTTAATCATCTGACGACTATTAAAAATATCTTTACATTTTGTAATTAAATTTAAAACTGAGGAACGCTAGAGATATGCCAAACCTTTCGTTTGGATCTTGGGAAAAGCATTTCACATATTACCAAGACGGATGGTGCAGGAAGGTGTATACAATGTAATGTAACCAATGTAACAACAGCGTTGGATCAATTGCGCTTAGCGAAGTGCGTTTAGGCTGACTTACCCCTATGTTTAGAGAATAGTATGGGAGAACACCTCTTCTACTTAACAGCAAAGTTTGATCCAACTTTATTCAAATCTCTTCTATAGCCTTTTCAGTAAATATCTCACTAGTATGAATTACGTTCTGTTCAAGTTCACAGAAGTTAGCCGTAGAACAGACTAAAGTGTCAATCGAACTCGACAATAATTATTAAGAACATTCTTGCGATTTTGGATTTAATTTCAATACGATTACTTTACGTGTGTTTCCGCTCCTCGGACATTGGTGTTAGATTGTACGTGTTCTATATTCTACGCAAACGACTTAATTATCTGAGGTCTATTCGGCGACAGCAAACGGAAACGACAGATTCGTGGTATGCTCCGGTTAATTTCCTGGATAACTTCAACTGTGTATACACGGGGTATGCGGTCAGTGTGAGGCTCGTGTTCGGCTGGAAATTATACAATTTTGCTCCGCTACCAACGCACGGGTGTGATAGATTGATGGACGTTTGTTGTGGTATAGACCGATCTTAGGGTGAGATTTGCTAAATCATGCCCTGTTTGTTTTCGTTGGGGATGCATCCAGGCTAATTGTGAAGGAAGTCTTAAAATTGTGATTGTTGTTGTGTGTGTGGCATCTTTTTCGAATGCTAAGATTTAAAAGGTGTGCAAGTAAATAGACAAAAGTTCAACAGTAAACAACAGGTTGGTGTATACAGAAAACTCGCACTTGAGGCATTTCCATAAAATTCTTGGAAAATCAAGCAACTAATTTCCCTTTATCAAAGTAATATTTTAATTTTACTGTAAGCATTTTGCTCAATTCGGTTAGGAACCGCAATAACTTTCTGTGCAGTAAATTGGCATTGACTTCCGGAAGCAACAACAGAATTGTGAAGATATTTGGGTTCAATTGGCGTCATTGGCTACATTTATAATTTATGTTATCATGGCCTCTTATGTTTAGGTACCTTTTCCAGGTCTCTAAGGTACCTAAATTATCACAAATTGTATTAATAGCAGAGTGTAGTATGTATTTACCAATTTCCTACGAAAATTACACAAAAATAATATGGAATTGTACAACTGCTAGGTTGGGTCTTCAATAGTCGTTTGGCGAGTAGTTACTACTAATAATTTGCCTGGAAGAACAAGAAACGCCCATTGTTTTTGGTCAATCTATGTAATCGTCGGTACCTGAAGTTATATCTTCAAATCCAAATCGAGAAACACTTCCTACCCTTGAAATCTTTGCGAACCCGGGTCCGAGTTGTCCCAATCCTCTCCAAAATTATCCCAAATCCGAATGGCGAAATTTTATTAAATAGAAAGTCCAAATGGCATTACTGAATGTTAACTTGGACTATTTAGCAACAAGACCCTAAGGGAAATTAGAGGGAAGAGGTCCACACTGCTGCACCTCGCAATTAAAATGAGATAAAATAATAAGTACAACAACTTGGAACACTTTCCAACCTAAATAAACAATATCACAACAATATATACACTCTATGAAATAGATGCCTGACCTAGTTGTCGTGCCGTTGCTATTAATTAGGAATACCAACATTAAGTAATCAAATGTTGCGTCTAAACTTTTGGTAAATACATTCTATACATAACACTGCGCGTAGACTAAAGCAAAGTGAATGTAAAATTTAATTTACACAGAATTCACCGTAAGAAACGAGGTAGGCGCAAATTTTAATTGTATATTAAGTGTCTGCGCAACTTTGTCGTAAAGCGATAATCAACAAAATCTTGCACGTTCGCAAAATTGAAAACCACTATTGACATTTCCTTTATCAATACTTCCCGACAGGACATAATTTAACTTGGTTTCAGCAGAATTAAAGAAGAGCATTACCTCTCTTGCTTGCTGCGAAAATCTTAAAATAATATATGACTGTCTGCAGTAGGCAGCTGCTGAAAAAATGAATTTAATAAAACATGTTCTTCGACAATTACGTTTGTTAAATTGAAACCTGTTTGGCAGTATAATAAATACCCGTTCATTATGCTTAACTACAGCTACTTGCGGGAGCTTTTTAACGGAATACCGCAAGCTGTATTTACCGTTAATCAAAATTATTTAATATTGGAATAAGCAACCCTGGTTTCTCTGATGAGTACCGAGTTTTTTTAATTATCAAAGTTTACAATTTGGTTGACAACTTTCGATTACATAATAATCTTCAACCAAAGCTCTCTTTGTTGATGAAACGTAATTCTGATAAGGTTCTGGTAATAGAGTTATATTTTAACACACAATATGCATATGTGACTGCTTATATTCCCACATCTATGTGCTTCTATTGTTTATAATTTATACAATAGATCTGAGTTCCTCGCAAGACTTATCATCTTATCGTACGAAGTATATTACCTTCGTATCTTGGAAAATTCTATTTTAATCCACCATTTTCAACGGATTATAAGTTAATTTGTAATAGGCTCCCTGTTACTATTGCCTTAACTTGTGTTTGTTGCCTCGTTCTAACATCTTTCACGACTCTACAATCTTCAGTAATTCAATGGCGCAGCGCTTCCCTACGTGTAAGTGATTACGCTTAATGGCAGCGATTCCTACAAGAAAGTAGGTTATCAATTTCCTTTTGTCTCGCGAACGTGTAGCAGACAGGGTAATGAATAAGTCAGACTATTCTGGGCTAAAGAGAAGTTTTTTCAGCGTGGCTTACTTGCGATACACGGACGTGCTAAATAAAAATTTACACTCGACGATAAGCGAAGTAAAAATGGAATAGGTTTATCTTGAAAGGCACAACCGCAACCCGTTTGCGATAATACAATTGTCACATAAACGTGCAGTGGTTAAATTTTACAAGGTTTTTGTTGAGAGATAAATAAAACTAGGCTCACGTTAAGCAATAGCAAAATGAAATAGGTTGTAATCCAATTTGTAGAGATTTTTTTGTTTATCAAAAAGGAATGAGTAGGTTATTTTTATATTTTTCTTGCTGGAAGTTTGATTGTTCAATGAACACAATATTTTGATCAAAATAAATGAGCGCGATTCAATGGAATGTAACCAACTGACGGATCCTAGTCCTCTTCTCCTTTCTGCTATTTTCGTATTCCACAACGACGTCTAAATCCACAAGAGAATCAATTTTCCTAACCAAAACGGGAAGCCATTGAAGCTGTTTATTTCGTATTCAAATTCACCATTTTGCATCTATCTACGGTAAGCTCTAGATCCCCAACAGCAACGGTAAATGGAATCGGCTCTCGCTGATGCAGCTGATGTGGCTGATTCAGTGTACTTCATTTTCATGCAAACTAGTGGTGTAGTGCACATATGGATATCGATCCGGGGCTACACAGGACTATCTATTGTGCTTGAAAAGATGAAAGGAAAAATGCATAAAAATCTCGACTCTTAATCTTGAACAATGGTTATACATATAACGCATTTTGCTGTTTAATGTTTGAAAAAATGATGGTTGCTATCAATCTTCATTAGAAAAATTGGATAATATTTAATGCAAAGGGATCTTATTCTGAGAGTGAAGGTTATCACAGCATTAGATTCTGTATATTTAGCGGATGCTTCTTTCTAGGAATAACGTAGAGAAAACCAGGGGAAATAAAACCCGTCCTCGTTTATTTTGTAGGTTATAAACAGCTCTCTTTGCTATAAGAGTAGGTGAAGTTGCAATTAAGTTTATATAGCATTGTCGGAAAATGTTCGTTTTAATAAGTTAACATTTAGGATTGCCAATCAGCTTGTCCCTACAATTGTTTTGTAGTAGTAAGGTAATGATATATGTGGAGATCTACAATTTCCATTAAAGTAAACTGCGTTTTCTAAGCAAAAAACTTCCAGAAGATAAAGACAAAATGCCAATTTAACATCGCTGTGACCGTTACCTTTAAAGGAATTCTCTTAAGAAATGTTTTTAAAACTTTATTTGTTAAAATAACGATGCAATACTTGATAGTTTGCTTAACATACTACTTGAGGTACGTTAAAATAAGCAAAAGACCCTGAACAATAGCTTAAATTGACCTAGTTAACAGATATCCTTTTTCCCATTGTTCTTCTTACTACTAGCCCTTCCAAAAGATTTACTAAAGGTCTAATTATAAACTGGTGCTGATTTAAGGTTGTGAGGCTCTAAATTAAAATATGGAGTTAAATATTTATTTTTATCACCGCCAACTGGCTCCACACATTAGAAAGGCAAAGTTGCAAAAGTTGCAAGAACCCAAATGCTGTTCTAAAAGATCTGAAAAAAAAAAGTTATGTTCGTGGGAAAATTTTTCGTTTAGATTTTTTTATTTATGAATCTTCCGGGAAACTCTGTACATAAATGTGGATGTGTAAATGTGCATCATCCTTAAGCTTGACATCATGGGGACTTTGCGGTAACGAAGTAATTATGCCTCGTTATCGTCGTTCCAGTTTACATAATTGACTCGATGCAATTAGGTTGGACAAAAATTAAATTATATTGTTCTTAAAGACCGGAACTAATGAAGTATCTAGAAAATTAGATAGGTACTAGTTCTAAAGCTGTAGCACAGTCAAACGTTTGAGAATTGCCTTGGAAGATTGTTAAAGTATTAAATATAGAGTATTGTGTTAGTATGTTAGCTGAAGAACACACTTCTTAATATAATCCTCGTTAAACTAGGAATATTGAAGGTACAGATCAGTAATTCTAGTTAGCAAACTCAAGCCCAACTAACCCCTTAGAATCTTTTCGAATATTTCAAGAAAATGAAAAATTATTCAAGCTATTTTTATTGTCCATAGGAATAAAATCCATCCTATTAGATTGACTCCAGATATAGGGACGTTGAATATGTGCCTGTATACTTGAACACTCTCCTTCAGCACTTAGTAAATTTTCGTGAATTATGCAATACGGAATAAATTTGGTTGAATTAAGAGCAATTCCAATGGGGCGTGGAGTCCATTATGCTGAAAGAATAGACTCGATTATGGTTTAGCATTCTATGTAGCTCTTAATGATAATAGTAATTTTTCAAACATGACAACAAGGCGAAATTAAACAATACATTACATGACTTATGTGAGCAATTTCTTAATATTACTTCTGCAATGTTAACAAATGTTCGACAGAATATAAGGAATCGTGTACAGTTTCTACGAAGGAAAATGGTGCTCAGATACGCTGCTGCTGTGCTCAATATACACGATCTTCTGTTCAAAAAACACTGAAATATGGCAACGATGTCAAATCAAATAAAATTTTCAACATTCCTCTGGTGCATAAACCGTTAAAGAAACAGCGACATTTAACAAAAATCTCATTTATCTTAAAAACTAACAATAAGATAAATAGCTATCGGAATATTGATGGAAGTTAACATGAAGTGAAGATCGACATCCTAGACAGAATTAGTTAAACATACCTTTTGCACCAAATTTTAAATAATGCTAATTACGTAGTCTAACATTTCCAATAATTAAATAGCATTATCTCAGTTAACAATTTAAATCAGTTACAGACAGATTTATTTGTTGGGCGTGAAATTTTCTCTAGATTGTTTATTTTTAAATTAAAAAAAATAAATATATTCACAAGATTACTCTTAAATACACATACTCTAAAGAGCGAAGAGCTGCTAACTACACAAATATTACATTCAATTCGTTTTTTAGTTGTCAGCCCATCATCTGTATTTATTGCAAAATAATATAACACGGGGAGCCTTTTACGTACATTGCGTTTTCGCAATTAGAACCTAATCAATTCCAATCACCGCACATTAAACGTATACGGCTTGGAATATGTTATTTTATTTGATATTTTGAAACATTTCCAAATATTTGTTTTATTTGTGTCGTTTATTAATTTATACCTACATATGCGTGTGCACGATGCTTATTTATATATTTTCAGATTATATGCGTTGAATGTTGCAAAATATGCAAAAGCATAGGAAGTCAGTCGATCGTCCTGTTTAAACCTATAACATTTGCAATTTTAGTTAAATGGACTATTATTGTTGATATAGTTGTTGATTTTGCGAAGATATCTCCATGATAATCGACAATATTACTAATTAATAATGCAAAATTAATTTAAATATAATAAAAGGGAATTTGCATCGCCGAACGATCTACTATACACATTTTAGCCTTTTATTGAGTTCCTGCATTGAGCGAACAATGCAGTAGTACATCAAATTTAAATTCAATTCAAATCAGTGAAATAAAGCCAGGATGCCAACTTCCAACAAACGCTTTAGAACGTGTTTATTGTAAGCAATATCCTTGGCACTTGCAGATCATACGTATTTGCACAAATAAATCCGATCCTACTGCTGCTGGCTGTACGGTAAATTAGCTATGCTGTATTACTAGCTTGAGTGCTGCTGATAATCGCTATGAAACTACTAAGGGCACTCGATGGATTAATTCGCAATGTTTGCTTCATAGCACGCGATGCAAGGATTGTTTGGAATTTGCGCGGACGTTAATGAAGAGCCGATTGGCGTGTGATAATAGAAACAGACCTAAAATCACATTGGAAGTTTTCCATACTACACGCATGCGATATTTGTAGTAAGCCCTTGTAAATGGCAAAAGACATGTTCGCTAAGTGTGTATTTATATGTATATTCATTTACGCGTGTTTATAGAAAGAAGGTTTTCTTCTCATTCGATAACGAAAACCTGTTTGCCTTTTCATACAATGCATAGCGTAAGTATTGTTGCTTACTATGTTTGTTTTGTCAATAAAGGGCGAAATAATCACAATATTTTCAAGTCCAATTCTGTATTATTTGCTTTGTTAATTCTGTTGTTCTAATTGTTCCTAAAATTCGAGACCGCAGATGTTGGTCCTTACATACCTTGTAAAAAAGGGCAACTTTGGCAAATTTTCCCTTCGAACATGTGACAAATTCTAAAAACTTGATATTAAGTTAAAATGCACAATCCCAACAGCAATTAAAACCATTAATTTTCATTTTGTGAACTGCAGTAACCGCACGTTTCTTATTATCGTCTTCTAACGTTTATAGTTTCAATTTTAGTTTACATTAGAATGCGTGCTCTTCTACTATAGAAGTTAATTTGGAGAAGTATGCACGCTAATGCATCTTTCATCAAGCTTGCACCTGCTAAATAATCTAATTTTCTCATCTACACTCGCCTAATTTCGCGCATTTACGTAAAGTAATTGTAGCACAGCATATAACGAGCACTTCTGAAAGTTCCAAACGCGTTACACGAGCTAACTTTATTTCAATAATGAACGCTCTCGTGCGCTTCTGTGAGCTCGGTACACGCAAGCTGTATTCTTTAGTTGCGTGCAGTGTGATAGAATTCGTATCTACTCTTCACTCATCTTGATCTGTAAATGTATTTAGGCATTCTGCTACAAATTACTTCACGTAAACGCTTTAGAAAATAAATATTGATCTGTTTCATTATTCGTTCATGGATTTAAGTAGGGCATCCAATAAAATCAATCACCATCTCTTTACAACAACATACATGAGTTACCAGTTCCAAAAACTCTGTCCCCTGATTGCTTCAGTTCTTATTTTGTCACGTTTTGATACTCCCAACGCCCTTCTCAGAAATTTCATTTCACACATTCTCAGCATAGATCTGTTTGTCTGTTAGTTTCCAGGACTCAGTTCGGCATATCAAGGCTGGTATAAATGCTCTGTTTTATACCTTTATTTTCGTTTTCCTATCGACTAACTTGTAAATAATAGCAGTTAATTTATGACTTCCGACACTTGTGTAAGCTCTAAAGGATCAATAAATGGTTATTATTGTTTTTGCTTTCTCTTTCACCCCAACATCTTTTCCAGACAATGGATTCAAACTGAAGCACCCGCGTCGACTGTGCAATTTATTTTTATTTGATATTTTGATATCATAACTTTAGCCATTTAAATAAACCCAGACTGGAATTATATGCGTTAAACGCTTCCCGGCTGGTCCCTAGGAGATTGGGGGTGTTTCAGTTGATGGATGGTTCATTTGAGGCATGTAACGCGTAAAAACATTTCATAAAAAAATATTATTATTGTCTTTATATATAATAGAAGCTATAATTTAGATCTTTAAGTTCTATAAAGTTGACAATGTGTATTACTAAAGCTTTTATAGTGTCCTACAACATCAGTAGTGTCCTAGAACATTTATTTTAGAAACGCATTGTATTATTATTTAATTGTATTTTCATCATGGAAGAAATAGGACAGAAGGCGACAGAAAATTAAAAAAAGGCAGTCACATAACCAAGAAACCAACTTAAACACGAACTAAATACGATCTAGCACGCAAATTACAGAGTATGACAGCTCCTTTAGTTAGGGACATTCTACCGACTACTGGTAATGCCGCAGAATCTATAAGCCATAAAGAGAACAACCATTCATGACTCTAGTCACACCTGGCCGAATAATACATTCCGACTCATGGATGAATTGATTTTGCGTGTCTCTCGGGAACTTTTAGAGAGCAATAAACTGTAGGCGGAAGGCCGTTTTCCTGGCTGACTTTTTGTTTATTTTGTCATATTAAATTTTGTTATTATGCTGTTTTGATATCTAATAAACATTAAATAAGTTGATCTGACAAAAATTAAGGATTTTGCTATTCAATTTTATAGTGATCCAAACAATTGTAGGAGAGCCAAACAATTTGAGTGACTTCTGCCTTACATTTTACCTGAGGCTAAATAATAGAAAATGAGTGGGTTTATCATTTATCTGGCCAATGGGTTTCATTATCTAACCCTACCTAAATGCATGAAGTAAATATTTCCTACCTTAGAAGGTACCCCCCGATAGGACAGGTTAATCACCAACAGATGTCGCAACCAAATACTTCATTTCTTAATAAAAAAATCTGCTTCATTGTCGCACAGATATTGTAATGTCTAGTTCCGGTAACACCAGAAATGTTTATTTTTTCTGAAAACTCTGGGTTCTGTTGTTCAAAAGCTGGTATGGGGCCGGAATCCTTTAAGACCCGATTGTAATAGGCAATTCTTTATTATAATATTTACCACATCACCGCAGGGAACCAACCTACATTCTCCAATTTACGAGAAAACTGTGCAACTTTTATTCAGATGGTGATAAATTCGCAAGGATTCTGGTTTTCTACACGAGATATCGATTTTGACACAACAGCATCTAAGTTTGTCGAAAAAAATAAGCGGTCTGACAAGAATCTCCTATGAAAGTCGCATTATTTCGGTTAGCAAAATATTTTCAAATCGGCCTTGTTTACTTTGAATCGATTTAAATAATAGGATTCGTTGCTTGGAGTAAAATCTCACCGATTAAATATTTACATGGAACGATGTAAATAGTGCGTAATCTAGAAGGCGAACTTCTCCGATCAGTACATTAACATGAACGCGAGTAACGTTTAAAATTAGTCCTATACGCGAAAATTGCGAGCGGAGTTAGTCTATTCGGATATTTACGATTTTGAAACCGAGAACGACATAAAAGTGACATCTCCTGAGCGCGCAAACGGTACATTCGAATTTATTTCAGCGATAAGAACGAAATTTATAGGATAAGTTAATGACTTCGCGGATATTCTTACGATTATCGAGAAAAAAGTTTGCTCGTATTCCGAGGAATTTTAAAAGTATTGCAAACTAGTAGTGTAAATAGAACGTAATAAATTATTTTTGCACAACATCGACGAGAAAGCTCGCATTTGCAAGTTGAAACGTGTTTTACATTAAGAAAGCTTACCAATTATACACTTATAGCCTCGATTAGCGACGATGTGATTCTAAGAGCGGATTCCCATAACATAGCTTTTAACTTATTACTGTTGAGTACTCCTTCAGTTGAAATTTTATGAGGATGGTCTTTCTACGACTAACAATTTGCTTTACAGGAATTTATGTCACTTAGTGATACAACGTCTTCTTGTATAAAATGTTTTAACATTAGGTAAAATTGACGCGAGACATGACTTTCATAACCTAAAAGCATTGTAGGTGCCTTTGCTGAATCATTACCTTCGATTATAATTAATTAGTAATTAATTATACTGTAAAATTCTGATATTCAGAGAAAGGAAAAGCTCAATTAGCACTTTATAGCCAAAGAGCAAAACGGCGGTTTTCCAAAGAAGATGTTCGCGAAACTATTTTCATTTATCTTCCCATTTTTCGGTTTTTCTATTTTCTTTCGGTATCTATATACATTGTTATTAAGTGCAGCTAACTGATATTTCTCTAAAGCAGTCTAAAATTTTGATTCCTACTTAATATATACAAACTATTGTGTACAAAGTAATGATTTATTTAGCTGTTTTGTTCCTTTTTAATGCACGGCATTCAAGCTTACGGGAACCATCACTTATAATGTAATGTTTATTCCGCGAAGGCAAAACTAATCGGGATATCTCATCTGACACCTACGACCGGTTCTGAGATTTATTCAACGTTTTATCGCTAATGCGTCTACATAAAGATTTCGCAACTATAAAAGTAATATGTGTCACACGACAACTGGCATTTCAAGATTCCATTGTTGACTTTAGTCAACTTTTCACTGTAGTAACGAGATAAACCACAATTATTAACTTATTCACCATCAAGACAGTTATGCAAATATACAGAGCAACAGAAGGTTTATTGTTTTGTTTGGCTATTGCTTTTCCGGATTTGAGTTTTTGGAAATATGTTTTGCTGTAAGGAGCAATATTCTCAAATCTATATTGCTTGGTCCGATTTTGAATTGGTCCCGCTTAGGTTCACCATACCTACCAACTTAAACGCTGGAGCATTTCGAAGCTATAGGTAGGGTGAAATGAGATTTTTTCGATTCGGGGAAAAGCCCTTGCTAAGAGCTTAATTTTCCAACGTTGCTGGTTGTCGGAATATAAAAACGTCCCAAATACTTGAACCTAAAATACTCGCTAAAAATTTCATTGTTGACCTTTAGCTATTTGTATTTTCTACAATCTGTTCTCTCTTACAGAAACATTGCAGATTAATTGAGAAATTCAATATATTTAGCTGTGTTTTGTAAAAACTATATAGAATTTATTCCTACGTGTTTTAATTTAAAAATCCCCCGTTTTAACGTTATCGTCTTAGACTAAGAATAAAAATATTTGTTGAGCATGAAACTCAATGCCAATATCCCAGAAATGTAAAGTCATACATTGGAACGTACATTTTGGAATGTTTATTTGTTTATTTTGCCACTCGCATCTCATTTCGAATTTCAACACTCGTCACTGAAATATTGCCTCTCAACTTATAAATCTACCATTCATCTTTTTCAGAAAAAGCTAAAGCAAATATTTTTTCTTGCAATTTTTATATTTTACGTCAAATACATCTTGAGTTGATGAAAATATATTGGACATAACATTCCATAATAACTTCACTTTGAAGTCGCTTGCCAATTTGTGGCTGTGCACTGTATGGCGCGGTATGTGAAGGAAGCCATCCATCCACTATTTAATCGAATACATAAATTCGAGATGAAAAGATTTAAATTATCGGAAAGATATAAGCCGAAATCTCGTTTTAATAGCTAGTAGTCTAATCATTATTTTTTTTATGAAAACATGTTATAAATTAGGATATAAATTAATCGAAGCGTCTCCAGAAAAATATATGGACGTATATCGAGAAGTCTTTGTCGTTTCTTAGAAACAGTAGGAGTTTTTTATTATATGCTTTACTTGTGTATTTTTGAAAATATGGCATATCAAATATTTTCGTAGGAAGTAGTCTGGTAGAGATTCTTTCGTGAATTTAAAATGGAGCCTATCACTTTCTTCAAATAGTTACGGTATGAGATATGAATAAGTGCCGCACCTTTGAATGTTTCATGATAACAAAATACATCTTTATTTAAGGAAGGAATAGCCAGGAGATATTGAAAACTAAGAAATATGAAATATTTGGAAGGTATCCAATATATAGAATGTTCTTACAGTACCTATTGTAATAACTGAAATGTTCTTATTTTTATTATGTTCAAAGTTATAGGCCAAACTATTAATGTAGATTATATTTAATTATCTGAAAAATGAAATTTTTCGTTTCATCCAAAATGATGGGACCCGCAAACTAAACAGTTGCTTTTATACGGTACTGCAACCGAAATATATATTAGATTAAAACGCGTTGGTGAGCACTTATTGCTCGTGTTGAAGAGCGCAACCACAGCCCTACAGCCGTAGAGCTTTTGTTTCACAAAAGTGAATCCTATGGTTCACCTACGATATAGGTCCTTGCGAAGGGTGCGGGTGGCTTTTCAACTGCGTATTCCCTTAGATCTGCACTTACGTGGAGTGTAGTCCGCTACCTATCGTAATTTATAAATGTGTGGAGTTCTCGAGCAAACTGAGGAGTGACGAACTCGATTGAGTGATAAATTTTAAAATGTTAAAATGGACGCACTGTTTTATAGTATTTTTATATTTCATTCATCGTATTTGCTTGTTCTATATCCAGTATGCTGATCTACTGATTGGTGTAGCAAATATCAAATAGTGATACGATGTCATTGAGTTACTTAATTGAATCTACAAGCTAGTGGTACAGAAACTTGTGCTAGAAAGAATAATGTAACCATTGCTTATTCCTTCATTTAAGGAAATTAACGCTAAGAACTTGTTTTCGTTTTACCAAAGATGTTTATGCACACTTAGCATATTTATTATTTTCAAGGGAATATTTAGTTTCCCTGGGAGAGTATTTCTAAAGAGCTATACGTATTTACTTGCGGAGGAATATTCTTCTAACAACCGCGTTTGAGTTAAATATGCTAATTTAATAATAATAACCGTTTGAAGATAATTCTGACAGATAAATATAAAAGATTTACATAAAACGGCTCTCGAATTTCTCCACAAAATTGACATCAAAAGCAAGCAGTCGTCTACCATTGGAACCAAAAACTTCAAGCCGGAAATAGGCACACTCACTTATATCTTCCCTGAGGTAGATTTAAAGAAGTCAACAAAAAATGGTAAACGAGGAAAAAATCCATTACGCTGAAGATAATAGCTACACTCACTTACCGACAAGCTCGGTACTTTGGTAAGCAACCTAGAAGTGAAACTAATGACTTCCTAGCGCTAGACCGGAGAAAAAAATATTGCGTTATCGATTTTACAAATGATGCCAATTCTTTTTTCGACGCACGTTTCAAATGTGTACGGGAAATTGTTTACGAACAACTGAAAAGGGGGCCAATATTACCTTAATGGAGAATCGTAAATCATTCACTGGACGAGGAAGAAAATAAGGTCCTACTTCGTACGCTTTGTACGGTGAGTAAGATGAATAAGGTGCTGCCAATATAATCGTTCGTATACGTCTTCACTGATGTAGCGCATATGGCCGTTTTATTCATGTCGGCGTTCTGATCAAGTCGATTCTTTATCTCCTTTCGATGGACACAATGGTCCCTAATGGAGTAATATAGCTTGCCGTGATTACACCTTTGATAATAAAGAATTATTTTAACAATAAAAGTTATTAATTTTGACGAAACATAATAAGAACAAAACTAAACATAATAAACAAACCTTTCGAGGCTTGCTTGCCTTACTTATATATTTATAATTCAAAACGAGCAACGGTGATGGTTTCTTATGGCAAAACCATAATCTAATTTAATTACTAATTATAATTTTAGTATCATTATCTTCATAGCCCCCAATCTAATCATAAAAATTAATACTTAAGCTGGCGTGCCAGCTTATGTTATACACTGGAAATTAATTTCATGCATCTTTAGGGATTTTAAGTAAATTAATTTTTTTTACTTGTTTACGTATTTACGACCAAAATGTAATTATGTCGTAAACCCAATTTACTATCGTGTTGTAGTACAAGAGAATACCTGTATACTTTATATGCTAAGATAAATGACGAATATGAATAATAAACATAATCGCCAATCCGAGAATTTCAATTTAAAAAGAAGTAGATGCGGATAAATTAAAGTTTCGCTGTTCGTAGGTTTAGTACGTGCGTGGTTACCTCAATATTATTAATAGAATCACGTCTCGGAATGAAGTATATGTTTATTTCCGGCTTACGCCTACGCTCAAATTAAGAAAAATATACATTTTTAGAAAAAACATATTTTCCGTGGAGAATAGATTAATTCAGGCATGGAGTAAACTGCGGAAGTATAAAGTAAAAATACGATTTTTGCTAATCCTTAATGGTTCTCTTGGAATTGTATGTGTTTCTCAAGTTGTATACCAATTTGTTCTATTTGAATCGCGGATTAATCGCTACTATCACTTTGTTCCAGGATCCTTAAGGAGCGGCCTTCATCAACCGCCATGTACTTTTGTCCTACTGCTGGCCCTGGAAGAAAATTTGATAGGTAAGAGCGGTCTATGTGGTGCTTCACTAATGTTTTAAAATTTTGGAAGAAATTTAGAAAAAAAATATGCAAATGTGATAAATGATTTCTGCTCTTGGATTAAGTAAAAAGTACCTTGAAGTATTTTCGTTCAGTTAAGGGACTTTGTTGTTTGTTATGTGAATAAGTTAAACATACAGCAAACCGTGCGTGACTTCGCTTACGAAGCCTACAGGGCAATATTGTATAAAAGAAATGGAAAAAGTTACGTAAAAACAAACCATATAACCTTATCGTGGGCCACGTTTGCCGTCGAATCAATTCAAGAGGTAGTTACCTGCATGTCTCATTGAAAGGAATTCTTTATACTTTATGTATCCAATAACGGCTTCTTTTTCGCTTGTTTGAGGTATTAGTTCCCTTGTTACTATCAATCAATAAAAAGACAGACGTCGTATAGGGAGAAACGTGTGTTGTTACAAAAAATACTTTGTATGTGCATTTCGTAGAAAATCTTTTTTGTACAAGCACCCTTTGTTGCCAATTGTTTATTTTTGAACGGATTCTCTACTCTGTAGGCTTCCTTTTATGTGGAAGCTCTTTCAATTTAATTATTTAAGTAATAGTGGACCTAGTGGTTACTTTCAAATTATTCTGTTTTGTCGGTTTTTAATTGACCTATTTTTGAAATGAATTATTATCTTCTGTATTTAGGTAGAATCGTGCGTTGATCAAATTCTTGCGTTTTATGAAAAATATGAGATACGAATTGCTTGTTGCAAAATACTAACTTCAAATTTAAATTTACGATTTTCAAGAAAGTAATATCTAGTAAATATTTTCCATCCGATTTAACACATTTTCTCTTCAAAATACGTCAATTCATTGAAAATATGCGTAGTAAATGTTTTCAAAACAAATTAAACTGTTGGGAGCAATTCCCAGAATCGTTTTCCTGAGCAAATATTTATATTTGGACAAACAAAATATTTTATTTTTAAACCTATCAGAATCTGCATTCTTTATTGCATTGCCACAAAATGTTGTCCAAGACTCGTTGGTTTAAATTGTACTTGGTCGATTTCCAAAAGTCATTGAGCATTGCCAATCTATAGGCCTACACACCAGAACATGGCGATTATTAATGATGTTGACGTCATTGAATTACGGTAACGGTCTCCGCCCAACGACTCGATTGGTTAATTACAATTACAATTAATGCAAACAATGTGGGTTAATTAGTACCAGTTGACAACCGAATCTGATTTAATAGTTACAAACGTATCTACTAGAGAAGAGCATACTTCAGAGATATACACGACATGATAGATGGTGATATTCAGTGCTCCCACCATATCCCACCATCATCCAGGTATGATAGTCATATGTTAAAAATACACAAACAAATGTTTGAAGTAATTGCTGCAATTTGCATTATCTTGTTCCATTCGGCCAGTGGTGATAATTTTAAACATTTATTAAAGGAATGCTATGATGAAATAAAAAGTATGAAATTTTCTTCATTTGTAATTATATAAGTTATATGCTATAACTTGAAAACAGATAATGAAATTCAAAGAAAAAAAATACTTCTCAAACAACAAAGCTATTCGGCCGCTCCGGGTCCTTGTACTAAACCTAGATAATTCAAAGAAAAATACTTAATAATTCAAAATACATCTACTATGATGTAAAACATTCTTGCACTGTTGCTATCACTATATTATATAATCACTACTTCTTAAGAAATATTTCTTTTGACTAGAGGATGTACAGGATTACCGTTTAAAGCTTTAATCGAACGCGGAACAGAGACAACGTATGCATGTAAACAATTGCCATACTTGACGTATATCTCCATTAAATACATAATTTATTACCCTCGCATTCTGTGTATACCAAAACACGAGATTCACGAAGTGAGATTAATTTATAGTGCTTCAATCACCGTCGACGGACATTCCACTCAATTTATTATGACGTTTATACAGGGGATCATGGGGAACACTAATGGACGCCCCAAACATCGAATACAAACCTTGAAATAGAACTTTTCTTATTGAACCATCTCTTATTAAAACCGAGCCGTATTTGTGCATCGCTATTCGGACAAATATCAAATTTCATCCCCGCGCGAATCTAAGCGCAATAAAAAATTGATATCGGAACCGGCTTTGCATACGAAAGTGAGTTTTTTACGCGCTAACCATCAACATTTATTGCCAATCAATTAAAGTTTATGGCTAGCACTGCGGAGATATTCCGCTCTTCTAAATAACGATCTTGTAGGGTCTCTGATGGTAGTTTACTTCGAATGATTGATGGCGTTATAATATTAGAAGGAACATATCTATAAGAATTTAATGTGCGACTCAATCTTGCGTCTAGCGAGTGTTTTATGAGAAATTCTGCTATTGCACACAATCTACGCCCTAGGCTTATTGATTTTATGCGAATTATTACTATCAATAAACGGAAGCGTCTGCTTAATGATTGTTTTCCTCTATAAATAACTGCTTTTAGGTAGCGTCGTTTACTTGGTAGCGTTATTTGTAGTAAAAGTCTGGCAATTAAGTAATAATTTAGTAGAAATTATTGCACGAACTTAATAACTCACAGAGTAGGAATAAATATTTCTCTCAGAGTTTTATTGTAATTTGTTGTTTTCAAATAGTCCAGGTGGAATGCTTAGTGATTCAAAAGCATTCCGCACAAAATATTATCATCGAAATTGGCATTCTTCATGTAACATAGCGTCAACAGAAGCAGTTGCTTTATTTGCATTGACAATTACGATACGTTAGTTTATAATTTAAAAGCGATTTCGCAGTTCGTTAATCATGATATTGCGAGATCGTCTCAAACATTCTATAATTACAGAAAACGTGGAGCCTAAGAGGTTCTAGAAACCTGTTTAGGATTTGAGCACTGCTGAGGCCCTGCCTTTTGTAAAGTAAACTGTAGTCTGAGATCTGTACACTGGAGAAATAAGGTTACTGCTTATTAGCAGTAACCTTCTTAGTAACATTCAACAACTTAGTAACATTCTTAGTTATTACTAAGAATGTTTCATGTGTTATTTATATTTCCAAGAGACGAACCCAAAAACGTTGCAATATAAATGTTAAGGACTTAACATTTTATTTTTTGTTTTATTTTATTTTATAACTGTAACCATTTTTATTTATTTGAAAGTAATATTTTGTTTGTGTCTATTTTATGATAAATTGAATGTTTCTTTTGTTTTGCGTTGTATACATTTATATATTCCATATTTAGCATCATTTAAACTTTAACGTGTGCGCATTTAATGTAAAAATACGTTTAATTTCTTATAAAGTTCGCAAATATTTAAAATTCGTCAATGTTCCAATTAAAAATATCTTTAATAGTCATTTATTATATCTGTTTGATGAAGCTCCTGCTAATTCATGTATCAGATCGAGCGCTAGGTAAGGAATGTCCGCCACTTACCGCCGGTAACGTATACTTACGTACAAGTTATCGAAACTTCGTCGGAAGTCGAACGTACGAACCACCATGACTGCCTGCCTTCTCTCTTTCGCTTGAGAGTCACGCAGCGCTCAGACCCGCACTATCGTTGGTTTCTGATTTTTCCGCTTATACATGGGGACAGCAGCTCGGAGCAAGATACTAGAGGTGGTGTATCAAATAAGTACACGAAATAACGCGAGCGTCTGGGTAGCCGTGAGTTGTATAGCATCTTTTTGCGGTAGTGATCGGCTATTTGCTGCTGTCGCCCAACCAGACGCTCATGCTCCGGTAGGGTTTTGTGGTGGCCCTAGCGTTAGACATTGAACGTTCCGATACATTTGAATGCGTACACAAAGAAGGAACCGAATTATGAAATCCATATAGTATGCTATTTATGTGTTTGAATTTATATACATAGATATATAAGGGAATTATTTAATAAATATATTTTGTATATCTACGTACTGTGTTTAATTTGAGATCAACTGATTAAGCGAGTAAACTCATAAGAATTACATATAAGCAATTGGTCCTTTCGCCTCACAAGAAAGATACACCGAAGCAGACGACTAGCGGCATTGTTCTTCAAACTAGGAGAACGTAACAATAAATAATGTATGGTATAGCTAATGCTTTGATGGAATTGCTCACGGAAAAAACGATGTGAGAAGAGAAAGGACTAGCCAACAGATATACTTTAGTGTACCCTGCGTCATCAGCGTTGCTTCGAGTGCTGCGCTACCTCACACCGCTATTACTTGCTATACGAGCAACGCTGAGAATGTCACCCGGTTAGAGAGAAATATGTCCGTTGCTTAGCGCTTTCTCTTCCCTCACCAATTTTGCCTTGACTGCTTCTAAAGTCCAGAAGAGCTAAATTGTAAGTTGGTGTTCAGTATCATCATATACTTACATAATATACTTAATATTTTAAAACATGCACGGTAGAAATTAATAAGAGAATACATATGTTTGAGGCGGATATAAGAAATATCGCAACAACTCCAAGCAACAAAGGACTTACGGCATTCAGAAATGGTTATAACTATCGACTACATTCAGGATAAGTCTCTCAAACCCGCACATAAAATGTCCGCCCATATAAAACGGAAGGTGTTATTCGTTTTTGGCAAAATCTCATCCGCATAAATCATCTTAAAAGCGAAAAGGAATCCAAACATGGCTTCGCAAATTGCGATCTGTCAAGGATAATCGATCTCTCTGGATACATATTTTATGAAAATCCTTAAAAAAACATTTTGTTATTGATGTCGATCATCTATTGCCTTGTATTCCTTACATTGATGTGATGTATTGGTATGTTGCGGGATCGTTTTTAGGAAAGACGAGTCCTATCCGGGCTTTAGCGGGAGTTTTATGTTACCTCCACACATAAAAGATATGTACGCACGTTTGAGTCTACTAAGTAAAGAGATCTAGCTCATCTATCGTCAAGAATGTTATATGTAAGTAATTGTGAACTTGGCCTCTATTTACCATCGTAAAGTTGCTCCCATTTTGCAGACGGTCGCCTTTAAGCAAGCGAGTAATGTTCGCGTGACGAATGCAGCACTTCCAACAATAAATAAAAGATTATCCAGAATGTGTGAGTGTAGAATGAAGTACGCCATAAATTTTCTAGAATGAATACGCTTCCTAGGAACGTCTATTGTAGCTTCGAAGACAAGACGACGTTGTGTACTTAAAGGAGACAACTATTCGACATGGGAAAGTTCCATTTTCAGAGCTATTACCGAAATTTATCTTCAGATAACGGACCATTCGCGCAGTTGAACAAATTCTCTATGTTATAAGTTCAAGCAATTTAAAACAATCTAGAGGAATCTTTCAAACTATTGCACTACTGTGTTGCATTTCTAACACAATAGTCGTGCTTTTTAAATTGGTAGACAATGCAGCATAACGATATTTTATAGCCAACTCGTTTCAATTATAGTTTTCGTTTAGGCAATTTAACCTGCAATTACTTTAAAGTACAATAGCAGTCCGAATACAAAGCAAGGTGCTTCTTTCTAAGAGAGTTTAAAGCATGGATAAAATTGAGAATTAACTTGCAGTTTGCATAAACTGGCAGCATGTTCTATAGATTATAAAATAATTCTTTAGAGGAATCGAACCATTTGGGAAGTACTAGGGAAGCTAATGCATCCTAATTTTTTACTAACCATTCAGTATTTTGACACAATTTGCGGAAGAGTTGATAAATTAACAATTTAAAACGTTTTATTAAAATCAAGGAAAGGGTTGGGGATTACCTACATTAATTTGACTTAGTTTAATTTTGCTTAGTTGCAAAGTGTCCCGCGGGAAAGTTCGAGTGTTGTATGCTCCAACATAAACGTAACACAGGTTACATATTTGGATACTTGCGGTTCTCGAATGCATCTCAAGCAGGCATGTACCTATGTACATATATTTGCAGAGACGAACACTAATTAGGACGGATAGGCTGCAATCTTGCGTAGATATAGTCTTTCGTTTCGTTAAGCCGAAGTATGCCGCAAATATTTAAAAGTCATACTTAAAACAATTGAGAATCGTTAGTTCTTTAATGTACCGTACACGTAATGGAACTGGAACTTTCGAACAATGTATAAACCGTCATGTGGAAGCAATTAAAAGGGTTGGGTTGCTCGTTACGAAGATCACTTAAAATATTCCAATTGTAACTTTGTAATCTCTATTGTACCGCTAGAAGCGTTGTTATTTTAGCAGCAAACTTAGCTTTAAACCTTGTTCTCCAGGAAATTACTAAAGAGGAAACACACGGATTCCTAACTAATTTAAATAACTCTTAAATACAATTCTAATTTGGTTAATATCAATTGAAACATATGCAATTGCTAGCAATCAGCGTTTGGATGGATATAATTATCTAACTTGTTACTCGATCATCATAAATTATCTTGAAACCTTATCTTCATAGTACGGATAGGAACTACTGATAAATATTCAAATTCATATAGTAGCAAAATTAAGTGTGTCAGAACGCACACGTAAAATAAAACAATGGAAAAGCATAGAATTGCTCGAAAATAGATTACGCTTAACTACCATCCGCTAGAGAAATAGACAATTAAATAACTTCATTAGATAACGAAGTAAATTTAATGGCGAATCGGAGGAAAACGCGTTTGACGTTAATAAGTCAGGAATTTACATTTAATGGAATAAGTCTTTGCTACGGGCGATGAACGCTAAGCAATCACCTTACTCAATTCAACATAGATGAATATCAGATAGTTCCGATGAGATAGAACATTTCGAATTGCTTTTTGCTATATACGTGGTGTTTTTTTTTTTATCTATCTCGGAAATAAGTTGTATTTCTCTAAGGATTTACTGATTAATCTGCGATTTTCCCTGATCGAACTTTGTGTTCAGTTAGTACCTACCTTGATAATCATTTTTGCCATTTGCTTGGTGAGTCGATGTATTGCATGCCACACCCTAAATTTTGTTAATCGTTTGATTTCTGTAATTTCCCATTGTGTTTATTTTGACTCTCTTCTAGATAACATTGGTTTACCAGAAACTTAAAGTACTGTTATTCCTCAAAAATACTTATATTATTTCTTGGGATTTGTATATTTATTGAAAATATACAGATATAAATCTTTGTCTTGTCTGGTTGTTTGTAAAATGGCAAAAATATTTTGATCAATTTGGTTATAATCAGTTGCATTAACTTCTTTTCTAAATTGGTGAAATTTAGCACAATATGACAGCAGCCTGGTCTAACACAAAAGAATCTGTTGGGTCCAATTACCATTACTCACCCAGAAACGAAGCACTATCTTGATATTTCATAAAAGGAGGTAAATTTTCCTAATATCACAATTGTTCTTCTTTCATATTATGAACCAGCCATGTTTTTCGGACAAATGGTTCTTACCATAGTTATTGGTTCTTCAGAAACATCTTTGAAACCAGTGCTTTTACATAATGCATACCTTGATAATCATTTTTGTCATTTGCTTGGTGAGTCAATGTACTGCATGCCACACCCTAAATCTGGTTAATCGTTTGATTTCTGTAATTTCCCTTGTGTTTATTTTGACTCTCTTCTAGATAACATTGGTTTACCACAAACTTAAAGTACTGTTATTCCTCAAAAATACTTATTATATTTTTTGGGATTTGTATGTTTATTGACGACAAATATACAGATAGAAACCTTTGTCTTGTCTGGTTGTTTGTAAAATGGCAAAAACGTTTTGATCAATTTGTTTATAAACAGTCGCACTAAGTTCTTTTCTAAGTTGGTGAAATTTAGCACAATATGACAGCAGCCTCGTCTAACACAAAGGAATCTGTTGGGTCCAAACATAAAAATTATCATTACTCACCCAGAAATGAAGCACTATCTTGATATTTCACAAAAGATGGTAAATTTTCCTAATATCACAATTTTACTCTTTCGTATTATGAACCAGCCATTTTTTTCGGACAAATGGTTCTTAGTTATTGGTTCTTCAGGAACATCTTTGAAACCAGTGCTTTTACATAATGGGAATCAAAGGCCCTGAGCGTTGATAATTGTGGAATTTTAACCTATAACCTTGGGACTAAAAGCCAAGTCTCTAATTTTGTATGACAACCATTGTTGTGTTATTGTATTCTATATCACATAATTTCTAAAAGTAGTTCAACAGATAGAACATCGTTAAAGAGAAAAAGACATTTTTCTAAAACACTTCCCTTTACAACCTAAAATCGCATTTCTTTGAGATTTCTGAGTGGGATTCAATCTCTCCTTTTGCCATACAACCTGCCCACGAAAGCAAATGGAAATCCTCTAGCGACCCTTAGATGGAACAAAGCAGTAAAATGCATGAGAAGAATGTAATATCACGATCACAACACCTTATACGTTTCCAGGAAATAGTTCAGATTTTCGTAGAGGATGCAAAGTGAAATACCCCGCAAGCTCCAAGTTCCTTTTTCCACTTAATTACATACTACCATTGGAGATTGCAATTAAGAACAATTAAATACGTCGTATCTCGTTCCCCATATCCAATTACAATTACAGCAGTACACTACAGTATAGAGTTCTAGACTATTACTTACAGTAATAGTCTAGAAGGAAATAAAAAGGCAAAAGGGGGAATGTAATTCACATCCTCGTTGTTACCTTCGTTGTAGTCATTTAGGAACCCTAAAATTCCATTTGGCAACGCTTAATCTTCCGTTTCATTAATAAACTGACGACGTGTTTTTTTATACGGACTGACTGCGTTTCGTATAAGTCTAAGCTCGTTGTTTTCAATATTTTCGTACGGTTCACTACGATGTTCGAAAATTTGCGATCAATGGATACCTTAGGAAACTTACTAGAAAAACTTCATACGCCAGAGATTAGCGATAGATAACCTATAATCCTTTTGAGTTTCTTGTAGCTGCTGTGTTTGTTGTTTAATTACAAAGATACGACAATAATAGAAGCACACAATTTACCTATTTAGCAGAACTTCATTCTGTAAAATTATTTGCTTGTTTTGTTCCTAAAAAATTACCACGTAAAAGGCTAACAGCGTGCGCTTGAAATACTTTGAAGATAAGGTCGCATTAACAGAAATTTAAGCGAATGAAACTTCCAGAAGGTAAAGCCGCTTTCAAAAACAGAGTCGCAAATTTATTTGAGCTTTTTTAAAACGCTGTAAAGCGCGTAATAAACATCAGATGCTAGTAAAAAATTATTGTTATACGCGCAAGCAGCGTATCGGCTTTCCAAAACTCAAATGTGTAGTTAAAGTCGCACGATCCTGGATGTTAAACGCCGGCCGAATTTAAACTAAAACGGTCTATTGTGGAATTTGGCAGGGTCGGGTTTAAAAACGATACTAATACCTTTACCAAAGTCCTTTTTATGCTGGTATGGAGTTTATGAGAAGTTATATATGCGGTAAAGAAATTTTATTGTTGGTTCCGTATATTTGTCATTTTTAACGTAATTAGGTAGGTGTTACGATTGTTTGATAATTCTCTATGTTACATTGTATAATATAACATTGCCCTCATAACTTTTGAAATGTTAAAACCGACCAACAAGGATGATTAAGTGGATTTTCCGGTTCAAAAAAGGTTAAATGTTATGGCTTTTCACGACCTGAACCGACGGAAATGTTCAAAAAAATTCGGAAAATCATTCTGGAAGATCGACAACGGCCCATTGGAGAAGTTGCGGAGCTGTCGGGAGTGACTTGGAGTTCAGTTCTGCGAATTTTAGAGAAAGATTTGGACATCAAAAGGGTGGCTGCCAAATTCGTGCCTCGAATGCTGAATAAATACAAGGTCGCATGCTCTGCTTTGAAAGAAGAGTTCCGAAATAATCCAAACTTTTTTTCCAAGGTCATCACAGGCGACGAATCATGGTGCTTTGGTTACGACCCTGAAACGAAGCAACAATCAAGCCATTAGAAGACTATAAGTTCACCTCCTCCAAAAAAGCTTGTCAAGTGAAATCAAACGTTAAAACAATGCTTATTTGTTTTTCGATGTAATAGAAGTCATTCGTTCAGAGTTTCTTCCAGAGGAGCAGACAGTTAACTAGGCATTCTACCGGGAAGTTTTGAAAAGGTTGCGATGGAAGTGGTCGCGCGACTGGTTTTTTCCACCACGAAAACGCTTCTGTTCGCACCACCCTGTCTGTGAACCAATTTTTTATCAAAAATATAATAACCGCTGTGTTCCATCACGCTGTTCACCCGACCTTCTCCCCTGACTTTCTTTTGTTTCCTCGAATGAAAACAGACATGAGAGGAAAGCGTTGTTCCGATGTCGAACAAATTTCACAAATGTTTTGAAGAATAGAATAGAAGAATTTCGTACTCTTCAATTTCCACGGAAACACTCCATCACACAATAGATTTATTTACTATTAGCGATTGAGGTTTGGAGATGTAATCTGCAAGATGTTTCAGAATATTATAATGTATCTCATCTAAACCAGCGGATGCCTTTCCTAATTCCTGATCCTAAATTCCTAATATTAGATGTAATAAATATCTCAGCTTCCGAGTGGAAGGGTGCCGGAAAAGCTAAAGGCGTTAGAGTTATCGGACAAACTACATTGCGGAGCATTTGAAATTGTACGACACTTATCATTATGTGCTTATTCTCCAAGACAATACGATGATATTATTTGATTTTATTTCACCATTAATAATATTCCATGGACGCTTTGTTATATTAGTAGCATTTTGCAATAATTTATCATTATGCCTTTTTTTTGTTTTATTGAGCAACTTAATATACTAAATTATTTTTAGGAACATCAGACTGCTTTATATTTCGCAATTATGGATATTACTTTCTTAATAGGAAATTTTCTTGCTTGTTTTTTTGTGGAAGTAATGCGGAAGCAGGAAACATAACCTCTCCTACTTCGCAAAAGGCAATGCTGTTGCTCCTTTTGCACCACTGTTATTCCGTACACAACGTACGCGATGCTATTGCATCAGCATAGTCCTTTGTATTCTGGAGAGCGCTTGCGTTTATATTATGAACAAGAGGGAACAATGTAATGCGCTATGTGTTATGCACGTTATATAATTTTAGCATTTGAAGTGCTGCCTGTGAATTAGAATATTCTATAGTTTTACGTAGAAAAGTCTATTTGATCGTCATATTCATATTCGATACGAATTTTAGAGGAACCGAAGTAGGTAATTCTGCTTTAACAATTATATCACTGGCTTCTTTTAGAAGAAAACATTAATAGAACATATTATTTAAAACTTGCAGTTGTAGAATTGTCGCAATTTCTTGGAAAATTGTGATATATAGCGTATTTTTCTTGAGAAATTCCGGCACTTCTCCTTAATAATAACGAGAGATGACAAAGGCAGGTGAAATGATTATTCTTTTGCAGCGGCTAGACAGACTTGTGTTTTGTCGACTCTCGGGGAAACCAGTAGACAACACGAACCCTTCCTTATAAGACGAATAGGCATGAGTGTGTCCAGTCGCTACAAAAAAGTAATAATTTCACTTGCCTTGGTCATCTCTAAAATAATTAAGTTTGTAGGAACAAGTACACTTTCCGTGCGCTTCACGAAATTAGACAGACTCATATTTTGTCTGATTCTATTTGAGAAGTACCAAATTGCCTTACGCTTTTTTTTTCTATTTCATTCATATTTAATTAATCCCGGTTCCTTTTTACATTCGGCTTTGTCGTTTTTACGAACTAGCTTTGTAATTATCCGATTAATTACACATTGAAGCCAAAGGTTCCTGTGAACTTCTGTTCCGTATGAAATTTAATTAGATTTTAAATCATTTAAATTTATTATTAACAATAGAAATATTCGATGGACTTGCGAGATTCTTAGTGATGCTGTTAAACGGAGGTGTCACTTGCCGGATAACCGAGTCAATCGATGATCGGAGACGTTTCTGAATTTAAATATTCTTTATTTCGTTTGATTTAATTAAAGGAATCGATTATCCTCTTTCATAAGAAAGCACAGGGCTAGCAGAATCTGTTCTTTAAACTTGGAGGACCTAATAGAATTCTTTGCTTCTATCCAATTAGAAATAGTTCATAGCATCTTGAAAACTCGTTGTTGTTATTGCTTCAGGATCCAATTTAATCATCGAACCACTTTAACCACTGAAAAAGTAGTCAGTTTCAATTAGATAAAGTGGAATTTATCAAAGATACTTTCGTTGTCGTCAGATTTAATTTCCAGTTTATCCGCAATACATCAGATATAGATCCTCGAAAAAGAAGCTATTCCCAAGTAAACTTCGCAATTATCGAATAGCGTCCTGCTTCTGAAGGGCTTCTCTGGCTTTGTCGATTATATCTGAAGATCGTGTAGTTAAATTTTAATTGCACAACTATGGGCTCCCGAAGTTCAAACGTATACATTAGATACCTTGTCCATTATTCTTTGAAGTTTTCTTCGTTTATAGGGTATGAATTTGGTATTACTTCGAAAGTAATTAAAGCACTATCTTAAGTAATTAATTGATAGTTGAAAGCTGAAGGGTAAGCTTTAAAAGATGTCTTAGGAAGTTTCATGAAGTGAATGTAGTGTCCATGCATTACATTTTAAAGGCTTCTGATAAAGTTTCAAAAGATTGTAGATTAATTTGATTGAAAATATGCATTTTCTATTTAAAGACCTCTGTATGTGTTGTAATGGGTTGAAGTACGCGTATTTACACGCAAGATGAAAAGTATTACGTGGATTTAAAGTTATTTCAAAAGCAGTAAAAAAAAAACATTTCGAAGAGAATAAAGCAAAGTGAAAAAATAAAAAAATCATCAGAGGAGATTTCAACAGAAAAAAGAAGGAGAAAGGATTTAAGAAGCAACGTACACACATAACACATATATTGTAAGTAAACCATTTGTTATAGAAATAACTGTAAATAAATAGGGAGACTTTCGATTATTCATTCAATTTTATTGTTTCAATATAAGTTAACAAACGGAACAATCAATAATAACAAAAGAAATAGAACCTTGGCACAAAATCCTTTCAAGTATAGGAAATGCCTTTGTTACATTTCACTTATTTTCCGTCACCTACTTTGAAAGTTGACGAAAATTATGTACCGTGAAAATAAAATTTCGTATTTTTTTCTTGCCGAAGAAAAAAAGAAAACATGACACACATTTTCCCAGAAAAAATATATAAAACGACATTTTCAATTTGATTTCATTCGATTTTGAACACACGCTACGCATGCATATGTAATGGGGGGAATTGGAAGAGGGGAAAGTTGCGTTACGGCGCGAAGCCTTCAAGCTTTTGCCGCAAATGACACCGATTTCCGCATTTTCGCGAAACCAAGCTAGTGTGCAAGCGAAGAGTATGATTGCGTAGTGGGCGGACCGGTATTAACTTCATATTCGAGGGCAATTTTCCGTAGAACTTTTTGATTCAATTTTGTTTCGGTGCACGGTTAACGGAAGACTTGGAAACGAGTGGGTTAAAATTCTTGCTGGTTTAACGCTATTAGACGTTGCGGCCTGTTCGGCTCAAATAAATTAGGTTTCAAACGCTTCAGATCTAAAAACGTCAATTACAACGGTGATGTTTCCTTTGCATGCTTTGAAAGCAAGTTAATAGGTCACCGCGAAAATGTGTATCCGCAAAAAAATAAGCTATGGCGAGTGCTAGTGCCAATTTTCAAATTGTTTATTTAAGTTCTTTGATGACGGCCGAACTTAATTCGATTTAATAACACAACATATCAAATTTTACAAAGTTAAATCCCAATAACGCTGTGTAGTAACCATTTGTCCCGTTTAGATGTATTTGTGCAGTGCAGAAACCATTTTAAATGAAAATTAGATTATAATATTAGAACTAGCCGCCTGGATTTCTAAAATTCCGCCGCACCTGGCCATATTCCAGTAGTACATACGTAACGGAACTCAAGCGATCAAATACTCGTTTGGGAACACTTTACCTGCGATCGTACTTCTTACGAAGGCGTATCAAAGTATTACATGTAATATTAAACACTGACCTTTGTTCCAATAAAGTTTATTCGTGTCGTTGGCAATCCTTATCGTGAAAAACGAGTCTTCTCTCATTCGAGCGGGGTCGTATTTAAAGGTCGCGCTAATAAGAAAGTGTTTGGTGGATCCTTTTGTAATCAATAAGCTGGTAGTAATAAATTTTCGTGCACTTGGAGATTTAAGAATGGAAAATTTAGAAGAAGAAAACGTGATATAGTCGCTGAACTTCTTTCTGGAGTTATCTAATGCAATAGAACGAGAATATCTGGTCCCATTAAAAGATATTGCACGTTATATGTGTTTGTAAACCTCCTATCTTACTCAACGGCAACAACGGCCTTTCTCAGTGGTGAGCATTGATTGTCACATACAAGTCGTAATAGGATTTAATGAAGTTGTTGGAAGTACAATTATAGCTGTTAATGGAATTGGATTAAAACAGATTTACTTTGATGACATCACGTACTATATATATGTTCAAATAATAAAAGATAAAGTTCATCTGGATCAAATTAATTAATAATAAGTACATGTATAATCCCCTGTGAGATCAAGATTCCTTTGAAACAAGGGAAACAAAACTAACCGCGGAGTAAATTATAAAATAGTTTCAAGCCATTTGTTATACGACGTGAATTTAAACAATTCATTTGTACAATGAAAACTCTCCCTTTCTCCATTCCATTTCTCCTGGAAACTTACGGAGTTTGTTGCATATTTTCTCGCGTCGTTTCTTTTCGAGAACTCGTACGCGTAGCATGCTGGATATTACCATAGCCGAAAAAAGGAACTATTAATCTCTTTCCGCGAATACCTTTTATAAGACCCTTAACTTTCTTGAAAGAACTACACGGAATCCCTTTTCTCCTTTCGACTAGCGCGATAAATTAAGTTATTCGCTTTGTTTTCCCTTGCAAGGAACAGAAATTCTCAATATTCGCTCGAAATGAAAAAAGGAATGCTGCCGTCTGGTAACCCAGGGCACCGCAAAAGTATAGAGCTTAATTCCCGTATTTTTCTCAAGATAAGAGTTACTCTTTGAAAAAAGAAAGAAACGGAGTTTCAACGTTCCATATAGCACATTTTGCTTCCAACTGTACCTGCAGACTTACTAGCACACCTGATCGCTTGGTATGTCATAATGCCCATTGTAAGCGCAGCATACATGATTTCACTTCGGATAAAACCTGTACCATTGCTGTACAAATTAGCGGTAATCGCAGCTGGTTGGTAAGGGTTAAGAAGGATATCCTCATTTTATTATCTTTAGAGACAGGTTAGGGTTGCTAAATTTAAGTACTCTAATAAAAGAAAATGCAGCTATTTTATTACAATAAGCCTGTCTTTAAAAATTGCTGTAAATTATATATCTTTTACATCCCTCACATTTCTCGCTTAGGATATTTGACGATTTACTTGTAATGGACAGAAAAAGAGTAAGAACAAATGGAAACGAAATCGACAAAGCGAGACATTTATTTTCAACTCCTACGACAGGAATACGTAGAAAAACCTCATTTCTGAGAAAACTTCTCAATTTACTCTTCTACATTTTCTGAAAAGTGGCAAACTTTTCACTTCGTATTTGCCGGAACAGGAAACCATTTAGACGTTGTTGAACATCGACCTACATACATAATACTGATTGTCAGATACTTTCAGACTTTTTATTTATGAAGTTGTGAAGAAGCTCAAAAAACGAAACAATTCATAGAACTCATCTTCAGAAAATGGAGAGGTATTTTATTAAAATTCAGTAAAACTTAGATAACTTTCAAATTAGTTTAAATTAATATTGACTTCAATCGCATGATAAGCTACCAACTTTCTTACGATAGTTGCCGGCTTACTTTTAATACCATGTACTCATGGTTTATTAAGGAAGTAATTATCTTCTTATCGAACTTAGATTATGCCACGTTACTTCTATCAACCTCATTATTTAGGTAATTTGAACCGGCAGAAAGTTTATGCATGTATCTATGAAACCAACTATGTACAATGCTAAATAGAAATTATACTTGTAATTATTTCCATTAATTTGTTACTTCTTTCGCCGCAGAAGTTGTTAATGATTCATCAACTTATTGAACAGCTTAAAAACACATTTCCTTGTGCTTGTCATCTATTGTTCCGCCTGTTCACTAAACATTTTCCAAATATTTTCTGATAGACCGCTTTTCCCTTAGTCACAATCACTACGTAACATTAGAGGGTTGTATGGTTTCTATATAGAGTACTTTTGCTCTTGAAAAATCTATTAGAAAGAGTTAAATTAGTTTTTAAATTTGCACGAATAGATACAACCTACAAGCAACTTTTTCTGGCATAAATAATGAAGAGTAATGCATAATGCAAACTTAAAATTTCTCAATCCTCTCACAAGAATAGTGAAACCCGAAACGGGTATTTTAGAATCAACCATCAAAATTATATCATTGCATCGGAAAAAGATGAGTACAACTTTAAAAATATACGATACTACCCCGGGGCGAACAAAAAATGTCGAATTAGCATCGCATTCTAGGAACTTCTTCGTACAAGAAAGGAAAAACGAAACACGAAAGCTTACATTAAATGCTCAATTCAATATTTACCTTTAATGAAGGAAAAAACTATTTTCAGTCGATGAATACACACATACCAACGTCTCTGTGCAAAAAAGCTGTGTAAGCTCCTTGACTTTGGTGTGGGCTTTTTATGAACGCCACGAATTCCCTCGTTAATTTAAATTCTACTTGAAACGTTAAAGTGATTCATGCGACTAATTTACCGGTTTATAATTTTAAAAATAAAGTACGCAACCGAGTCGAATTGAATGAAGCCAAAAGAACAAGAGCGAGCACTTCGCGGGTAAATGTGGCTTCATTTTAAGCGTAGATACGTTCCAGTAAGATTCTCCGCGAAATAATGGGATAAGACTGATTATATTGTATTCGAATATATGCAAAGAACTTGAGAAAATATTTGTGGGGTGCCTAATTTTATCTTAAATACATAGCAGCAACTTGCGAACGGGCTTTCCTTTACCCATTTAACCATTCTTCAGCTTTTTCAGACTTTTTCGGAACTTTTCTTTTAATGCGTACAGTATAGTTTAATTCTAGCGGATATATACAAACAATTTCCTATATTTTAAAATTTTTGTGTAATAAAAATTGATTGGTTGAAGCTCTATTGTAGTTCCTCAGTTTCTAGATCTTCTAGCGTTAACTGTGACAAACTTAAGAGTGGTGCGTCCGTCCGGAACCCATTTCTGATGGCCTTATTCCAGTTAATCCCGTGTTTTCTGACAGTATGTGGTCGGCAGTCCATTTTTACACCTGGAACAAGCTTCATGTTGATCCCTCGATTACGCATAGGTTGCTGACAGATTTTTTGAGCGTACAATGTCCTATTAACAAGCTTACCGGTGTTTTCTAACTATTGAGTCGGTAAATTTAGATCTGTGAGTAATTAGAAATTGCTCGTTTTTTCTTTCCATTTTTCAATAAAATTGTAATTGATCATTAAATTGTAACGCCAGTTAATGAACCAGCATCTGCAACCTCTCTAAGTTCTTGTAAAACAAAATTATTAAGCAGGCCTGAAAAGGAAAGTTAAGGAAAATAGACAAACCTTGTTACAAGCTAATTTGGCAAAAGAAAAATTTGCTAGAAGAGAAAATCCGATTTAGTTTTATTAAGAAAAGAGAGTTGGTGTTAATTTTAGTTAGTTAAACAATGTAAAAGAGTTCCTTTCTAGCTGGTTACTTTTGGCTTTCTGTTCGACAGGTAAAATATGTCCTTAGGGTAAAATTGAATGAGAAATCAATTCGTTGAATGTACACAAAGAGGTTCGTAAAAACAGCTAAATAAATATACATATATTTATTTTATTAAATTAAAAAAAGCATTATTCCCTTAACTTTGATGAAATCATGTTTGTGTACAAGTCGATTTATTTTTAGTCATTCGTTCTAGTTAGTTATTATTTGATGAGTTATAATCGTGAATCACAATAAAGATAAAAGGATATGGTATTAAATATTTACAGCATTTTCTTTTGGATTGTAAATATACAACTTTGATCAAATAAAGGAATTTCCGTTTACATGTTCCGTCTGCATTAATGTATGAATTCTATACGTGGAATTTTGAGATTTGTAAAATATCGGTTTGAAGAAAGTATGCCAGCCGAGAACGAAAATTTGACCAATCCGGCAAGAAAAAGCCCAGCGTGGGATTGTGGACAAAAATCGTTACGAAATAAAAGATATGCTTAGGTAGCATAATTTAAAGCTGGCAGAGTAAAGACATAGATTTAGAAGCGGTAAAACGCGTAGGAACAGCCGATCTCTTAATATTTCGTTCGCTACTCTGCGTAAACATATTAAATCAGATTTAATGTAACCTCATTCAAACGTAATAAACCTTTGTAAGTCTTTGTTCGCTCTTTAGTTTCTGTCCACCATCTCGGTAAATTCCATTTCATATAAATTACATAATTTGTGTTAGGAACATAGTTTCTATTCTCGCCGATTCAAAAGCCTCCACAATGAAAGGGCGCGTAAACTAATTTTTGTATACTGTATTATATTCTGAAACGAACTTCCAGTATTCGGTCCCAGAACAGTGTTTATTATTTAGCCGGGCGTTAAAATGAAATCTCGTATATCTCATCAACCCTTTTGTCCACTCCGGTTATACCCTTCGATCAAAAAGTTCGGCTTGTTCGGCTGAAAAATAAATGTTGATTGCATCATAACGTCGGGCCCCTAGCAGCGCTGACGACGGTCTACGATCGCATATTACGACGGGAACAACTAAATTCAATGTGTCAATATAACCGCTGTTATTGGATCGAGATTGTCCGCGAGAAGTTTTTTAATAAGTTTCAGACATACAATAGCTTTAGAGTTCATAAAACTACGTACTTCTATCTAATGCGCGCATAAACGAAATATGTTGCTTTTAGAATTTTCAAGATTAAAATACATTAGATTCATAAGATTAGAATTAAAAGGAAACATGCTTATGATGTCCTGAATGTGCAGAATTAGAAGTATTATAGCACGAATAAGAGGTTGCATCATTAATTTATAGTCTCATGTTGTTGCAGAGGTACATTCGAGACTATGGTTTCTATATCTATAAATGCTTTCACAATAAAGCAAATTCGTATTGTGGGTAAGGAGAGTGCTTAAGAAACGGACAGCCAAATAATCGTTTTTTTAGAGTGTTTCTGAATAGTTTCAGTAATAACTTTGTTAATATAATTTGTCTGCTAGACAATTCAAATGATAGAAGGTCCATTGAATGCAAGAATATAGATGAAAGAGGTGTACCACCTTCTTTATAGGCGGTTTCGACCAATTCTGCGTGATTGGATTCCTTCCTTTTAACAGGAGGTTTTTATCATTTTTCTGTTCAAGTTTAAGGAGAGGCTGTAATCGGAGGGAACCGTATGAGACACGATTTCAAACTTCAGTTAATAAATTTTCCGATCACCATGACAACCTTGTGGCTGAGACCCTTCTTTCCTCGATCTTTGTTTTAATTTATCCAGAAGGTTAACATGATATTCAGCAATTGACTTATCATTGGAGAGGAGACCTGGCTCCATCGTTTTGATCCTCAAGTCAAAACAAGAATCAGTGAAGTCCAATATTAAGGGCGCCAGCAATACTAAGCAGTTTAAAGTTATAGGTTCTCTAGGAAAAATAATGATAAATATTTTTTGGGATCGTCAAGGAGTGTCTTATTGTTCCACCACCTTGTAGTCCAGATCTAGCTCCCTATAATTATTTTTGTTTCCAAATTCAATATTCAAGAATGTATTAAATTTTCTCATCTTTTAATTTAAAAATGTTCTAAACCCGCAAAAATTTTACAATTAAATAAGTTCCATACTAGGAGTGCAACAATCTTGTTGTTGGTAACACATATTATCTATTTATATAGTCTAACGTGATTGGCATGCACAGAATTCATCGTAAAATGCTTCGGGATGTGCGAATGCGATGTATATTTTTGAAAACGCGTAACATTTAATACGAATTTTCCTTTTACAGGAAATGAACCGCACTAATAACCATTCGAAGAAAATGATGGGACGGAGGAACCCAACCGCGAAGAAATATCACTTCGAATAAAAGGTAAACAGGCATTTTATAACTAAAATCTATAATTAAATCGCTTAGACGAACACATCCCGTGTTTTCATGATCCGATGGAACGAATTTCATTTCGAACTTTCGGTCGAAATTAGAATTAATTGTAGGATTCCTTTGACATTGCTAAAAACCACTCGAGTTTCGATAAATTTCTCTCCTCTTCTCAGCCCAATGTTTTTTAATTAAAAAATTTACTCCAGATTTGACGTCCGAGCTTGCCGTGCTTGCTTATTTATTCGAAAGTCGGAGCAGTTTCGAAAGTATTTCAGGTGTTTATGAATTATTCGACGCTTTCCATATTCACGAGATAAATGTGTAAATATTTGATAAAAGAAAATAAAAGTTGTTACGATCAAGGTGCTGAGGAAATTCTACAAGGGCCGTGTGAATAACGTCCATAATGCACTCCTTTAGTAAGGGAGAAGTTGTAGTTGTATGAAAATTATAACCCGAGTACTAACGAGAATTTATTCTGAATAGTTTTAAGACGCGGCGCACAAATATTTACCTCTTTAGCAGGCAAACTCCGTAATTTTCCTAATTAATACTAAAGCTTACATGTACTGTTGCACTAAATTCATTTATCTAAGACTTCCGGTTGTACCAGAAGTGGCTATGAACTTTGTCATTTTCCGCCGTCCGCGTGCCGTGCGAGTGTACTACTTTTTGAAGCTTAAATTTCACCGAGTGCCTACTCAAACGACCTCGCAAAGTTGATCAAAATAGTTTTTCTCAATGCTTTCGAAGACGGTGTTGTCAAAAATATGCTTTCGCGGAAGCTCAGCAAAATTCTTCAAACAATCAAATAAAACAAACAATCCATAACACAATATAATTCCCAAATAAGAAATTATTTGGGAATTATATTGTGTGGATTGTTTGTATAGCTCTCATTGGCGTCCGAGCTTTGAGTTTGTGGCTTTGTTAAACAGCTCTTTACTCTTAGTTCACAGCAGTTCAAGCTCCCTGGGCCTCTTTTGCGTACTAGTGCAGCTTGTAATTTACAGTTTCAATAGGATTTAAATTTAACCTGGAATTACCCGTACTTGTTAGTTCGATTATGTTTCCGAGGGAGTTTCATACTTCCATACCTTCGATCTATGGATTCTACGGATTTTCGGATTGAGTTAAATGTTCAATTAGTCCAGAGTGAGAGTTTGTTAAAGCATTGGTGCAGTGGTGTATTCAAGCCTGAATTCAATGCAATACAATTTTGTTTGAACGGGGGATCTATAACCAGATATAGTATGCTTCTATTTTAAAACCAACAAATATGGTAAATCATACAAAAATAAAGAAATGAGATTGGAAATATACCCTGTTAAAAGAATTAAACGGCCTCAAGTAATTAATTGTTTCACTTCAGGTGTTTGTTCCCTCAATACTCATTTAATACATCCAACTTAAAAGTGAAATGACTGAAACCAATTTAAACCACAAATTTCTTCAGTCCTCTACCGTTACTGGTTTATCCTCGTAACGCTCCGGCAAGTACATTGTAGAAACGCTCAATGGAACTTTAATGAAAACGCTTGCTTTATTCCGAAACGCTTGAAAATTATACATACCGTCTTTCTAAAGTCTCTGTTTCAATATTTTAACTTCTCCGTATTCAGACGCAGAAGCGCTTTGATGTCTTCACGTCTACAAATGGAAATTACATCTAGATCCATGCAAAAAGGGTTATTGTGCCTTGCTTCAGATGCTCTTTACTGTAGCTCGTAACTTTGGCCTATTCCATTTTACGTTGGAAGAATGAAAATGCCTTCTTAGGATATACATCTACTATTAAACTTTATATAACTTTATATAACAATGTAATCCCCCATAAAATTAAAGCCATTAGTTGATTTCGAGTAATTCTATATATTCTGTTAAATGCATTTATTCATCTTTTTGGAAAGCTCATTCCTAAGCTTTCCAGAAAGATTCTCTTGATGTACGGCTCATAGATATACACGGTATAATTTGGGAGTGGCTTTTAATAGTCAAGCAATCTTGAAATGAATTTTGGGAATAATTCGTACTTCTTCATTCTACCTACTAATTTCATTTGCAGCTTCGATTCATTTCAAAAGCAATGATTTTTTTAATAATATTTTGGGTAAAGCGCCTTTCAACCAATTTAGACACTCTCGCGCTTTGGATTCTTTCCTGGAAGTTCTCTGAAGCATCTAAAACATTGGCATATTTTCAAAAATAAGATCCTGGAACTTTCGAAAGTTATTTGCTTTACAAAAAGAAAATGTGCATTCCACTCTCAGCTCATCGGTAAAGTTTTCTTTCCAAAACACAATTGGTTTAAATTTTAAAAGAAATTTATGACCAACTTGCAAGGAGACTTTGTAAATTGGAGTCTATTGCTGTAATTTAAAAATTCATTTATAATCAGTACAATTCATACTTGTTGCCTCTTTTCTAGAATTACTTCTACTGAGTAAAAATAGTAATGAGATTATATGTAGCCATCTTATAACAGAAATAATTGAATTAACATCTACTGCGCCACTACGACCATCAATTTAGCAAAAGTTTAATACTACACATACGCATTTATTTGAAGAATAAAGTTCCCTACACTAAATATCAAGGGCGCTGCTTAGAACAAAGTAGGACGGTGGTGGTTTTCCTTAGAATTTAATGTTAATCCTCAACATTAATGCAATAATAACAGCAAGGCCCGATATCACGTAGTGTTAATGGAATTATGCCGCCCATTAGTATAAGGCATTTTATCTACTGGTCGACAGCGTTTAGAAGCCGAATGATGAATAGATGACCCTATTTATGATATTCGGGTTCATAATACGTTACGGACCGTTCACAAATACTTATCTCGTAAAATGGAGATATCTCCGGAAATTAGATTGTCTCGCATATTACGATTTTCGTTTTGGTAGAAACGTCACCTCATTTTGTTCTCAATATTAACAAAATCTCAAATTGCTATTTAATTACAATCCTCTACTCTTACTTAATTTATATCGACTGATTTACATATTCATGAAAACCTACGGGTTTCTTTCTTGAAGCCTAAGTTGCTAGTATACATGAATTAAATAGTATCAATTATTCGTCTGTACATATGCAATATAAAAACTGCTTCAAATTCCTAAATGCAATTGTCTCAATTCAATAACTTAAAAGAAAGCACCGCTAGACACAAAGAGCTCTGTACTGAATCTTTCTCGGAGCACAAACACACCTGCCTACGCTAGTGGCACTTGCATCTTGTACCATCTTGCGACTTCGTTCGAACTATTCTAGGCATTCTTTCGATAAGTTTTGTTAAAACGGATTGTGGAATATTAATCCATTCATGTTGCAGAATATTCCGTAAATGTTCTTGTGAAGTTGGGCATATTTTTCGGATCCTCCTGTCCAGTTCATCCCACAGCAACTCTGTAGGGTTCAAATCTGGGCTTTGTGGGGGCCATGTCATTACTTTCAGGGTGTGCTGTTCTTCTTGCTCCTTTAGATAGTTCTGACACACTAATGCAGTGTGCTTTGGGTCGTTGTCATGCATGAATGTAAAGTTACGGCCTATTATACGCAATCCTGATGGCACTGCATGATTCTGGAGTATTGCAAAATAATTTTCCTTCCTCGCTACACCCTGCACTCTGCATAAATCTCCCGTCCCAGCAAAGGAGAAACATCCTCACACTAACACAGAACTACGCCCTTGCTTCAGTGTAGGCGCAATGCAGTTCGGGATCACTTTTCAGTTTTAGATCGTCGATTTTGCCCAAAAACCTCAAACTTTGACTCGTCACTCCAAAGCACGTGTTTCCAATCATCTAACGACCAATCTAGATGAGAACGGGCCAACTGTAATTGTTTTGCTCTGTTGCCGCGACGTAATAAGGGTTTTCAAATGGCAATGCACCCATGAAGGTCCGCTTGCTGAAGTCGACGTTTTACCGTACTCGCCGAAACTTGTTCTTCACGGCCGCGATTGACTTCGGCTGCTATTTGTGGCGCTGTTAATTTTCTATTGCCTTTGTTTAATAATACATTTCTCAAATCTTCAGCTTTTGTTGTTTTCCTAGATGCTCCAGGACGAACACGATTTTCTATAGTTCCAGTTATCCGATGTCGCTTTATGATGACATTTACTGTTGAACTTCTCATATTTATTTTTTCAGCAATTTGTCACCCCGAATATCTTTCTTCAAACAGCGTAATAATGCGTGAACGTTTTTCTACACTGGCTTGCCGCATGCCATTTTGAAGTAAATTTTCTTAAAACTTTCGCGAAAAAACGACAGATTTTTTCGTTCTCCTTTTAATATTCTAAAAAGAATTAATAAATCACACTTACCTATATCTAATACATCACCCGCATTCTACGTACTTATAGAAACGCGGCAGTTAAAAAGAGCATCGAAAGTTTCATTCCTGAATATATAGCGTCACAAATCTGTCTCTTGTGCCAAAAGAGTTACTGGCTTGCGGTCGTCCTACATTCGAACATTTCCAATATGTCTTCTGCACTGTATCACGCGTTACATTTCCATTTCCCTTTTGCGCGACCATCCGTAGTAGATCCATTTTTAAGGAACCTGAATACGTTCGTCCGATGATCAAAATGTTGGAAAAGCTCTAGGGTGTAAAGTCGGAAAGCTAAAATTAAATGCAGTGGCGTGACAGATGGAAGAATATTCCTTGGAATTAAAGTTCAAATGTTACTCTCAGACATGTTGCTTAATTATTTTTGATTTGGTTTCAAGCGCACCTGACAGTTAAATCTTGCTTAAACCATGTCAAGATTGAAACTTCAAATTACAAATTAAAATGATTTATTTAACAATAATGATGCAAACAAGTTTCTGTTTTGATTTGACGTGGTAAGTTCTTGTCTACTCACTGCTATATTTTCTAGATGTAAAATAATGAAATAATTTAAAATAGTCAGATGAGGAGAACGTGAAGAAAAATACACTACACGGCACGAGATTCACCGTTTATCGAGTTTTATGAGCTGTAACGTTGTCTTGTTGCAAGTGTCAATCTCCTAGTTAGTCCCCATGCAACCGATTTGAAGAAAGTTAGAAGAAGTCCTTCGACATCCTTCTATGTCCTGTTTCAAAATAATGCACCGATAATTCTTCTCCGTGAAGCTGCTATCCAAACACCAACATCTTCAGAACGCCGTGGTATCATCAAAGGTTTCCACTGAACCATGTATGTTTTGATTGTTAACAAACCCATTAAGGTGGAACGAAGCTTCATTTAAAATTTTCGTACCAGTTGCGGTATGGCTGCCTCACGGTGTAATCAACTGATTGGAGTTCTTGCCCAACACGAGTTTTATAGTACCATATCATTGTACCACTAGATGGTTTGCGGCTTATTGCACCGGTTTTACTAAATTTAGCAATGCAGTGAATAAATTGATGAATCGATGAACATCAAATGTAATTTGAATTATCAAATTTGTCAATAAATATTCGACGTTCAAGTTTCAATCTTGTAACTGTTACATGTAGTTGTAACCAACATAAAAGTAAATCAAAAAGGATATGACCCTCTCGATTACGTTTTCTATGATCTGATGGCTCTCTGACGCAAAATATTAAATTGAGTTTAAACGTTCCCAAGATTAAACATCAAGTGAATAAAACTTTCCGACCGAGTTTAATGTGGCAAATCTGAAGCAGTAAAGAGAAGTTTCATGTTTTTCGGTAAAAAGGAAACAGCAGGTTTCACCCTACAAAATCAATACAGATGTTTTCGAGAAACGCTACAAAAAAAAGAAATATAAACGTACATTTTCATGTAGGCTGTTTCACCCGTGTACGTTTTTTTGTGGAATAATGTCATGAAAATGACCAGCTGAAACATCAAATGATAATAATGCTTATTTTAGCCTCTTTCAAAACACCACGTTCCCCTTCTGAAAAGTTTACATGACTATGAAGCGGTAAAAAGGTAAAATTTTCTCGTTGAAAATAATACCTTTCTTAGTTTTAAATTTTGTTGTCACAATACCGAATAAACTTCTACACATGTGCATTTACAGCTTTATATTACTTTGTGTTTATCTCCCCTTCCAAACACTTACACAAAATACACGCTGAGCGAATTGGTAAGATACTTTTAAAAGCCATATAGCCATGGAAATAGTAATACATATGTAGTCGTGCAATGCTTTTTATGGTCCCGATTCGTATTCTTTCACGTCGACTGCGAAAAGCACTTTCGAACATTCCGTCAATTTAGAATCGCACAAAATATTTCACCGTTTCAGACAATACGATAAAAAGCCGCCATTAAATTACATTCAGCGATTTGAGTACTGACAAACACCGATTTCAGTTTTGATTTAGTGCAAAACCTCGATGTACCATAAGCTGCGCGGAATAATGCGAACATTTCATATTTCAGTGAAACAGTGTGATTCATTTAGAGAAGCCCGTGCTTCCAATACGTAATATGCGCGTAGATTTTATGCATTCAAGCTTCGCATAGAAGTCAATAAATATTTATTGTTATATATATATACGATGCATAGATACTAGAAATAGCAAGGAATGAATATATAAAACACGTTTCTAGTCAAGCGAACTTACGGCGGGAATATAATATCGCCCTGTCCAACTTCTTTGTTTATTTTAAAACACCTTTAGCACTAAAAATGCTTTGTGTGCTGCTTAATGTGTTACCTGTATATGATCAAAGGATGTACTCCCATAAATCAAATTAAAATGAGATCAAGTTATTTTTTTTGTTTACTTATAACATCATTTCGACTTCGCGGAAACATCATATTTTTTAACGTAAAGAATGTTTCTAAATTTAATACTACGTCAACAGAAATGTCAACAGCTTTAAGATTTTCAACAAGATGTAGACAGACTTCATCGTTTCAACTGAGACAGTTTAGAAATGCCTTTTCTATGCGATATATTTGTTCTTTGGTATTTGCTTTGTTTGTATTTCAAGAGTTTTGAAACGCGACTGTTTATAAGCGGGAAACTTATTGCATTTAGGGCTGTAGTTCTATTAATAGGAGTTCGATGGTCAACGAACTGTATTAATTTTCATTTACTGTTTTAAATCTTGTAGCTACAATGCGAAAGAATTTTATTTAGAAACACACATCTACCGAGTTTGATAAATGGCGGTGAAATATGATACAATACATACCTAACGATGTATGTATAATGTATTACATACACTGTACATATCTAAATGTTTTATTAACAGCAAATGGCAAATGAAGATTATATTTTGTAACTTACAGCAAACGCTGACGAGCAAAAATATAATAATAATTAAAGAGAAGCTATAAAAATCAAATTTACATATTATTGCGTCAACTTAAGAAGTGCTTTAGGAAACATATTGATTTATAACCTCCTAAATAACAGAACCACTTGCACTAACCCGATATAGGAACGAGCTGAATCTGCTTGATTTAAAACCTATTCCAAACGAGCAATTCGAGTTTAGGCAAAGCTCTAAGAGAGAGTTCTTTGGGGGGTGCTTTCAACGTGGCATGACACCCGTAAATCATCTATAAAACGATCTAGACCGGACTTGAGGTTGGCATTATGAGACTGGTGACATCGTATCTTTCTGGGAGATCCTTTTCCGTCTTTCCTCTGGACGCTCCATCAGCTCTGCAATTCCGCTTGGATTATCGTTAGATCCAGACTCTCTTATACGTGAGTGATGTTTCAAAGAGTTCTTCTACTGTTAATCTTGCTGCCTACGCGGATGACACAATAGTGCTCACCTTTCACGGTCCTCCAAAATTAGACATCTTCGCCATTGGACAGCTTGAAAATGAAGTTTCTAGAAATAACTGCTCCCACTAATTGGCAGAAGCAGTCCGCTGAGCAAACAGACTGAACTCCTACTTCATTAGCGATATTTAAGACCGACTCTTGCTTAGCGCCGTCAGGGTGAGAGCGACTAATTCTCACCTCAACCGGCTGGAGACTGCAGGATCTTTTGCTGAGGATGGCAGTAGGTGCCCCGTGGTTTATGATAGGTGCCAGAATTGAGAAAGGTCTTGGTCACCCTGTTCTTCTTGAATATGCTTCGAAAATATTACGGAAGATGTGGAAAGAAACATGCAAAGTGGAAAACCCATTGATGAGGATGGTTGCCGATACCCAGGACAGTTAGCCGGCGAACTTTGCTATTTTATTTGAAGAAAGTATTTTGCATCTAGCTTCATAATATTTCCATTAATCCAGTTGTAATCTCTTTTCTTTTTGTTCAAAAGTAATTTCTAAATAATACTAATCAATATTTTTACAAATAATGGCGAACATTTTATCATTTTACGTATTGCTGTAAAGTAGAAAAAAATAATTGTACATATGACTGCCTAAAATTTAGATTCAAAGAATGCAGGAATTTTTACCCTTATGTAATGTGAACAATAAGAAAGTTTTCCATTCGATGCCAACTTCTCTCCCCACAGGCTACATTTATTTTTAAAACGTAATTCCAGGGTTAGGAAGGGCAAGAGGAAATCTGATCGAAATCGTGCATGTAACGTCGGCTTCCGCCAGTTGTGAGCAGATAGTTTGATGTGAACGACTGACTAGAGTCGTGCCGGTTCGGTTTGGCGAACACAGTTGTATCTATTAGCAAGTCGATACCATGTCGGCCGATATGACAGGTTAGATTGTTTTGAGCAACCGACTACAAAAGTATGGTAAGGGGAAGCTACTCAACTCGAGTCAGATCATGTAGTTCAATGGATTCGTACGATGAAATTCTCCTCGGATCGTAATAATGGATTCAAATAAAAATTGCGCCATGTCCAAGTTCTAAATTTTTTTAAAGTTTTTTACTGGTACTCACTACCATAGTGAGTACCAGTAAAAAATCATGCGTGAAATATTTCTTGGTATTTTCCATTCTAAGCAAATTTTCGTTAATCCAGCGCTGTGTTGTATGTACACTATGAACAGAACCACCATCAATATTGTGATTCTGTAGACGTAATGATGTTTTAATAATCAATATGGCATTATTTTATTTGTTATTATTTATTTAATGACTCGATATGCGATTTTTCCTTTTTTTCCAACAACAACCAAGCGTCCAACATGGCTGAAATTTCGAAAACTATCTTTCGACACAGGCACAATTACATTATCAGAATGTTTTTCACAAACCTTCATGTTGTTGTTTTTTTAGTAACTTTTTATTTATTATTCTTCTGATATTTAAAGCACGATATATTTGCGAACATTGCCACTACCAGCAAATATAAGCATTCCGAGAAAACTCTCACGTATTTACATGAAAAGAAAGCAAGTAAAGGCGAAAGTGAAAACTAATAAACGACAGGTATTTATGGCGAATTAAATGCAATATATCAACCAATTCAAAATAGGATATTGATATTTTTTGCGATACTCTTTCCTACGTGCGTTTTTCAATTTACGTGTATTATAGAATTTCCCCGGCTATGCAAATCTGGCGATGCGTGTAGCTCTCGGCTGATTTAACGCGCCGTAAAGGTTGCGGAAAATCTGTTTTGAATAAAGGTATCGGCGAAGATTTTCAATTTGCGCCATACAGAGATTAATGATATCTGCTATTTCATAGCGCGCGCCCCTCAAGTAATAAATTACTCTATTGGATCTGGGGCTATGTGCTAAATAAATGTAAATAAAGCTGGCGCTTTACGTGTAATAAATAATTAACGTTAACGAATAATCATGCGTTGACATCCTGCACAAGACAAGTAATGTGATTAGCATCTAAAAGAAGTGAAATTTTCTTGGAATCCTATGAAAAATTATAATAAGCAGAATCCCAAAAATTACCGAAAATGCAATGCAATGAAGAAGCCGTTCTTGCAGTAAAGTAATAATTCGGTATCCTTTGATCAGGTCATTACAAAGTGCATGTAAATGTATTATTAAGCCAAATGCACTAATATGCGGCACAGTGCGCCAAAAAATATAAACAAACAGCTCGTCCTAACTTGTATTTTCGATTTTCTCAGCTCCTTCCAACTATTTTCTAGACATACACAGACGCATACGCAGACATACACTTATAAGAGAAATTAAGCATCAATAACCTATTATATTTCAGTTCGGACGACAAACTCCTTCGAACATGAATGAATGCGTATGTCGAATCTATAATTTTCAAAGTAAAATTATTAGTTCTTTATCCGTTTAAAAACTTCCAGAATGTTAAGCTTTCAAGCAATAAAAACACGAAAATGGTTCAAACTTCTTTTTGACTCAATCGGCGAACATTCAAATGTTCTTGCTCAGCAACATCAGTTAATCTGTTCAATTTTTTGTCAGCTTTCTTTGGGCGCTGTTTTCGTTTCACGTAAGCTCTATGCGTTTTTTCCCAATCCCTAACTCAGAGTAGGGCACGTAATAGATTAGAATTTACAGACTATTAAGGAACAAGGAAGTTACAAAACACAACAACGTCTATGTGTAGCAATTAAGAGAAAAATGTTCCAATTGTACAAACTAATGATTAATTCAATAATTAATCGGTTTTACCTTACCAGCAGTTATTTGCAATTCATAATTAAATAAGCTGCCTTTAAAATGTTAGTATACAGATAAAGCACAAGAAATACTTCATGTGATTCGAAGGCATTTCGACGAAAATAATCTCCACAAAATGCAACAATTCTGCGATACGAGAGCCACCTGTCAAAGCTCAGACCTTGTTCCATCTCTGCATCTGATTCGAAACACATCAAACGACTGCACTAGCTGCTTACTTATTTTTTATGTGCGTTGTAAAGTTTGAGCGTCTGCAAGCTCGATTTCCGCTTGAATATGGTGTTTACCGCTACATCGCGTCGTCATTGAATGTTGCGTTTCTGTACATTTAATTATTTTACACGTCGCGCACAATCTTATATACTTAGAATGGTATTATGCACGTTTCGCGAAGTGTAACACGGGGCTTTTGTGAACACGTCTCGTCGTGATACGAAAGTCTGCGCTTCGTAGATAAAGGACAAGTTCATATATGTATATACCTACCCTATATTCGAGTACATTCGCAGCATTTTTATTATTACCGTCAAAATATATGCTTACATGTGCGCATATGCACGTGCATGAATATTTGCAAATTGCTTTGCAGCGACATACTTTTACACTGTATTTTGCTCGATCTAGTCGTAGGTACATAGCTTTTTAATAATATGCTCCAAAATCGCTTCTAACTGAATAAGGAAATTTAGACTTTACGTATTCGAGCGGTACAATTGAATACAGGTATAGTTATATAGGGAGAAACGTGACTGCAATATCTCAAGGTGGTAAAGTATCTAGCAGAGATTCGAAAGGTGGATTTCGGTCTACCCACGTAAGATTTCTCTAGAGGGAAATGGATTACGTAATATTGTCTGGAGCAGTAGTTTCTCCCGACCCGTGGTGTTGTGGATAGTTGTAAAGAATTTTGATGTATTTCAGCAATCGTTTGTAGCAAACACCCCGTATCCAAATATATTCATTTTATAAGTATCTTTAAACGCCAAGGCATCGGCACATTCCGTACCACACGAAATCTTTGATTAATTCAGGAGGATTGCTTTGGAAATTCCCACTCAAGCGTACGGATGATGTGAGAGATTATTCTAATATATATAATTACAGCAATCATCTTTAGAATAAGAGTTAGAGGTATAATAGGACTAAACCAAACCAGCTTACGAAAGATTATAGCGTACTCATCAATCAACCACATCGGATGAATAATCGCAAGAATGATACTCATAGAAACTGTCTGAATCATGTACTTCATCATTTGCACCATTATTACAATTAACATCGTGTCTCTCTTTTATCTATTCAATATTTTCTATATGAACCCACTATACATTTCAATAAACTACATATAACCTAACCTTTCTTTTTCATATTAAATTTCGTCTCCCTTGGGCGGTCTGTCCCCATTCCTAGGATTCGCCCATAAATGAATAACTATTAACTTATTAACAGAAGGTAATCTATACTTCATTGCATTCATAATGGTTATAATAACGCTAATAACCCTTTACTTTTATCTGCGAATCACATTCTCTACTATCCTCCTATCTAAGACCCATGTTGGATACTACAAGCACTCTAACATAAAAAAAAAACTTATTGATAACTATCAATAAGTTTTTTTTTATCAATGTTCTTTCAATTATAGGACCAATATTTTCAACATTTATATTTAACATAGTCTAAGGATTTAAGTTAAAAAAAACTAAGAACCTTCAAAGTTCTAAATAAAGTAACAGCTTTAAGCCTTAGGGTTTCACCCACTCATAAATTTGCAATTTATTGTCCTCGTTAGACTATAAGTCCTGCTAAAGGAATAATATTCGTAAGTAAATTTACAGTTTACCGCCTATCCTTGGCCACTTTATCGATCAAATGATTATTCTCAACAAATCACAAAGACATTGGAACATTGTACTTCTTATTCGGAAGATGGTCTGGGATAGTAGTACCTGCTTTGCTCGGGCACCTATGCGTACTAGTCAGAAGGAGGTTCCAGCGAGCTGGTAACTGGGCTCGAAAATGCCCAAATTGCTATATCTTTATATTTGTTTTACGTTTTACGTGTGATCCAAATATATTGCTGTTATACACATAAAACAAAATAAATAAGCAAAATGCAGCGCTTAATAAAACATGTTCGCATCTATTGCCTCTATATCGCCTACCAACTGGCAAAGGTACAACGTGTAATAAAATAACAACTTGATTTATCTAAATTACATCGTTTATACATTAGCGGATACCACGACAATGTTGCCACATAGTATTTATGTGATGGGTTTTATTAAGCGATTGTATATGGACAACGCCCAATGTTCTACTGATTTATTTGTTTATTTGCCACACCGCAATGCACAGTAGATCAATATGGACAACCGAATGGATTTATATACATTATACCAACATCAATTCAGGCTCGTGCATCTTTACCACACTAACACAAGGACGTGATAAATTTGTAGAAAACCAGTCGTATCTGCGCACAATAGTAATAGGATTACCTCCAGGACATATTTAGAAAGTAAAACTGCCTCCCTCTTCTCCGCCCTGGTGATTAAACAAAAAGATCGTCCTGGACCGGCTTTACGCTTATCAAATTATCCTGATTCGAGTTTGGAGAATGTAGTTGCCTTGGAACCTGAGATCTTAAATTTAATCAAGCTAACTGAAAAGTTTTAAGTAGTTCGAGTGGCTAGAACTCCAGAATATTAACACTAACGTAGTCTACTTTTTCGTGGTTTTATATAAAGTTTACGAATATAACGGCGAATGAGGATAGTTTGAAGAAACTGCTCTTCTTGGAAGTGGCTTATTAATGACAATGTAAAGTAGCTGTTCCACAATGCCTTCTTAATATTAAAACTGAAATAAATTATAGGTAACTTTAATCTGTTGTGAAAACTTGGAAGAAGATTAATATAAGCTGCTGGGGCGCCAGATCTCATTTGCGAAAATAAGATTATCGTTGCGGTTTAGATTCAGAATGCATTTTACTTCCTTGAGAGTCAGAAACTTAAAGGAATCAGAAACTTCTCATATATAGAAAACAAAATTTTGCAGTATGAGATTAACTAGAACAAAAGCAATGATTGTACAACTTTAGGACAACAGGGAATAAAGATGGAACAAATAATGGAGATAGAAACCGATCATAAAAGTAAAAGACTCGCATTTTATAGAATTCTAAGCGTTCGCATATTTATTGGTGCTTCTTTAGAGAACAACAATTGTACTTAATATCCACAATTTATGTTCCTTTCTAACCAAAGAAATACCAAAACTAATCGATAGACATTGCAACATAACCTTTCTATTTTACAAACAATATCAGCTAATTACCATGCTATTCTTCTAATCCTCTATTGGATAAAGTACAACCGTAACGAGCAAGAAACTATACATCGCTGCCATGTAAGATAAATGGCCAACAGGACATTGTACCGGTGGGAACAATTACACGTATGAAAGAAGTGCTTTTACACGTATTACCGCGATCCTCGGGAGAATAATCCTTCTTTTATTCGATATTTCCCTGTTGCACGAGTTCACTGCAATCGACTCTGATGCTTTCTCTGAACGCTAAATGATTAATGGTTGGACCTAAGTGAAACTATTTCAACCGCCCTATTTTACGGCCGTAATTCTTTGATATCGTAGAATTAGATGTTAAATGAGCGTAAAACGTTCGCGCATTAAGGTGTAATTCTATTAGCTCGTTAGTGTATGAGGTTTATTGGGGCTGTTTTTATAAAAACTTTACTTTATTAAAGGAATTACATTTCTATATTGAAAATGTATGTTTTAATGAAAATTTTATGGAGATCGTTATCGAATATCCTTGTATTCTGATATTTCCCATACCCAGACAAAAGAAGGGTCCTCAATGTTACATATAATTCGTTTTCAGTTATACTCAAGTTGAAGTTTCTTTGTATTGCGGGTAAGTTTATCTCTTGGACTATTGTTGAAACTAACATTTGGTCAAAAAACAAGTTTAGAAACTCAACCGGAGAGGAATTAGGAGAATTTTGCTCAACTGGACTTCGCCGAGAAGAACACCCACTAGCAGCTAACTTCAAGAAATTAGATAAAAGCAACTTGCCTTCTAAGTCGATCTCTCCATCGGTAGCAGTGGCAGCAACTAGTTTTGACTGAAAGATGCATAGAGCTCTTAGCGTAGCGTAGCGCAACTTTCATTTTATTTCCTGAAAATTTTTAAAATAAATGTTTCCAACTTCATCCGCAGTGAATGCCATCCTCTCACATTTAGACCAAGAAATTACCTGATTTTTCTTTATCTGGATAATGTCGCTATACAAACGAAAATATTCTAAAGAATAATGGAAAATAATATATTTCACCTGCTAAATGAATGTGGATGGTCTTAATGCACCAATTGTTTGCAGTATCAATTTCTGTGTTAAAACAAAGTTATTTTTTCTACAGCGCAAGGTTATATGACGTATTACAGACGAAATCTTAGCTTTAACAATATCGCATCTGCTTTTGTTTAGCTTTTCTGTGAGACAGATATGATGGACAAAAGGTTTTCTTTTTTCTGTTTGTAACTGTGGCAGAGACCCTTACTCTACGAAGCATGTATTTTTGGTTTTGTTGGTCAAACCTGTTCTTGAATTTCCGTTACATAGCTCCAATTCTATTCTACGTTGAATCCATGGCTTAATCAAACGTTTTCTCTTCATTCTTCTATTGTTAATCGCACCAGCTTAATAAATGCAATTAATTTGAAAATTGAAACAAAATTTTGTAAAACAGTATCTTCCTATTTAAGATCAATTGATACTGTCCTCCATAATTAAATTCCAAACTTTTATGGTAAAACTCCAACACGTATGTATATAAATAGGTGTAAAACAAACAGCAGATACGTCTGCCTGTATTTGGGTTATAATCTCGTCAAATTATTAAATGAAAGTAAAGGGTAAGATGCTAATGGCGAGTTACAAAATTTGGATACGGTAAGCCGGAAGGAGCATGAGCAGCATACGTATAATGCTATTATAAATCCAGCTGAACGTGCGGAGGCAGATAACATACATTCATTAATTGTCTAAAGCTGGCGGTATTAAATTTGAAATATTAACAAAATATTTTTCATTTAATCGCAATAACGGTTGTCGCGCTATCATATATTTTCGGCATCGAACGTACGATTAATTAAATGGCTTTATAAACGATGCATTTATTAGATCGAAACGATGTTATTTAATTTCGCGCGAGGGGTAAAATTGCCATATTTCACTTAGCCGAAAATTCGACCTCGCATCTGCTACGTTTTGTTATTTTAATTTCGCGTTTCACAAATTGTTTCGCCAAACCGAAGTAGTTTCGAGGTACCTGCTACATTTGAATTTTGTCGCTTGGTTTTGTTGGAGTGAAACGTAAATAGCAGCTGTTATTCTAATTGTACGATTTCCAGGTTGGATTTAGTTGGATGTTTCAACGTTGTGTGAAGCATATCCAAATCCATTCAGAGTGGAATTAATTTTTGTGGTTTAACTGGCTGTTTGGAACCTGTTTGGAAATCTGACTGGCTGAAAGGAAAATTTTCCTTAGTTCTTTGTCAGAGGTATCTTCTAATTCTTAAGAACTTGGTTATCGAAATATCGAGATTGGTAATGATATTTTTGCAAGGATTTATAGTGTTATAAATTACTCCCTATAGAATATTTTACACTGTTGAATACACATTACATATAAAAAATTACGCGTTATTTACCATATGTGACATGTGCGTAAATTAGAGACAAATGTGGTTACCCTTTCCTTTTCCTCGGAAGTTTTCTGATTTCGTGTATTGCGTTTCTTAGTACTGCCTACCTTTCAGATTTACTTAAACAATTCGTTGGTCATCTGTCCTCACCATATACAAGTCACTGTAACTGTCTTCTCTCCATTTTGTGAGTTACTGAATCGCTCTCGTATCGAGTTGTTACTGTTTCTTCCCACCCATTCTGCAGCTCTTTCATAATAATAATGAAATTAATGGATGTAGATTACCACCTAATCACCATGTACGGAAGCGCGTTTCGCTGTGCGCGTTATATTTATACAACAATTAGTCGATTAACATTATTACACGGCGAAATGTGAGTCTGTACATGGTGGGTTAGGTGGTTGACTACTTTAATCATTAATTTCATTAGTTTTCTATCTAATTAAGGTGCTAGTCGATCCTTGCGGGCCTCACAGATCGGAATGCTAGGGAAGCCTCGTCGGAATCGTAGAGGAGTATGCAAATATTTCGACAAATTGGGTGGTTAGGGTATCTTTAATTAGATCCTCTCGTCATCAAACATATATGGATGTTTCTAAATAATGATAGTAATAATAATAAATAATAGCTATTATAGCATATTTATTGAATTTCGCATATAGATACTGCCTATATTCCTCAATAGGTTTAAGATCAACTGCTACGTGAAGCAGTTGCTCTTCTTCTTAAACCAGAATGAAGATAAATTAATTGCAATATGCATCATAATAATCAACCCATCGAATTAGATCGAAGTAAATAAATCACATTGAAGGGAATTGTAATTTTTCTCAACGTTATAAGAATAGGAACGTTTAAATAATTGTAGGCGATGCGAAGGAGATAATAATAGTTCCTTAAACCGAATATGTAATGTATAAGCGCTACGTTCTCCCATATTGTGCGAAACATCAAATCTTAGGCAAGCATTTTGGACACATTATATACGCATTCTATCGCAATAATCTATATAGGGATAATATATAGAAAAGCAAAAATTAAAATGGCAGAATACCAGAGCATCTAAGAATTAAGTGTAGGCTTTCACGACCGTAATCCATTGTAAAAATGTCATTCGGGTGATGTCGTGTAGTTAATATTTTTTACGTTTCGCTGACCATGCTGTCAGCTTCTTCAGATTCTCAAGATTTCTACAGACTGGTATTGTTGTCTCTTGCTCCTCGTTATATATCCCATTTCTGTTCCGCTTTGCTGATCCATAACCGTTCCGTCCCGCTGAATCGCGTCGTTCGTTGTATGACGACTCCGTAATGCTAACTTCTACGTGTTGCTGATCTTGTATCCGTCTTCGCGATTGAAGTTGTTGGTGTTCTTCATTATTTCTATGGATTCGCGTATTATCCTTGGGTAATAGTGGCTGGTCCTGGCTAATACCTTCACGTCGCTGTAGGTTATGCGGTGATCTCCTTGTTGGTGCAGGTGTTCTGCTACTGCAGATTTTTCAATATGCCTAAGGCGTGCGTCTCTCTCGTGTTCTTTCACTCACACATCTAAGAATTGTGTCTAAACAGTCTTTACTGGCATCTGATTGAATAAAGTCAATTCGAGAGTTTAAATTCGTAAACACATATCATGGACGTTACTTTTTTACATACTTATTAAAAAAATTATGCTGTATTCACAGATAAAGCCATGCATGAACCTACATTACCCCAAATAACAGGCAACGTTAGCAGCATAAAATGAAATTACGGGGAGTGGTAATTACAATAATGCTATTTTATACCAAAAGCGGACATTAAGTTTTATATCTCCATATACGCAATGCTACAAAAGAAAATAACTGTGTGCCTAAAGACTAGCGTCAGATAGAAGAGGAGATTAGGCTCTTTCCACAAAAACACACATTTTCCATTTACGCAGCATCCTTAAAAATTATTATGGAAATAAAAAAGCTAATATTTATACATTAGTAATAACATTGCGCCTAAAAAAGCTTTACGCAAACTCGAGAAAGGTTTCTCCTCGGGAAACTCGTTAAAAAATCTTAATTAGTCTTCTCAAACTTACACAGTTCGTAACAATTTGGAAGTCAAATAAATTCTCGCCTATGAAACGAAGGCGTTCCTTATAATATTAAGACAATTCTAAAGAGGTTCGCTGTTGAGAAAATGAAAAACATGCTGAATATCAAATATAATTAACTGCCGCGTCTGTCGTGGGAGGTGTAATTGGGCATTAACAAGCTTGCTTACATCAGGCGGAGATGTTTCATTAGCAAACAATACTAATTAATTTGCATAGGAGATAGTACTATTGACAACAGGAGATTCAAATACAATGCTTACTGCTTAAAACTTTCTGAGTCTAATCCGTTTTGAAAGAGTGCGATTGGCATTAAGTTCTCTTACACACTCTTTTGTACTGATATTTGAATAAGTAAATAATCAGCCTATATTGTACATAGCTGCTTAACTTTGATGTATATATTAGAATATTTACTACAACATTGGATACGCAAAAACTTAGTTCTCAAAACTAGGAGTCCTGAACTTTGTAACTTCCTAGGGAGGCTGAATGAGATAAGAAAGAACCCATTTTGTACTCCCCAATCCCCAATATTAAGTTCTTGTCACTTTGCATAGGCTAGCAGAATTTTTAACAAAGAATTAACAATTGATTTGAAAGCTAATCCTCTTTTTCTCATTGTTTCAGACCATTGCTACTATGTGAATCGACAACAAGCAATCATGGTGGAAGGAAACAGTAGCTGCCCGACGCCGGAAATTCGCTTCTACAACACCAGCTTGGGATTCGAATCAGCGGTGCCACAATGGGAAGCTCTCTTGACCGTCTTCACGCTCGGCCTCATCATAATACTCACGGTCGTCGGCAATATCCTAGTCATACTCAGCGTGTTCACGCACAAGCCGCTGCGAATCGTTCAGAACTTCTTCATCGTATCGCTAGCCGTCGCAGATCTAACCGTAGCGGTATTAGTCATGCCCCTGAACGTCGCCTATTCGATTCTCGGCAGGTGGCCGTTCGGAATTCACGTTTGCAAGATGTGGCTCACTTCCGACGTTATGTGCTGTACAGCCTCGATCCTCAATCTGTGCGCAATCGCTTTAGATCGATTTTGGGCCATCACGGATCCCATTAATTACGCTCAAAAACGTACGCTTAAACGGGTGCTTCTGATGATAGCGGGAGTTTGGATCGTCTCGCTGATAATAAGTTCGCCGCCGCTTATTGGGTGGAACGATTGGCCAGGACCAACGGAGTTCCATAAGGAGCAGAAATGTAAATTGACTGAAAGACAAGGTTATGTTGTGTATTCGTCGCTCGGTTCATTTTTTATACCATTATTTATTATGACAATAGTGTACGTAGAGATATTCATAGCCACTAAGAGACGGCTGAGAGAAAGAGCTCAAGCATCCAAATTGAACGCATTTGTAAATAGGACGAATATACAGAATAGCAAAGCAGGACAAGATAGAGAGTCTGTTAGTAGTGAAACTAATCACAATGAAACCACATCGGATATACCAGTCAATGGGAAAGTTAAAGACAAGAAGAATAAGAAAAGCAAAAAGAAGAAGAAAGCTGAGAAAGAGATTGAAAAGGAGGTTTATCTAAAACCGGTCCTTGTGCATGAAGATTCCTTCACTGATAATGCTGACACGTCTGGATCCCACAGGAAGAATTCCATACCATCAACTTCAGACACCAATGCGATTCCCATGCTACCCTCGCCCCAAACCAATAGCAAAACCACTTCGGCTTCAATTAATAAAAAATGTGGCACCGTATATCAATTCATCGAAGAGAAACAAAGAATTTCCCTATCAAAGGAGAGAAGAGCCGCGAGGACACTTGGTATAATTATGGGCGTCTTCGTGGTGTGTTGGCTGCCATTCTTTTTAATGTATGTCATTATACCATTCTGCGACACATGTTGCCCATCAATCTACGTAATAAATTTCATAACCTGGTTGGGATACATAAATTCTGCACTAAATCCTATAATATATACCATTTTCAATTTAGATTTTCGAAGAGCGTTCAAGAAACTGCTTGGATTGAAAGCGTAAACAAGCACAAACTATAAAGATCAAATGAGCGCCAGCTGTTGAACGTGGAATGTAAATGTGAATGTTAGTCAAATATGTTATTGTGTGCGAAAGAATCCGTCGCCAAATAATTGTAAGTTTAATTTCCCGTTCTTATTGTACATAATAGAAGACTGATCTAAGTGTAGTATTTAGGATATTTTTAAGACCCCAAAAAAATTATAAATCAAACAATATCATTCCAAAAATGCGTGTTCTCGTCGAATTGACATCGTAGTTTCAGAGCCCATTGCTACGATGCCGAATCGATAAACAAATTACCCATACTATAGTTAAAATTAAGAGCTAATTATCAAACAAAACAAAGATGTACAACATCGATAAGTTGACATTTTCTGATGTATGTATGTGGTTGTGAAGTCTATACCTTTGTTTTCTTCTTAATCGTTGGTAAGTGTAACGATGTTCACTAAACATGCATAAATACAATAAGTAAGAGTTGCTCATTGTCCCCTATTGTAAAAAATATCCCCGAAAACATTGTTTACGCTTGTAAATTGTATTACTCTATGTTAAGAGGAGGTATTATTATTAAATACACTGTGATCCGTAAATGTCGGTTAGTTTTTCTCCTGTTATCTACGAAAAATAATCAACGCTGTAGAACGTAACAAATTCTGGCCATTCCTGATGGCCGCAAGGTCCTGTTTAAAGGACGGAAGTTATAGAAGACGTAAATATGTTAATGTCGATTTGACTTTGTCGTGTGTATATTAAATAAAGAAAATTATTTTAAATGGAATTACGTGTATTATTTACAGCACATATGTCCTGTTTTAACCCTTCTGTCACCTATCTGTCCTAAAACTAAAATTAAACCAAGTTGCTGGCCTGTGGCATAAAAGCGTCGTTTTACGTCACTAAATCCATGAACATGCAGTGACTAAAAGAACCATCTTCTCGCTTTATAACTTTTCATACGAGGGATATTTTTTAAATAAGCTCCGCTCTTGAATCAAAGCGCGGTCGACACAGTGTTCATATCCATCTTCTCCTAACATGCTTTGTGCGCGCTTAGATGTTATTTGAATCGATTCGTGGCTGCAATACACTTGACGGTAGCGGAAATTCATGGCCAGATTTCTGAAGTTTACGGTGATAATGGATTCAGCAATGGAGAGACGCAGCGAGTCACGGTACACGGAAAATCATTCACAAAAAGCAAGAACATAAGTGAACTCAACACGGAACCTTGGGCCACATCGCAGTTAACAGGGTGTTTTTTTGATTATCCACCATTAACTTGTGATGTAACTGAATCCATTTGTTTATATTACTCCGCATATCATAAAACTCAAATTTCATTAATAAAAGCATGTGATCTGCTATGTCAAATGTTTTACTCAGATCCATGAACAAGCCTACACATCTGTTGCGTTGGTTTAAATGCCAGTATAACTCATGAAATTTGGACAGGAAGAGAAACACACCATTTCAACGACGGCGACTAAAGTTCATTTAATTCTCTTTCTTTTTTTTAAATTTTAAACTCGTTAAAAAAATCTCTTAAATTCTTTTCCTAGCTTAAAACCTTGGGATCCAAGTCGGCCTTGCAAAATGCATAATCCTTCCTTTTAATTAAAAATTCTTTAATCTACATAGCTAAAAGTGCACATCATTAAATCACACAAAAAATATCTGCAAAGCAATGCCGTTCGCAAAATTGCTAATGCCTAAAAAGCTGCTTTCGTACGTATAAGAGCCCTATTGATATTCATGATATATAACATTTTTTCCGCTAAACATAAAAAATAGATACTCTCGTACACACGCATATGTGATATGACGATAAAGAGCGTCAAATCAACTCTATAAAACTGAAGCGATCAAAAACGATGAAATGTTTATAACAACGCCGCGCTTGTTACCCTTGGGAAATAATCAAAAAGCTTTTAGCTACGGTATAAATATACATTCGTTCATAAAAGGTTTCATGGAAAATTACATATAATTTACTTTGGTATGTTTAACTATCTGTAAAACTTCAAATTTAGGGGATGGTATCCGAACCCTCGTGGTGATATTTTCATTTGATCGTAGATGCTTTAGAATTTCCAGGTCAAATGATCGTTGCGTTCTTCCTCGAGAAACAATTACTTTTATACTATATAGTTCACCTTATAGCTAGAGGATTAATATTGTAGCAGATACTTAAACATTTTCAAACTTTGAAAAAAACTTTTACCTGAATAAGTTCTACTAGCACTTCCGAATTAATTTGATTATAATATAATATGAATGCAATTAATCTCTTGGAATAAAGTTTCGTTTAAGCTGAATATTATTTGAGTATCACTACAAAATCAAAGTTTGATGAATTCGTCCGAACAAAATCGAAGAGGACAACCTTTTGGAAACAAATATTTCTTATTTCTTAACGCAATAGGCAACAACAATGTAACAGCCTCGCCTCGTTTGATGGTCTTTCCTGCAAACTACTCTTTTCATATTTGGAAAAATGTGAGCAGTGATCTTCTAAAGGAATTCATTCGCATGCAGCTTTCTATATTGGTTCACATATTTACGTTTCTGATCTAATATCATCAATCGGTGCCGCTCTTCATGCAACTAGTGTAAATATTCAAACGAAAAGGTTAAGCATGTGCTCATTTGAAACGACCTTAGCGATTTCAGCCACCTTCGGCATCTTTCTGAATATGTTCCTTCTAATGTTACTGAGACGTTTATAATCTGTGTTAGTAGACACTCCATAATATGAATACAGCTTATCTTTGACTGGTGAAAAATTCTGTTTAATGATTAGAGTATTTTAAATCATTAGCTGAACGTGCCTGAATGCATGTAGTTGAACAGCACTAACCACGCATCAATGATGTCGGCTGCAGTGGCGTTATCTTTAACATTACACAGCCTGTAGAAACGAGTAAATTTTCCGTAAACAGACGCGTGTTTTGTCGACTCTCGGAGAAACCATTCAAATCAGATGAATAAACACGAGTCAGTCTCTGCTAATTTCTTGAAACACAACTCGTTTCTGCAAGCTTAGTGTATATGTAGCATTGTGTAAATTCACAATTAAATCAAACAATGTGCAGCTACCGGCATTTCAGTTCACAGAATGATGTAGCTTAAAGGATTTTACGACGGAAAGTGCAACTATAACTCCTACATGGTACAAAGGAATTGAATTTTCAAAGCCAACGTTTAATCAGACGATCCGGCATAGGACCTGCAATGAACATAACACGCTCACCATCTGCATTTTATTATTCATTCCCTACATAGTCGTTGCAGCAACATTTCCGTTCCGAAACAGCTTTGTACGTAGCATTACTATTAGGGAACGAAAGGAAATTATATCAAGTTTCAAAGTGAGTTTCACGCGGAATTTGACGCAAATGTCGTCGTGGTACATCGCTTACCCTAACAATTTGTGTAATTCATATATACGAATGTACGTATTTTATGTTCCTCTCTTCTTCTATGTCCCGTTGTTTTCAAAAGTCGGAGATTTGTTTTTGCCTACAGTTACGTCGGCACAAAAGAGGCGAAATGAACAACGCCTGGAGTGTTACACAATCCAAAATTAATGCTCTGTAGAGGTATCAAAATAGCCCCGTCTGAAGAAAACCCGGTTAATTACGCGTGCAACGTTACAAGTGAACAAAGTGGTATGTTGAATCCGCGAAAATGTAAATAATTTTCACCTAAAAAGAATATATTTCGTTTTCTACTACGTTGGGAACTTCTCGTCTTATTTCAAGTTTATTTGTCAAAATCCGTAATGCAAATAAATATATTATTTTCAGTGGAGAACTTGTGTGTCCAGAGAAACATGTTAAACCAAGAGACGCGCATATAATGGAGAATAATGATAGGGACATGTGGCAAACATTGGAGGTTATTGTAAACTCCGTACTACGCGACATGTTTAATAAACTGGAACAAGTGCTTCGAAAATTCGGGAATTTCCATTCTCCGCTGTATGGCTGAATGACGTTAGAAGAGACTTCTTGTTTTAACATGCACTCTTTTATTTTTACTCATATATTTACGTTTAGTGGAGAATTAATCTGTTCGCAGAAACGAGGAGCCCTGCCTCAGGGAAGTTGGCCCAACTAACAAAAATATCTTTTAGGAAGAAGTTTCAAGAAATTCATAATATTGTCAATAATCAGAAAATTAACAAGAAGACCACACCAATATAGTGTTCACTATGTTTGACAATAATCTTGAGCGGAATTTTCCCATATTTCTTGAAAACGAGCATGCAGGTTTGGAATGGTTCTTGCGGGCTGCAATCGAAGTTTTTACCTCATGGTACGCCACAAAATTTCGATGACCGAAAGATCTGAACTGCTGAACGCCCCCAACAAACAGCACTATCTTTCAGGAAGAATGCTAATGTTAATTTACCCGCGTTCATGATGCTTCCTGCAGAGTGTAATTTGCTAATCCCCGTATCTGATTTAGATCCTCAAAGCTCCGTCGAAATCTATTTTCTCTTTACCTCATTGTAGGTTTTTCCTTGACTGCGTTGTAAAAGTACCTTGTAAACTCTAAACTCTAGTTTTCGGACAATCTTGTGACAAATTGCTTTTGAACACCATTTTTCCATTACCCGATTCCATAAAACTCTCAATTCTCCGTAATCTATTTTCTATTTACGATTTTTAATTATCTTACTGGAAATCTTTAATTTCACGATTTATTGAAAATAAGTGTTATAAAAGCTTTCTCAAAGTAAACGAGTTATTAGGTTATAAATATTCATAAAGGAATCGATTCATTTTGCGAACTCACCAACCCCTTCTGAACTTCGCAATAAATTCGTTACATTAACAGCTATATTAATAGCCGTACTGTCGAGTATTCAATTATGGACTGCGATCGAAATGAATTAGCGCAACTTACAAATTAACTCATCGTTTGTATACGGTAACATGGAGATTAGAGAGTGTCCCCGGCTAAACTTTGCCATTATCACCCGCTCCAGCGTTACGTTGCTGACGGTTATTAATAACCGTACGACAAAAATGACTACTTAATAGCTTCGAATTTCAGCGAAATCCAAAACCCTTTTTGTAGTTCACTTCGCGTAATATACTTAAATCTAATTTACGGCTGCTACTCGTTCGGTGACGTTATACGTACGTAATTCTGGAAAGATCTGCAATTAAAAATGTGCACTTAAGGAACCCACTTAATTATTCTCTGCAGACATATTTTCTTTCTGAAGAGAAAAACTAGAGGGAAGTATTTTAAAAATAAATTTGGTTTTGTAATGAACTACTGCGTATAATTCTGCTTTTTATTAAATTCTTGGCGAAGCGAAGAATTAATTTCTTGATAAAATAGTTGCTAACTCATTCAACGTTATTTTAGCATAATACTACTTTTACCGAAAATGTACAGCTTTTGTAGGTCAACAAAAACTTAAAATAACTTATAAATACTAAAAAGCTTTTATTATGAACTTTTTATCCTTGCTGGTTGTACTTCTCTTTTGCATGTGCGAGTTTCGTATTTGTTTGTTTAGACATCGTGTGCATGCTGATGATGATAAGTTATTATTTGCTATATGTAATAATTATTCCACCTCGTACGATAAATGTCTGTCCCGCGTCCAGGCGGCGGATCAGGGTACTTATGGCTGGATTCCGCAGCAGTGTTGAAAGCATACCACTCCTCTGATGCTGCCAGACATCATGCTAACAGTGAGGACTCGCTTGGCAAGCATATTGTAAAATTCAGCCTGTCAGCCTATGTGGAACTGCACGTTTCTCAGCAACTGTACTTTTCGAGAAGGTGGTCTTATCAAACGCCCCTTCTACGTCGATAAATACATCGAAGGTGGATGTCGTCCATCCAGGGATCATTAAATCTCGCCACAGACAAAGTTCAAGGCATAATCTGTAGATCTTCCTGGAGTGTAAACGTCTTGGTTCTTAGGGCAGATGGCTGCCCAAAATTCGCTTCTTAATGTATCGTTCACATAGTTTCTCGACCACTTTCAACGCGAAGAATGTGAGACTAACTCGGCAGGAAGATTTATGGGCTAAATTGGACACCTTGCAAGTTTGAAAACGTCTCTTAAATGTATGCCCAGGCGTAATTGATATATTTATACAGCAATTGGTGAAGGTGAAATAATGCCTCACGTTAATTAAATTGTATGGTCGCGTTGAATTAATATTGATTTTTCCTTAAAGCTTAATAACTCGGCTTTAAAATTACACCGGCAGAACAAAAAAAACAAAAAAAAACAAATTGAAATGGTTCTAGAACCAAGAAACCGTACCAACAGTGGTCTTTTAATTACTGCAAAAATTGAAATATTCAAGAGCGTCGAAATGCAAGAGCTCTACGTAACAACGCACTGATTAAGTTCAGTCCTATGACATGCTAAAATAATAAGAGATCCTCTTGGTTATATTTTAATGGCTGACGAATTATGGAAAATGCTAGAATCCAACAGTTATCTCCAGTTTATAATACGGAAAAAACGCACGGTTTTTGTCGATGTAATTTCTTATACTTCGATGCTGCTCACACAAAGTCAATGACATCCTACTATACGACTACAAGGGATCAAGTTGCATAACTGCAGAACGAGAATTATTAAATTAAAAATTTAATAAGAAGTTTTACAGAACAAGTACAGGTGGGTAAATAGAGGTAATAAAGGTAATCAAGTTACCTTTATTACATTCGTCAAACTGGATTTTGCCTTGCTTGCGATACTTTCGACTATGTGTGATAAATTGCATATTCTCTGAGTTTGCTCTGTGTTGCTCGTATCAATTTGTTAACTCGGCAGCAACTATGATGTGCAAATGTTGAGGCCTGGCTACTCCTGGAATTTGGTCAATTCCTTTCGATTCACCCTGTATAGCATATTTCATTAAAAAAGATACAACTGGTAACTGAGAACTTACGAAGCATTCTGTAAGTTTTCATAAAGTTTTAAATTATGCTCACAGTCAAACCAAATCCGTTTTGAAAAATCTCCGTCCATAAAGATGCGGTCTTCCGGACCCTCGGAGATGACTCACTGTGTATAATGTTAGAAATAGCAAATAAAGAGACGGGAAATTTCTATTTTAACCCAAATATTTTTCATCTCAACTTCGGGTAGTTCTTCTTACATAGATTGGATTTTCCCTGTCAACCATGAAAAATATGTCGCACGACGTTCTCCGGGTTTTCAATTATATTTTACTCCGGCAAATAAAGTCTCAAGCAACGTATCTCGTGACGTATTACATTCGAAGATCAAATATGTACCGTAGATACTGAATTTGATCACTAAATAAGTTAGTATCAAATGTAAAAGGCAGCGTACTAGCTACGTATTATGTATCCTTTATTTATGAGCGTCCTTGTCGCATGTTTAACATAAAGAACGGGGAAGACATCCGTAGACACAGAGTAAACTGTCGTAATAAGCAAACGAATATCTCATTTCCGTAATATGAAGCGACCAAAAATGCTCAGACGTCAAACCGAAAGTACATGTTATATCACATCAAACAACAACGTGTTCGAATTGTTAATTTGGGATGTGTGTTACGAATACTTATTAATAAATTATATAATTCGGATTGAAATGTTGAATGGAAATGATGCGTGTTTACTACTTCATTCAACACTGGTATTTATAACGTGTCAATTGTCTAGAAGGCAAGATTGACTTAATTACAAATATCCGCTGCGATTAATAAAGAGGGAGAATAATTATAGAAGTGTATAGTGATAGTGCATTCCAAGCTTTGGAAAATACAAAGAATTTCTGGATAGACTTTGTGATAAATTCTTTATCGTATTTATGATTAAACATATTTCTCAAATTAAATATTTGACTTTTAGCGGATTAACCTACCAAATAGTGTAAAATACAATTAACATCTTTGGGAAGGTACACCAAGCAAGGTATATTCATTAGGAATGAGATTATTTGCTGATCCAATTATAGGAGTAGAACAGAATATTGAATTAAATTGTGAGGAGTAGGCAGCGAAATGTATTCATATATAACTAAAATTCGGATCCCCGTCGAAACGATATTTGCGAATAATCAAAGGACGTAACATTCAAACTGGTTCAAATGCTAATGAAAACAGTATCCTTTGATCTGATTCAATTTCGAATGACGTGCAAATAGAATAATTTCCGACTTAAATAAAACCGGAATAATGATCAGCTAGTTAATTCCAACCCAGACATCTATACTGTGGTGTTGGGTAAAATTCCATAAGATGTCGCGAAAACTAGAGTCTTCGTCATATTTAGGAGAAGACAACAAATAACGCTTTACCTTCCTTGTCGATAAAGAACTTGTTTTGTTGCAAAACTTTGTAATAAAGCGTAAATATATATTATAACGCCAAGTGCTTATTTCCTTATTCAAATTACAGCTACATTAGCCAACAGTTCTTGCACTCTCTAATTCTATTCTCAGAAATAAATTCTCCTAACTCCACTTAACGCAGCTTAAGCTTAGAAACCGCACTGGTTCGCCAGCGAAGTGAGCGTTGGCGGCAAATGTACACATCGTACGGTGCAATAATTGCCGAGCGAAATTTGCATGTTAACTTACTGTTGAAGCTCTTCAAACGGCTCGTCGGATGTGCAACAAGCATTCGAGCTCGGAGTTTAGCCGGGAGAAATTTCGTAGTATGTGGTAACTGCAGCGAGACCTGCATTAGATTGACTAAGTATGTACGTAAACAACGCGGTTATAAATGTATAATAGAAAATAAACAGTAAATTGGTGGAGATCTTTTCGCTGGAGTTTTGAATGAACTCAATATGATGTATTAAATGAGATATTATTGCTCTTATTTGCTCGAATATTGAATGTTTTCCACAGAGTAAATAATAGAAGCGATGCATAGTTACATAGAACTGATTAACTTTACTCTGAATCTAATATTCCAGAAATAAGCAAAATCGACAACTATTCTTCCTCCGAGCAGACTAAACTTCAACTAGCGAATTGGTTATATCAGTTTCTCTAGAACGTCTTTAAATAGATACGAGTGTAATCTGCAAAGTTTGCAGCTTAACACATCTTTTCCAGTGATGCTCTGATATTTTTAATCCGTCCAAATAGTAGGTGACATCTTGTTCAGCAATATAAGCGTTTACGAATGCGATGAAAATTTTCCTCCGTCAAGCGAAACTTTGAGCCCACGAAGAACGTCGCTGGCGCCCAAATCTAGTAATAGGGTGAACGGATGGAACAAAACTTTTCTTTTCTTCAAATGCGGCCGTTCATCCGCAATTTCTGCTTTCAGCTTGTCAAGAAATGATACATTCGAATTCTGTCCAATTTCTACATGTTGAAGGGTAATTAATTGCAGCACACTCTTTAAGCCTAGGAAATGAAAATAACAAAACCATGTAGGACTGTAACCTTAATTTACACACTAGATCTTCAGAGAGTTTTGAAGCTTTAAAGGTTACACGCCTTGCGAGCTCAAATAAGATATGAATGTTACAATTGCGGAGAGCACTTATTTTAGATTGTTTCTAAAGATGACATGTGCATTCTTTGACATTATTGTAGCGAACTTCGGCGGTGCTAGCCAACATAATCTACCTAGTCATATCATCAAATTAATGCAAAAGTTGTTCGTAGCAAATAATATTTGATAAAACGCTTCAGAGCGACACTAATAAAAGTTCCTTTTCAATACAAAATATTTTAGTTCATAACTTTTTCCGATAGAAAATAAAAAGCCAATAAGATGGAATTCATCACGATTCATTTCTACCAAAAACCAATTTAGAAATGTGAGAAGAATTAAATTAAAACAAAGACTCTTTTGTGTCTATTGTTCGAGTTTTTCAACTTCTAAAATGCAAAAGCTATCCTTCACTCTAGAAAACCTGTCAAACGCAAAAATTCTTCATCGTATTTCCGTATTTTCAGAGAATAAAAATTAATTATTTATTCAATTTACTTTTAATTATTTTTCAAATGAATTTCTCCCTGTTATTGATACGTTGTAATTAATTCAGAATCGTTTAATATTCACGACCAAATGCACGCAAAGCAAACAAATTTTATTAAAAGCCGTGTGCATTCGTGCTGAAAAAATCCGGATTTCATTGCAAATTCCAAAATGAACATATTTTCGATTGCATGTTTATTATAAATATCGTGCTTTTTAGTTGCCACTGTTCAAATTTATTTGCCATCGACGGATTATACCGCAAAACTTAATTCATCTGGGGAAATGTCGAAGAAAAGGATCAGTCGACCAATTCGTTGGAACTCGTTGAGAACTTTCACCGAACCTTGAGCCTGAAACGAAAGTTTCGCTGAAAAGCGTCAGTCTGGAAGTTGGAGAAGAAGTTATAAAATGTTGCCATTCTCCTGTAACACTTAGGCAAAATATAACGGTGACATCTTATAAAAATAAAAGCATCAACGCGATCTAAAACCCTTTTCTACCCTGCACGCGAATTCAAGGGGGACAGGACAAGTCAAGACAGTTACAAGCGCTGAAATAGTTGAAGCTCTTGTAACGTAGTATTATTTTTTTCTTTACTGTCTACAATTTTCTAGTTTTCTGAAAATACACGACAGATGCAATGAGTGAAGAGAAAATACTTTTCTTCCATCTCAATATTATTCAAGTTGGAAATGGAAAAAGAAGAAACGATAAGGTATTGATCTATATTCTATACGTCGTTTTGAGAGAATATGTCCCTGCGACAGCATATATTTATAGTGCTTGAAATAAAATGACGTAATTAATTTTAATATGGAGAGAAGATGAGTTATAAACTCCAATCTGCTGTGTTATCGTTGGCTACAGATTTATTTATTGAGTAAGGTGTTGGTAGAGCCCCGTCATTACTTCAACATTCATCAATGAACAACACTAACCGCGCCCTAATCGTACTGATTATAATAGCGTTTTTTTTTAATATTGTAACAGCACGTACAAGGACTTAAAAGCATTCTTCTTTTAAGAGATACACCTTCTAAAAGATATTTAGCGTGTTAATCAATAAGTTTTGAATTGTTCTCGTACAATTAAAATAAAAATGTCGTTCTCTATTTAGCCGTAAAGCACCGCGTCAGGGTGGTCGGACACCTAGCGTGCAAGAACCGCCAATTCGAAGATGAAGTAGCGAAACACAAATTTTTATTCTTGCTGAATAAAAATAAATAAACTATGCTGAATGAGGTGCCACGTTGCCAAGCCGACATTAAGAAGATCCTTCTAGGCGACGTCCTGACCTACGGTAGTGGATTTGTTGATAACATGGACCTAAATGCTATGAGATTTTCAAGATGCCTAAAAAATACAATTTGGTTCTACAAAGAAAGGTGATTATTGCTTATCATTTAGACAAGTATCTAATAGGAAGCCCTGGTAGGAGATTAAAGACCTGGCACGATTACAACTTTTATTACCACTAGCTCTACAATATATGTAGTGCGACTAGAGACTACTTGCCAGTGTTCATAAATTAAGTCAAGCTTTGTTACAAACCAGTGTTGCAAACCCATTCGTCCTTACCTCTGGCTATTACAATCTCACGTGTTTCTTTAAAATTTCTCAACATTATCCAACTTCATTACTACATATTAAAACCCTCACTTGTTCAACAAAAAGAAGCCATAAAATGCCACCATAATAATCTCGGAGGTAGGATATGCAGACCATAAACACGCAGGTGCAGTCTGGCAGACTACTACCGACATTGTAGGACATAAAACCCTAAAGTTCTTAAATATACACGGCTGCAAGATTTTCGCTCTTGCGCCGATCGCGATCTTCGAGATTATCGAATCGTAAAGGTGACAAAAGGATACCAAACCTTTGGCGACTCATTATCTCCCTCTCAGTGTCATCAGTTGCAAATAGTGTTTCAAAATTCTCATGATTTTAATCGAAAGTCGAGAGAGACACAAAGGCTTTTGACAAGGTCCAGTTGAGTCGCAAATGGTAGACCACCCCCATGATTTGATAAAGGATCGACAATGAATTAAAGTGTTCTTATCAGGCCCCAGTCTAAAAGTCAACGATAAGAAAACTAATTGACAGTAAGCTAAGGTGCATTCCAAATAACATGATCCTATTCCCTATCATTTTAGCTGTAACAAGTAGCTTTATCCTTTCTGGCTTTGTGAGCTCTGTTTGGCCACTTCCTTAAATTCGTGTGAAACCAATTCTTATTCAAATTTACGCCAGAAATGCGTGAAAATTTCTATATATATCGTCAGAATATTCAAATTCTGGTAATAGAGTTTGTTAAGTAATTTTTTATAACCTTCCTACGTTACCCCTCTATTTCCTTGTCCAGAAATCAATAGCTATATTTTACGGAGCTCTATTTATATTATAATGGAACCATTATTGTATGCGTACATTTTAAAGCTATACGCCCAAATGATTATGTAAATGGCCATAATTCACATGGCTCGTAAATATACGTTAAGCCTATATTTACTAGAAATAATACAGCAAACTTCTGAAAATATGGAGAAATAAAATAGACAAAAAGATATCGCTTTACCGTGCATACATAAGGAAAAATGACCTTTCCGGGATATTGAACGGTACGGAATCAATTTATCGTGTTAATATCTAAATACGTAGCAATAAATTTCCTAAAAAGATGCTTTAAGAACCCAAAAGTAATCCGACTTGCAAACAATAAAATGTAAAATAACCAATAAATCTTTCATAGTGTATTCAAGGATAACTTTGCAAAATATACGCTCATTATGCGAGGTACACCCCCAAAGTTAATCTGGAAGTCAAAGTAGGTGTAATATATCCATGAGGGAATAATGAAGAAATAGAACGTGCAGTACCAAAATTAATACCTAAAACTGTTTATATTTTAAAGCAGCCGTTGCCGAGATAGATGAGGTGATTTAAAAATTAAAAGGATAAAAAAGTACGGTACTTAATCTTATGGAAGCCGCCCAGAAACACCGAATCGCCGGCTCGCTAATGGCCGTGGGTTGGTTTAATAGCGCAAGATTAACATGAGAACAGCTCATTTTGTTTTTGGTTTGTACGTAATCGGCGAGTATCAAACGCTAAAGCTCCAGATTTTAAAGGAGTAAACATATATACCCAAACACGGGCTTTTCTACAAATTATTTGCGAAAGCCTTTAACGGTAATTAAAGCTCAGCGTCCACTATGAGTCCGCGATGGTGACAATTTAGTCTTTGTGTTACTGTTTTTTGGTGAACCTTCAGAGCATATTTGTAATTAAATCAATATATTAGAAAATTCCAAAATTGACTACTAATCTATAAACTTCCTGCAGCGTATATGTTAATGAAGAACTCTTCTTGGTTTTCCCGGATGCCCATTTAAAACGTTCCAATATATAATGCGGTCTCGTAATTAGGGGTAGTTACACCAAATTAATTCAACATAATACGCTTAGGAGCCCTCATCATATATCTTGGGCCTACCTATTCAACTTCCTATAAATGTTTACAAACGCTATCATTTCAAGTTATTCAAAAATTTAAGCAGCACTTAACGATGTAAAGTTTAGTTTCTTACTTGAGAACAAGAAATGAGAAATTACCCTTTCTCTATGTTACATTTTCTTCGAACTTTCGCTCATCTTAAATTTATTTACATTGCAAGTTTTTTGCTCTCAAACTTCATATTTAGGCCGTTCGAAACTAATAGTATGATGTATTTCGCCGAAGTCTTTCTTATCCCTAAAACTTTCAGACCCGTTAAGGATTAAAACGGATACAAGTATTCAGTACACTTTATTATTCACGAAAATTGTTTTCTAAGCGGCAAAGAACAGGGAGTATCTGCTTGGAGCTACAGTCGGATGAAAGACGCTGCTAATGCTTCCCAATTGTTCAGATGATGATTTATATATGTAAATTTAGATTTTAGTAGGCGTTATCTCCATTGTGGTCTGTTCAATATCAGCTATTGTGTTTCATTACACGTGTACCACCGAGGATACGCTAATGTATACGTATACAGGGTTTTCCACGTAACCCATTCGTTAAAAAATGTTGTCAGCAAAACAACTCAAAACCAGTTGATTTTAATGATAGAGAACATTAATACAAATCATACAGAATAACTTCCGGTATGAGCAGAAGCAATAATTTGTGTGTACTACAAATTTTTAAAAGTAAACTAAGGTGTTAACTGCGAAAACTTGCGTGGGAAACCCTGTACATCGGTAAATTTAAATAGACTCATACGTGTGTATGTACAACGAAAACCAAGATGTGTAGATGCGAGATTAATTAAGTTGTGTTAATTATGATTCACCTATCTGCAAGTCGTCCATAAATCATGTCGCCTAACAAGCTCTCTTCCTAATGGAAAATATGCTTTATCAAATACTAAGACAATTAGCATTGTTATACAAGATTAATTGATCCGTGGGGGATCCAATTATATAACTGAATTAATGAATTCCTGGCTACAGCTCCCTAAAAGGTACATGCAATGATCTTCTTCTTTGTAATAAGCTGTTCGAAGTTATTCGTGTATAGAGTAACATATTGTTGTGATGTTTATTTCAAAATGCATCTCTTTTCGATTCTTTACGTTTGAAAATGTAATAGTTGCATTTAGTTGCGCGACGAAGCGCCGCTGGTAACATCTTTCCTCGAACTTCTTTAATTGTTTTACAAAGAAAAACCTAGTAGTAAACAACCTTCAACGGGAGAAACAATATTCACTAACGGACACTTCACTTATTTTATAAATTTCAAACTGTAAAATAAGTTTCAAATAAACGAACAAATTCGAATATTTAAAAACATTTTTAATATTATATGTAACTTTATCGTTGAGTCTCATTATAATTTTTGACGACCTGGACGATTCCATGTAAGTTTGTAAGGCTGACCTTTTGTTCTAAGTAAACTTTTGGCCAATTTTAAAAGAGTGGCCAACAACCACCTCCCGAAATTAAAATATCAAAGGGATTCGAAGAAGAAAGTAAATTAGCTTGCAAATAGCTAGTTTTGTAACTAAAATTTACAAGTCCATTGGCTGATTTGCTGTTGACCAGAGAGTGAATTGTCCAATTTCTATACTTTAAAAAAAGGTAAATTTAAAGGCGCTTTTGTACATTAAAAAGCGATTTTTGTTTTTCAATTGAAATCCTGTAACTAGCCATTCCTGTGCCCTGCAAGTCGCGTTTATTAATTGGGTTTATGAAAATAAGACTAAGAGAATAAATTTTTAGCTTTCATTAATCATATTTCATTGTACTACATTGTTGATATTGTGCTAGAACTGTGAAACACTGCATTTTGCTAAATGGCACATAAAATCCATTTTCTTCAAACAGTCTCTCCATTAATTTTGTTTAACATAAAACCAGTCCTTTGTAAATTTTCACCCTGAATTGTGAGCTGCAACGTGTTAAGGTCAATGTTGTCTATTATTTATAGAACGAATGCAAGCTCGTGACGAAGTATCATTTGTTTGAATGCCCGTATCCCTGGTTATGAGAGTGGATCCCGCGCTACTGCTGCTAGATATCAATTTGCGTTAGGAATCTTAAGAATATATGTTCTACCCTTAACGGTGGGATAGATATTTCGTATTTTAAATTTTAGCTTAATTAAAGAATTACAACTGCCCATTTAATATAATCGTTAATTTAATTTCACGATCACTCCATATACCGTTTGGACTATATTGATGATCGTTGAGTGGTTATAAAATCTCATCTTGCATGTCATCTTACATTTGCCGTACCTCTTGCGGAATATACTTCCCTTTTCGGAGTATAATCTAGTAATCATTTCTGACCACATTTTTTTCACGACATAAGGGAAAAAACTAAAAACAACTTTACTCAAGGCGACGAGAATATTACTATAACTGTCGGTTGTAATTTATTTAAGTCTCTAACGCCTTCGAACACCCGGCATTTCGGTTGTCATTCCACGGTTAACGTAGCAAATACTTCAGTCGGCAACGGCGAGTAAAAGATTCTTACGACGTTACGTTAAGGGAGTCTTGGAATTGCAATCACCCGATAATTAATCCTCCGTATCCCAGATGGGGGCGTAATTTTACAGTTGACCATACATTTCCTTGCGGTTCGCTAGTGAGGGCGGCGTATTATCATTCACAGCTTTGCTGCTCGCTTTGCTTTAGAAGTGTCCAGATATGTTTCTGTACATAGGATTAATTGCACTAAAATTGTGTTTGGGTCATCGTGCATTGGCCAACAAATTAATAAATAATAACATTGAAGGATACCAAAGGATGAAATTAAATAAATTTAGCAAAGCATATAACTAACGATCGAACCCATGTAAAGATATTCTTTCGCTTTCTTCCGCTTCTTCCATTTGCCTTTTCCGGCGTCGAATTTGTGTGAATTTTATGGGTTTTCATTCGCCTACGTATCTCTTCCATTCTTTTCTATTTTCTGTCATTATTTTCATCTCCTCTATTGCCTTCTCTCTTATTTTTCGCACCTCTACTATTTGTTATATTCACCGCTTCGTTGGCCTGCCCTGTTTTCTTTTTGCATTATTCTTTGTCGCAGATATTTTCCTTGTTATTCCGTCCCGTTGTGTCCTCATCAGGTGTCCTTGCTCGTTCGTTTGTCACTTTGCTATTTTATTCACCGTCGATTCTCGATCAATCCTTTCCCTAACTGACTCATTACTTATTTTGTCCAATTTTGTCTTTTCTGCTATCCTCGTTTCCATTGCCCTCATTCTACTGTTATGCTTTTTCTGCATTGTCCGATTCTCTCTCTTGTGTTATAAAGTCCTCTTAACTTTGTTTCTTGAAGCAGTTCTCTTTTTCCTAGAATTGTGATTAGCGCGTAGCTTGATTTCCTTGCTTTGTTTATTAATCCAAGTAATTTGTACGTTCTCTCTATTTCTACCATCCACGCTTAGTTAGTTTTTGCATTTTGTTCTTTTTATCTGCTATTAATACTAGCATCCGCGTACATCAAAGCTTCTATTTTTACCAGCTGTTATCTACGGTATTCTATCGTTGTTTGAAATTGTTTGGTTCTCATTTCAGTGTTTTTTCATGTCTCCGTTCCATCACCTTGTTCTTTTAAATTGGTTAATACAATTCTTAATTCCACATACTTCTTTTGGTATTTTTTTAATCGATCTCTACAGGTGTTTCGTCTCTCTTCCAGTGCCCGTATTTCTTTTTGATCTTCCACCTATCTTAATCTATTGTCTCTTTTTTTTTGTATTGTTCTTTCGTCCCTTTCACATTGAGTGTATCCATCTTTATTCTTTTCTGCCTCTTTCAAGAAACCGGTTGTGGAACTTATGAAGGCAACGTGCTGTAAATACAAAACGATGCGTACGTGTATCATTACATGCTGTAAGAGAAATTACCACAATACTTATAGCTATAATTGTGTGAACTAAGAACAACCAACACATTCACTTCGGTATTTAACAAAATTTCCATACTTACCTCCACGTAGAAGAACTAGAAGATTACTTAAAATCCAAATCATAACCTACACAAAATACAACGATTTCTTCACGTTAAATTTGCTTTCAATGCTCAGAAAACCTTCATAAAATATAATTTTACGACGAAGTAGGTATGGATCGATTAGGTTACATATCCGCTTGAATATCGCTGAAAGCGACTTACTTATGCAATTTGACAAGCGCGAACTGTAATGATTAATGTGCTTCTTACTCCTTCCCAGAATCTTAGACATGCATCTGTCGCCATCGCGTCCTACTTAATGGAATGGTACTTAAAGTAACGTACCAATAATTAAATCCGCATTAGTGTACGTCTGGGAATATAACATGAACCGTATAGTGACTGCTAAAGGTAATTTGCTCAGGATAATATCGAAGAAGGAGAAGATAATAATATAGGATTACTTCGATAAGGCTTGTCGATGAGAAAAAGCCTTAGATCGCTTAATCTAACGTTTTTTTCTGAAATGCATTTATTTCTAGACGCGTGTTCTTATCTTATGGACAATTTGTACTTTCTAATACATTCCGTGCATGGTTTTTTTGTTCCATCTTCACCCAGGGGAAAGGGCAATTTGCATCTGCGGGAAAAATTAATAGAACTAACAAGTACATACATTTTATATTTTTACAGGGTAGACAATATCAACTCAAACGAAATATTGCTTCTTCGAAACATGTGTAAGTCACTAAGGCGTTAGTAACGTATTAATTAAATTAAACAGATTCTCAACAGATTAACAGCAAATTAGCAGCGTGTAGATTGCTCATCCTGTGTGTAATTAGTTCTCGTTTGCCGGTTGCACGTTAGAGGTTTTCAGCTATGCCGCACATACAACAACGATGACATTATTCTGAGTTGAGCGCACGGGCTAGCGCGCGATGCGCCTAATCCTTTTGTTGCGCTTATTGCCGCGAATATCTAGAGTGTGACATCCGCGGCATACATATTTACGTGCATTGTTTATCGTTGAAACGGCTGAAGAGAACCTATTGAAACATAACGTCCGCCATTCTCCTAAACACGAGCGCGGGACAGAAGCTCGATCGACCCCAATAATTAACCAAATAGATAACACGCGCAGTACGCATATATAGGTTAGGTGTACGCGATATTCGGTGGATTTATGTTACATTGACACCAAAAAATAAAGAAGAAACGTTGAAACTAGAAATAAACACAGATATCAGTCCTTCTAAAATGTAATCGTCTTCTCTTATAAATTTTCTTTCGTTAATAATACCATATTACAGCTCGTAATATGTCATACGAGTTCGCGATCCAACATCTACCAAACCGACGTTGGAGAATGTTAGCAGCCGTAAAATATGAAAATTTCTTCCCGAATTTGGCGAGTTATTGTTAAATGATATGTATTTAATTTGCGAAATGTTTGTAGAGACACAAAAGAATTTATTCTATTTGTAGGAAAAAGCTGCATTGAACAACATGTGGAGCGAAAACAATTTCGTTTTGCTTTTCCACGGAATTATTGTCGGCTGGAGACATATTTACCTAATAAGACGCCGCACATAGTCACAGAAAAGGCAATATAAGCCGCTACAGAAACCTTTGTATTAAATATGTTTGTAATACATTCTGCCTTGTTGCCTGCTAAAGTCAATATTAACTTGTCCACTTTCCCAGAAAATACGTTTTATCCGAATTGTTTGCCTGACAGAAGCATTTTATGTACGTTAAACTTCGTAAATGATTACATAAGTGTTAAGTGTACAAGCACATAAAGCACGTTGATTGTAAGGGGAAGTAACTACATCGATATTATCGCTACCTGTCTTTGGACTTCACGAATTTATTATTAAAGCTTACCGTGACAGTCAGCTCTTATTCGTTATTCAAAATGTACAAATGGCGCGTGTGTACCCAACGTTCCCTACGTAAAGAGTAAATACAACCTTTCCCAACTTCTATTTTTAAAGCACAATAACTCAGCCAGGTGGAAAGAGGAGAGAACAAAAAACGATACGCGTTTGGTTTGTAAGATATTTATGGATTAAGTGGGCAAGTCTACAGGCTTCGTAAATAAGTGATGAGGAACATTTAGCAATTTCTCCGCGAAATAAGTGCTGCTGTCACGCACTGGAAACCTTTTCTATTACCGAACTTGAGGGTCTCGTGTAAATTTAAATCAAATTTAAAAGGCGTTTCATCGTCGAATTTTTTTTTCTCGAGCTCCTTCGTCTACGATTAATAACAGAAAAACGCACGCACACGTAAGTAGATGGAATTGGGAGGAAATTGAAAATACGAAAAGTGTTGGCTGTAACTGTGTTCGTGGTTTGACAAGACGGGTAAAAGAATAACGTTTAGAGACCGTACATTTGAAAGGTAGTTCCGATAATTTATTAGTGTAACGGTTGCTAAAAATCTTGTTTTTATGTGCAGAAAATATTAAGGGATAGCAGACCGTAACTGATCAGTTCTTTTGAATCTATGTTATATTCTCTTTTAGGTAATGTTTTTGGTGTAAGTATGGTTTTTCATGGCTTCCCCATCAATACCAATGTATTTTTAATAATAATCAATCGTGCTTCAGGTTTTCCTCGTGAATATTTTCTGCACGATGAAACCATTAGTTTCCCTCTTGGTTTATCCTGTTAGCTTTCTTAGGTACATATGTACACTGCCGTTCAGTGAAGTTCGGTCATACAATAAAAATCGATTATACCACACTGTATACAATTATTAATACATAAAATTAGAAAAATATTAAGCATACACTTTTTTCTAAGGGATTAAAGCCATAAATTATTATATAAAGTAGAAATATTGCGACAACCACAATAAAGTCTCTTTTATTATCATTCCAAGAATTTTCTCGGAAGTATCGATCTTTTGAAACCGGTCGTTTGGGGATTATTAACGAACAATACATTTAGGAAATATACCGCAGTATCATTCTTGTTTATTTATCACGGGCGTAAAGAGAGAAATTTGCTTCATTTTACTGTTAAACGTGTGTTGGTGTGCATCTGTCGTTTTTGCGCGAAAGTTTTAAGAAAATTTACTTCAAAATGGCACGTGGCAAGCCTACCAGTATAGAAAAACGTTCACGCATTATTACGCTGTTCGAAGAAGGATATTCGGGGCGACAAATTGCTGAAAAGATAAATATGAGAAGTTCAACAGTAAATGACATCATAAAGCGATATCGGACAACTGGAACTATAGAAAATCGTGTTCGGCCTGGAGCATCTAGGAAAACAACAAAAGCTGAAGATTTGAGAATTGTATTATTAAGCAAACGCAATAGAAAATTAACAGCGCCACAAATAGCAGCCGAAGTTAATCGCGGCCGTGAAGAACAAGTTTCGGCGAGTACGGTAAAACGTCGACTTCAACAAGCGGACCTTCATGAGCGTATTGCCATTCGAAAACCCTTATTACGTCGGGGCAACAGAGCAAAACGGCTACAGTAGGCCCGTTCTCATCTAGATTGGTCGTTAGATGATTGGAAACACGTGCTTTGGAGTGACGAGTCAAAGTTTGAGGTTTTTGGGCAAAATCGACGAGTTTATGTCCGAAGATCTAAAACCAAAAAGTGATCCCGAACTGCATTGTGCCTACAGTGAAGCAAGGGCGTAGTTCCGTATTAGTGTGGGGATGTTTCTTCTTTGCTGGGACGGGAGATTTATGCAGAGTGCAGGGTGTAATGAGGAAGGAAAATTATTTTGCAATACTCCGGAATCATGCAGTGCCATCAGGATTGCGTATAATATGGCGTAACTTTACATTCATGCATGACAACGACCCAAAACACACTGCGTTAGTGTGTAAGAACTATCTAAAGGAGCAAGAAGAACAGCACACCCTGAAAGTAATGACATAGCCCCCACAAAGCCCAGATTTGAACCCTATAGAGTAGTTGTGGGATGAACAGGACAGGAGGATCCGAAAAATATGCCCAACTTCACAAGAACATTTATGGAATATTCTGCAACATGAATGGATTAATATTCCACAATCCGTTTTAACAAAACTTATCGAAAGAATGCCTAGAATAGTTCGAGGGGTGATTAACAGCAAAGGAGGTTTTTTCGATGAAAAAAAAAAATAATGTTCAGTATGTTATATTAGGCCAGAATAACTTTTTATTTATTTATTTTTGTCTTTTTTACCTGTACATACAATAAAATTGCATTTTGTTTTTAGTTTTGTTTATTTCTGTAACCTTTTCATGTTTTTTACTAACCGACCGAACTTCTGTGAACGGCAGTGTACATTCCGTAACAATAATAATAATAATTTATTGGTGAGAATACATACAATAATGTTTGCATAAGTTAAAATAGGATTAAACACAAATTCTTTTATTCCAAATTAGGTGACCGGTTTCGTGTCTAACAAGCACATCATCAGGCCAAGAATTGAAGCGATGATACACAAAACCGGTCGCCTAATTTGGAATAAAAGAATTTGTGGGAACAACCTGGACCTTTTCTTCAACCTTCCCAACTTAACCACTACACACAGTAATCAATACACGCTCGTCAAGACGGTGGTCGTCGGATATCGGATTACACAGAGAGTCGAACCATCCGAGGTCAGATTAGCGAGGTTACTCTGATTACACAACTAAATCCACCCTTCGCCTCCAGAAGAGTTCACGTATCTAACGTGCAACGACAAAATACTCTTTAAACAACAACTGCTAGTTTACGAGATACACGGAAATGCGATAATCATCGTCGGCAGTATTATATATAATTCCATACTAATTTACTGCTAGAGGTACTCTATTTTAATTGAGCGTAATCGTTGTATATCTACCATCCTTACGCATATGAAGAATATGTAACACGGAGACCATAAATAACACTTTCTCGAAACATATTTGTCCTGAGGAAAAAATAAGGGAACGCGGCATATGTATGTGGAGGCATAAAAATCCGTATCACCAAGCTTCGAACTATCCCTCGATTAAGGCAAAACAAACAAAATCAGGAAATAGGTTTTCTGCCCAACGGCCAAGGACGCGAAGGTTATTCCAGCGAACCGGAAAAGAACCTACACCGTTCGAATACAAGTTATTATATTGATTAACTCGTATCGATAGCAACGAATGGTATGTTAGGTGTAATTTACGACTTGTTGGTACGTCCGAAATAATTGATTACTCCTGTAACGACACGAGCTATAATTTCTGGTTTAGTAAATTTCAGGCAGGCATAATAAATATCTTTTTTAAAACAGGAAGCGAACTTTGGATTCCACACATTGGTGTTCGAAATTTAAATCAGGACAAAGCGGGTGATTTATTGCAACATATTAGTGATTTAAAGGGATTCTTCGCGAACTCAACGAAAAAATGCATTTTTCTAACGTGTACAGTAGTGCATGATGTGTTACAGTGAATAAAACCCATTTAAAGTTGAAAGATACAATGAAAAATTAGAAAACGAAAAGCTACAACAGTCCATGATAACATCTGTTCTTAAATGCCATTGTTCAATTCATCATCTTATTCAATATTCTCTGCATCCATCTATCTCGACTCTTAAAGTTATGGTATATCTCAATTTTAAGATAATTTGAGGCTCTTGTGAAACTCCGCACGTGGACGTTCTTTTTTTTAGAAGCAAAAAATATAACAAGAACGCACGAAAAAATTTAATTTAGGTGAATAGAAACGTTTAAAAAAACTGTGTGAATGAATTGCTTAAGGGAATGCGTAACGTGAGCATTTACGCAAAATGTTACTTTCGAAAAAAAAAGAATCGCATTACAGTTTGTATGAAAGAAAACGGCGAAAAATAAATTAAATGTCACTCATTATTTTCAATCAATATCTTAAAAAGAATAAAAGCTTATAATATTTTGCCGCAGCACCGCTCGGGCAATGCAAGATCGGCTGTTAAAGAAGGACCGGCATCTCAAATTATATCGATTGTCTCAAAAGTTAAAAGAATGTAATATTAATTGAAGAGGGACACTCAAAAACGTAATAATATATAGGATGTCCTACTTAAAAACTAAATTTGCATGGTGCGCAATGGGACCTGAACCCTCTATATACTTGAGTAAAATTTTATGTTGTGTACCACTTGTTTCCGAATATTCTCTTATTTGAAAATTATTTCTCTGAATTCGTCAGGGCGTGAATTATCCTCGATCCTAGGCGGACACGCTGTATATCAATGAACGTGAATCAGACAGTACGTAACTTTGCATAATGTTGCTGCAACTGCCCCACTTATCGTTCCACTGAGTTACTGAACAATTATTTGCCGTAAAAGTTGTCCGTGCAGGAGTGCCAAGAAAGCAAGAATTAAAAAATAATACAACAGTGACTGGAATTAAATTTATTTAGTTTGGTAATAAACGAGGGCATAACGTAATATGGTAAATAAAAAAGAAGTAAGATAAGGGTAAGATCCATAAAGTCGTTTGTAACATCACGCCACCATCAATGGGCCAACCACTAAAATATAGAAATCCTTGGATTGGCATTTCTGTGGAAGCGGGTGAACGGATAAAAATTTTTTCGATTGTACTATTTAGAAATGAATTTTAAAGCATGTATAGGAATACTTTGATCATAAAAGCAATAAAAGAAGCTTAAAATCGTTTGAAAACTAAAAAAAAAGGAAAGTAGAACTGATCTCAACAGCAAATCTCAGCAATTAAGTTATTATACATACAGTATTCTATATGGCAAAATAAAATGTGCTTTGCAAATATTATCAATATAAGCACCGCATGCAATCCTCTTCTCGACGAATATAAGCAAAATTCTAAGAGAAAGTTGCCGCATTAAATAATACAATCTCCCCATAAGGGTGTTATTTACATGCATTAAATATTAATGACTTTGTTCTTAAATATCAAAACGCCTGTAAAGCTAATACCCAATTTGCAGCCGTTAATTCTTATTATCCCAAATAAATATTACTTGCATAATGAGCAGTTACGAAGTTTAAATTCTTCTTAAACACTATCTTTAGGAAGATGGCGAAGACCGTATTTATACAACGATTGCGACATATTGCACTGGTTCGCTTAAAATGAGCGACATGTAATCCTGAGAAGATTTCTGTTGCCCAATAACATGATGACCTGATATTCCTGTATCTGATCCGTTGCTCTCGGTTTACTTTTACTTTTCTTTTAAGCAAAATATTTAAGGTCAAAACTATTACTTACTATTGAATATCGAATCATCGAAATTAATATTTCAAGTCGGAGCAGTTACATCTGTTTTGGTTCCATAAAGGATCTCCTTGTGTGTGGTTTTCTTATTGCCTCTATAATTACGGTTATAAATTACGTACTTATAATTAAGATCTCGCCGTATACAGCAGTTTCAAGAATGAGCAAACAAATACGGTAGATCAAAATAGAACCATGAAATATATATGTATGTAGACGTTTATATAAAGTTTCGTGTATATGTACGTACGAAACCGAAGGAGAAATTAAAATTTATTGCTTTTACATAAACGTGCTAGTCACGCTTGGGGAGCTTTGGGCAGTACCGAAGCTGATCAGAGAACTAAAACTTCGGTAAATGTTCACTTACGTAAGTTTCCATGCAATGGATAATGGAAGTATTAAGGTGATTAAGGAGATTAAGGTGGAAGTAATAAATTTGAAACAATATCATCTGTAGCATTTATTTTAATGCTGGGTCCACACGCCGACTGTTTGATGCGATGTTTCTCCTATTCTACAATATTTTAAAACGTTTACTTTTTCTCCCCTAAATTACGGTTAGATTGGCTTTCTTGTTTGTAATATTTTTGTATATTCTTACGTTTAAGGAGATGCTTAAGTAAAATTTTACAAATAAAAGAAAAATAAAAAACCAATAACCAAAAACTATAATTTAGAGCGGCAAAAATAAATGTTTTAAAATACATAAAATCTTTTACAAAGAAGCTTATGGTTTTTATACACAAAAAAACTAATCAAGAAAATGTAGCGAGAGCAAAGAACAAAGAAAACAAGGAAAGATAAATGTATATCATTTCAAAATTTAAAATTAATAATAATAATTATTGCAATAATTAATAGCTTTCTACTTTACGTTTTTATTTTTATTTATTTTATTAGAACGCTGATAATACCTGCGCGTGGTACACATCTGTTGAGGCAATTTAGTGTATTTAGCTATAACCTTGATGTTGTATGGTTACTTTTGCATTTTAATTACGCCGATTTATTGGCTGATTATTATCTATTTGCAGTAAACGTTCTGAATTCCTTCCTTTTGCCTCGGTACGTTTGCGTAATCGTTTGTAGAAGCAAGTATTGCACGCTAGAATGTCTGGGTTATTCTAAACTTCACAGATATCAACTCTTTCTTTTGTACTTTAGGTACTTAGGCTTAAAACTTTTAATCAACAGTTAAGAACAACTCATGGTAACCAAACAATACTAACAGTCCAGAAGCCATTTGGATGCAATGTCGAAATGGAGGGTCTCTATGCTTCCAGTACATTCGGAAATATTTTTGAAGAATATTTTATGATGTTCTACTACGTTATTAGTTAATTAATTTAATTTTTTTTTTAAATATAAATTAAATAAAAAATTTTAAAATTAAGTTTTGGCTTTCTACTGTTTACATAATAAGCGCGATTTTACAATTCTACAAGGTCGGGTGACACTCAAGGGTAGAAGCACAATTGTGGAACAATCTCTTAAAATAACTCTCTGGAGCCCTTTTCAGTAACTACTTTAATATTCTTTGAGCAAGCTTTCGGTTCTTTCTGGATAAGAACAGAAACACGGCCAATTTTGAAATAAATAATACCTTCAATAAAAGTATTATTTTCAAATATAAACATCGAATAAGTATTATGAGGAATAAAATAAATGCAAGCGATAACTCCAAGTATTGTTTTTCATTTCTACACAACAGATTTCATATATTTACTTCCATAAAAGCTATAAACTTCAGTTACATAATATACATACAATGCTTATATGAAAACAGAATTGGTATCGATCCGGTTTTATTAGATACCAGCGGTTTGAAATTCTTTAAACTGCAGAGGCGTATCGGCGACATTGTGGAAGCTGCCTCACAACTAACCAGACCAAGCTCCGCCACTATTGTTTTACGCGGGAGCGCAAATGTGATATGATTAAATTTACATATATACCTACATACCGATTCTGACGAGGTAGGTGCCCGCGTCAATACTGGCAAAATCCCCTAATCCATATTTCGTAGAATTGCACAATTGGAAAGTATTACGAAGAAATGTTGAATATTAACAATTTATACATTTTGAAATTTTGCTAAGGAACTTGTAATCACAGTGAAGAGCAGCTCCTGTTATTACTGAGCCACAAAACAGTTTCCTCAAGCTGTCTGATGATTTTTGCAAAGCATGTTTGATATGTGTGTGTATTGAAGACCCTCACAATAGCACTATCAAAAGCTATCGATAGTATTCGCAGTACTATCTATAGTGCCCAGCACAAATTATAGCTGACCAGATTTAGACTCTAAAGAAAATTCATTCTTAAGTCTTATACTATTTGCATTATTAATAAACAATTTATGTAGGTGTTTTCATGTAAAATAAAACGCATTGTATAAGAGGGAAACCTCACATTTTTACTTTTTTTTTTGCTGTTGTAAGAAAAAATTTTAATAATAAACAAGGAGTTACACTGAAGGAAACGATTGTCCGAACGGATTCTGTTAATTATGCGATACGCTTATTAAAAGATTTCTTCTAATATTAGTCAATAATTTCTTTTGAGTTACACGTTCAAGATTACATCCTCCATACTCTAGTTTTTTCATTATCTACATGTGTGTGGATGCCAACATAGTTAGTGCAGCATCTTTTTCATACTTAATGGGCACTTGAAGTTCTAGCGCTTCTATATATGTTGTCCAAGGATGCATTTAATGCCGCTCATTCCTAGACCTCCTTTGATGAATACGCTTCCGTGATATTTATATAATTCGTGTAATTAATGGGGAGACCTGCCTTTAAATTGTAGCCAGGCATAATTTAAATATTCTAAAGTGGCTATCAATTAAGCGTCCTGTATAATGAGATAAACGAGTGGAGATGAAGTAATTTCAATTTTTAATATCCGCCTGCAATGGATGTTTGGGCAATAATTAATTAATATATTCTCGCTCTCTCTCTTTCTCAATATGTATGTATTTGAATATTTGCAGTAAATATATGTATAGAACGCTCGATTTAATAATGATAATTAAAACGTAGCACGAACCAATTAACCGAATAAATTACTTTAAATTTGTTTAAATCGCGAAGTAGGATATGAGAATTCAAAATACTTAAACAAGAAATAATTGGCTAATTCAAGAAGATGCGGTTGTGCATATGTATTTCAACTAATTAATTTCCAAAATCAATAATTCATAGAGGGTCTATCTAGACATCACCCACAACCTTTCGTGCATGGTATAGAATTATAAAATCAAGACATTCTAGTTCAGATTGGGTCCTAAAGTCTTCTACTTAAGCGTCATACGAAGATGAAGTAAAGTAAGTAAAGTAATTTTAACCAAACGTAAAAACTAAAAAAACCTTTTTGGTTCCAAGGTTGGAACCCCGTCGTCGTGGTTAATACTTAAACAAATCACTTCACAAGTAAATCCGCGTTCGGAGTAGCATTTATATACACGTCTGGGTACATATAGTTTCGTTCAAGTGCCTAGAGAGGAATCGAAATGTTTACGGTTTGGTTTATACCGCGAAGCGCCGAGCTTTCAATTAATTGAAATTCTATTTGCGCTGGCGCTTGGCAGTCGCGTTATTCATAGAAAAAATCGGCAATTCGATTTAGAGAGCTCTGGAAAAAAGCGACGGACTAATTCGAATGCGTAGCCGTTTGCTGATTGCGAAAATCGAACGGGTAAAGCGATAGCATAATATAAATCATAGGATAAATCTGGGCTGAAAGACCCGTATCTCGGTATATTCTTCGGTACACATACAGTCGACGTTATAACCCGGTTCTAACGGAGGTTAGCAATTCTATTCTAATTTCAGTACGAATAGATCAATTAATTTGTGCTCAAAAATGCTATGAATGTAAATGGAATGGGTCTAAGCTGATTATTCTAGCAAATAGATTTTGGCCTGCTGAACAAGCTGGTTATTGTGGAAACGCTTCACTGCCACCCATACGAGAATACTTCACTAAAACTATACACACGTTTTAGTGAAGTCACGTCAAGAAAAACATTCTGTAGCACTCATAACGAGTACATAAATATAGATATATGGATAATGTTTAACATCAATAACTCCTTCAATATTTGTACATTAAAAAAATCACTACTTACAGGATAAGATTGCCTGTTACTCAACAAGGCTACAAATCAATAAAAAAATAACTGAAAAACTATGTAAAAAATTAAAGCAAATGTATTATTTCTATTAATTTTAAATAAAACGTCATCTTTCAATCTAAATACAGATTTTCCTCAAAGGAACGTGTTTTCACGCTTACAAGGAGAACCTACCGCGAAAGTCACGATCCTTCCTCGAACTCGATTCCCAAAATATGATAAGTTACTTTAAACACATAGTTACAGAACCATCAGTGGCTAAAAAACAGCCTTTAGGTAAATAGTATCTTCGTACCTTTGGAAATAGAAGTTTTACTAGTGCATAGAACACAATACTTCGGTGTGTCGGATACGTCGAAATAAAAAAATAAAATGAATAATTTCTTTTAATTTTAAATAAAACGTCTTTCAATCTAAATACAGATTTTCCTCAAAGGAACGTGTTTTCACGCTTACAGGGAGAACCTACCGCGAAAGTTACAATCCTTCCTCGAGCTCGATTCCCAAAATATGATAAGTTACTTTAAACACATAGTTACAGAATCATCAGCGGCTAAAAAACAGCCTCTAGATAAATAGTATCTTCGTACATTTGGAAATAGAAGTTTTACTAGTGCATAGAACACAATACTTCGGTGTGTCGGATACGTAGAAATAATAAAAAAATAAAACAAATAATTTACATGTGCAATACGCATTGGATACACTTCTCGTAATTACAGTATAGACATTACAAACACTTCTGTAACGATCGATTACGAAACGCTAAGCTTATATATTCAGATCTATTTTGCAACCATTGAAGGAGCGATTTGATCATTATATACTGCGTGCCCTCATTTACGATAATTATTACATCCAGACGTCATTGTTAATGATCGACTCATATACACAATAGCTACATATAGCGCAATATAATTACGAGATCACCTTGACGCAAAGACGGTAATTATAAAAGTCTCATCAATAATCATTTTAATAATTTTGCTTTATAAAGATCGCATCATCGCTTCGTCGTCATGCTACGGTAGGTCCACTTATTTAAAAGTAGTTCACAGACAGCAACTGGAAGAAGCAAAATATACGAATGTCATAACGTAATCAGGAATTGTTATAATACTGTTTTCTTTTGAACGAATTGTCCACTTATCAATTATATTTTTCATTCTCTAGCTTCAAAGGATATTCTCCGGAGAATGTTATCGATTTGATGGTTCCAATCGTTGTATTACTGAAATTAAATTATCTTATGCTTCATTCATTCTTCTTTACTACCAAATTTGAAAGTTCGAACGTAGAGCGGAGAACAAATGACGTTGAAGCGAAGATTTTAACTACCCACTGCATAGTTTCGAAGTTTTCGTTAGTGAAGATATAATAGCATAAGTTAAAAGGAAATTACTCGGGTTACGTCCAATATGCAACTTTTAACAAATTGAAATAAAACATACGCTGCCTTATTCTTTTACGGTTCTCACAACAATGTGGCGCAGCAACCGGATTTTCTCTCCTAGACGAGCAGGTCATAAAACACCGGCAGAGGTACCACGCTGCTAATAAAGTACATAATACAAAATACATATAAATTAATTTTGGCTTATTGACCATTGCAACATTGTTTGTTTACAAGATGCATTGCTAATTTCAGGTTTAGAATTGCGTTGAAATTAGTTTACATCGCGTTGATGGAGGTCGACAACGAATTACGCGCATTAAGCCAAATTTTACAAAACCATTAATCAGTTATATATCCAGCCTATAATTAGTTTTGTAATTTACTGCTAAATCGCTCATAGTAACACTGCAACACAACTAGATTATGAATAATGGGTTGCTGGTTCTGCGCTAAAGTATGGCTATTTCAAACAGTTAGCGATGCTTTTGAAACTTGAAGTAATTACTAGAAACCTGTTTTACTGTGATTAGCTGATTTTATTAAATATTGAAACAAGTTGAAAATAATTCAAAAATTAATGTGCTTAGTGCATTCTTATACACAATTCCCTTTCTTCCTTTGATACTACCAAGATATGTACACTCGCCGGCACTAGAATGACTGCCCATCCGAGTACCTAATTGATCAGAATCTAGTGCGTAGGCGTATACTCACGCGCTGTAGACAGGAGCGGCTGTGCAACCACATACATGTCATAATTTGAAAAAATGCTGCTGGCCACTGCCCATCACTTGCAACAGTATAACTTTGAACAGCTGAATTTAAACGTGTTCAAACCAGCTTGGTTAACCATGAACGTTCGGGATGTCCAAAAACAGCAACCATTACCGATAACATTGGAAAATTTCAACAATTAAGGTTAGAGCATTGTCGAACTAAGATTAGAGAGATAGGAGATGCTGTAGGCATTTAAAAAGAACATATTTATGTTGTGTTAACTAATTTAAGCATAAACAGGCTAACCACGCGTTGTGTGCCAAGCTTGTTCACTCCGGACTACAAACATACTTATAATGTACGAAAGGATACTGTTTTCTTGTAAAGAAACAAGTTTAACAATTGTACAGTAACATTCAATAATTGCTCTCGAAATTCCAAAACTCTCCAATATATAACCTGGATATTTACAAATATTCAGCCACGCAAGCATAATACGCGAGGATTTCGTTCGGGCTTTTTATGTGAAAAATACTCACCGAGGGACTTACTCAACCGATTAACGAGAAGTGTGTAATCTCGAGCTGCAGGAGCATGATATATGCCTGTGCGTATCGCCCGCACATACCGCACATTTTGCTGTTTTAGCCACCCCACCAGAGAGTGCTTATGCGATATAAAAATTGGCGAAATATGATCGTCGTAAGCCATGTTTTTATGCTGATCGTAGAAAATTCTTTAAGCTGGACAAAGTAATACCCCCCTACCAATCAGATGAATATAATGTTATAATGGAAGAGAAATTGATTTTCTTTGGAAGCAAGACACGTACCTAAATACGTGTTTACACAACGGTAATTTGAACTAAACGCAAAGATTGTTAGATCTTCAACTTTTAAACAAAATACAGCTTAGACCAAAGTTCTTTAATCGCAACGTGGTTTCAGACTGCCTGAAGCTAATGCAATAAATCTTGTAAACGAAAATTAATTCAATTAAATTGCAGTTCCCTTACATGCCAGCTCTTTTATTTTTACAAACTCTCAATTTTCTTAAACAACTGAAAAACTACGGCTAGTTTTCTAGCACAAAAATAAGGCAATAAACATTCTCCTAAGCGTTCCTCAGCACGCACCGGATAAGGGCAGGAAATCAGTTTTCCCGGGTTCGATTGTTTTCCCCGACTTATCACAACACGTAAAATATATCCACCGGCTACTTCAGAGAATAATACGATCGGAAAACTTTTTCGTTCGCTGAGGCTCGAATAGCGCATAGTTTTTAGCTGAAATTCCGCCCAGCTCCTGGGTCAGGTGTAAACAGTATTAGACGTACTATAAACTTGAATTACGGGAACATAACAATATCGGTTACTTTTTGATCAGGACGCTGTATAATTTAGAAGTTTTCGTTGTTTCTTTCGACATATATTGAATTAGTGGAAGGGACCGTGGGAAGAAAACCTTTATTTGCTTACTTTGATGGTTCATACCCATCGAATGTAGGTTAAGCACCTGGAAGTTTTTGTTTAGTTAGTTTCCTGGATACCAAACAAAAGAAACAAAGAAGAGAGAAATGGAATCTGATACCACGAAAAGTTGCCATTATGATGTATTAACGACTAAGAAATCTTTTGGATTTGCTCTATACGTTGTGCACTGAAGTACCCAAGTATGTATAAAATTAATACAAATATTATTTGAACTAAACTTATTTTACTTACTTTATGTCAATGTACACACACATGCTGCGCAGAAGTCAAGGATTCTTGCTTTGAAGTTTCTGTAAACTTTATATTTTGCGTATCCCCAAAGAGAAAAATCTAAAAGGCTTAAATCTGGCGAACGGACTGGCTAGTCAATGTTCCCTCGTCTCCCAATCCATCTGTTGGAAAAAACCATGCTGGAACCGGGTACTGTTGTTGAGAAAGGTGCTAATTGTTTTTATGTTGATATAGCGTAGCATAAACATGTATAATTTAATTTTGTAACAACTGCAAATACAGAACCGAAGTTATCACCATTTATTGACGAAAACGGGACCGACAATGTGATCCTCTAGAATGCCAACCCAAACATTTTGGAGGTAATTTTCTAAAAGTAATATTAACGACAATAAATCGTCGACTTTATACTTAACTTTATTACTTCATTTAACCCTGTGTATATTCATGTTCCTCAAAATAGTTCTTCGACCATTTTAGTACGACCTTTATGTGAAGAACAATCTCCACAACAACGGCTTAAAATACGTAATTTACTAAATAAGATGATAAACCGCCGACAATAATAAACCCTAGCAGAATGTTCGACTATATTTAAATATGAAAAGATATATTTAGATTCCGTTCATCCCGCATTCACGAACGCGCTTAGCGATCTTTCGTGAATTAACGCGTTCGCCTTCATATCACCTCGACCCTCGATGTTCAATACTTGTTCGGTATTCATTGGCGCTCCTTTTAGATTCCTCCGTGACCCGGTTGCGAATTAATTTTGCCGCTCCCGGCGATAATACCGACGCCCTTAAGCCGTCATAATACGATACAATAGGCACAGGAAATAAGCAAACTGAATAACAACGGTAACAATAACAGGAGAGCGGCTTATTTAGGAAACTGCAATAGGGAACGCTGTAATCCTGTAAAAACTGCGGAAATTGTGCCGTTACACTTATTTCGAAAGATGTCGACGACGCCTTGTACGTGTGGCGGTGCCTTGAAGTAGTTACATGGAAATATTGGCGATTTTATTAGCATGTCAGTTCCTATTTCTTACACTTTTCGCGGTTGTTTTTGAAAACAAAAAGATGACGTACAGTCTGCTGCAAAATAGATAAGGGAAAATTTGAAACAATTCATTGATTCATTTAAGATTTACAGACAATTGATTACGGTAAGTTGTAAGAATACCAGCTATACGTTTAGGCAAGACAATCTATTGTTAGTGCTGCTAATACGCGTAACTGGGCAATTTGTTGCTGAGTTAGTGTGGAGGAATGGAACATGCAGTGCGTCCGAAAAGTCTGGAAACACCCAAATAACAACGCAATCAATGTTTTATAATGTTTAAAACTAACCCAAAGCCAGCATTATATTTAAAAGGAATAGCCAGAAGCAGATTCACGCAATAATTTATACATTATTATTTTTTTTTAATACGTACACCACGCTATTCATGTCGCTGGCGTTTATATTTCAGTTTGAGTATAAAATATTTCACTGAAAATTAGGTTATGGAGATGTAGTGTGAAAAATTAGTACGACATAAAATAAAAATAAATATGAAATATAATGAATAATTAGCCTTTCAAAATTTACAGATCCAAATAACAATATCATACCCGATTCTATCGCACTATAAATATGTAACCGAAAATGCCAATCCGTTTGCATGAACAATGATTTTATGGATTACAAATTAAACATTATATACATATATTTAAAACTTTTCTGTATGTTGAACAAATTGACAAACCAGCCTGCATTCATCGTTTCGAACTGAACGCTATGATTCATATACGCGTATATATTTCAATTTATTAATACTGAATAATCTGCATACGTTTGATGTGTTCGAGATATGAGCAAAAATAAAATGTATATGGCGATATATACAAACATCCTGTTCAATACACAAAACACCGCATCGTTGAAATATGTATGTGTAATAACGTATTTGAAGGAGGCGAAGCTCGTCAATAACCACATTAACATCGTCTAATTCGAAATATATTACGATCTGTAATTATTTTGCTCGCATATTTCGTTAATTATATGCCGGTGATTTATACCGCTAATTAATTTCAAAGTACCAACGACATTTTAGCACTCACACGTTTTCTGATGTAATAAGTCAAGTACGTACACTGCCGTTCAGTGAAGTTCGGTCATACAATAAAAATCTTATATCATATCACACTGTGATATGATATATCACACTGTATACAATTATTAATACATAAAATTAGAAAAATATTAAGCATACACTCTTTTCTAAGGGATTAAAGCCATAAATTATTATGTGAAGTAGAAATATTGCGACAACCACAATAAAGTCTCTTTTATTATCATTTTTTTGGGGATTATTAACGCACAATACATTTAGGAAATATACCGTAGTATCACTCTTGTCTATTTATCACAGGCGTAAAGATATAAATTTGCTTCATTTTACTGTTAAACCTGTGTTGGTGTGCATCTGTCGTTTTTGCGGAAAGTTTTAAAAAAATTTACTTCAAAATGGCACGTGGCAAGCCTACCAGTGTAGAAAAACGTTCACGGAGTATTACGCTGTTTGAAGAAGGATATTCGGGGCAACAAATTGCTGAAAAAATAAATATGAGAAGTTCAACAGTAAATGACATCATAAAGCGATATCGGACAACTGGAACTATAGAAGATCGTGCTCGTCCCGGAGCATCTAGGAAAACAACAAAAGCTGAAGATTTGAAAACTGTATTATTAAGCAAACGCAATAGAAAATTAACAGCGCCACAAATAGCAGCCGAAGTCAATCGCGGCCGTAAAGAACAAGTTTCGGCGAGTATGGTAAAACGTCGACTTCAACAAGCGGACCTTCATGGACGCATTGCCATTCGAAAACCCTTATTACGTCGGGGCAACAGAGCAAAACGGCTACAGTGGGCCCGTTCTCAACTAGATTGGTCGTTAGATGATTGGAAACACGTGCTTTGGAGTGACGAGTCAAAGTTTGAGGTTTTTGGGCAAAATCGACGAGTTTATGTCCGAAGATCTAAAACCGAAAAGTGATCCCGGACTGCATTGTGTCTACAGTGAAGCAAGGGCGTAGTTCTGTGTTAGTGTGGGGATGTTTCTCCTTTGCTGGGACGGGAGATTTATGCAGAGTGCAAGGTGTAATGAGGAAGGAAAACTATTTTGCAATACTCCAGAATCATGCAGTGCCATCAGGATTGCGTATAATAGGCCGTAACTTTATATTTATGCATGAGAACGACCCAAAACACACTGCGTTAGTGTGTAAGAACTATCTAAAGGAGCAAGAAGAACAGCACACCCTGAAAGTAATGACATGGCCCCCACAAAGCCCAGATTTGAACCCTACAGAGTTGTTGTAGGATGAACTGGACAGGAGGATCCGAAAAATATGCCCAACTTCACAAGAACATTTATGAAATATTCTGCAACGTGAATGGATTAATTATTTTATTTTTAGATTCATTCTTTTACGATGTACAAATAGGAGAAAGAACAATTTAATAGTCTTTAATATACAGGAATCGGAAAATGCTGCTATTGGCTACTGATACTACTAGTCCTCAAGGAAAAGACCAATTGAAATGTTCTGCGTAATATTAAAAAAGAAATAAGAGCCGTCGAGAAGTTTAAATTCGAAAGTTATAAGCAAGAACTGCTGCAGATGAGCCCGGCTTCACTATCAAGTTTGTCGATGGCATTCCGTCCATTGCATCATCTGGTGCCTATCGGGGAAACTAGATTCGCCCAAACGATGTGCTTCACGGTTTAAATTATAAATAAAAAACTTCTCTATTTATTTGTATATTTGATTTATTAAAGAATCATGCATTTTACATACAAGGAAGTGTTGGTAGAGATAATGAATCAAATCTGTCTAGTTAATATATGTAAAACAAAATTATACTGTTGAAAACTCTAATTCAATCGAATAAAGTTTGAAGCATGTAAGGCGCTTAAGATATCGGGCATTAAAGAAACATTGGCATTTCGCAAATAAACTATCTCAAAAACTAAGCTGGACGGGTGTAAGGAGTTTGAAAGACCGACCTTGCAAGATACTGAACATTCTGTATATTCAAATATAATTTTATGTTGTGCAGCACTTATCTCCGAGTAATTCTTGTCTCAGAAAGGAATAATCCTACATTCACACGCTCTACCTACCGCGAGTCTATTATAAGCCAACTCATAAAACAGTACTACGTATCCATTAAATATACCTTACGTAAAACACCTACAAAAGCTCATAAATTACTTGCACTACGATAGGAAGTAACCAAGTTTAACTTAGGAAACAACGGAAGCTATAAAGTACAATTTAAAATAGATATGGTGCATACTCTTCCACCTGTACTCATCTTGTTAACCGCTATTTACCCGTCTAGACACAAAAGAGCGCTCACATCATTCCTACGCACTGACGTAACGGACTAAGCGTACGGTGTCGTAGATCGATCCATTATTCGATATGTAAATGGAATAACGAATTGCTTTAAATTTAACCAATTTAAATTGGCTGCCATTTCAACCTAACTTCATTACTTATTATGCTGGAATTACACACAAATTTTGCGATTAATTGTGGCTTGAATAGAACGACTTTCCATTGCAGAACGTGTATTTATTCTAAAAACTTACTGCTGCTTTGTTTTGAACAAATAAATGAATAAATAACAAAATTATAATGTGTAAAGCCTATACACCCCGCTGGGCCGCCACTATATGTTAAAAAGTATTTTCTTGTTTTATTATTAAATAGTAACGCAGCAAATTATTAATGAGCAAAGAGCGCAGTAGCTGCAACTCGCTTGGCCAGCTAATTTCATGGTTGCTGGAAAATATTACCGCCACACTATAATTTGAGTTGTCGCTAGAGGGTCTTTAAAATTGGAATTTAATTGGAAGACAGCAATTAATTATCTCTGATGATGTTATAAACAGATTACTGGACCAATATGTGGAGTATACTGATTTTGAACAATGCCTAATGCAATTCTACAAATTGATATCAGTATGCGTACGTTTTTTCTTATCCACCGGATGGTGGCATCAGTAATCAGCTAACATGTTTTTAGTTCATGGTTGGATTTGTGATGGGTGCATCAGTTATCATTTTCGTTTGAATATTGATGAACTGGTAGTCAGTCCATCAAATATTACATTTTTCCAAGTGCTTTTAAAGTTGCTGGCTGGTAACTGGAGAAGTTGTCAGATTGTGAATTTCTCATGTTGACTGGTGATCGTGAATCCATAATTGGTGCTAAACGCGTTAGATAAAAACAACGGGCGTTATCAGATTGAATTATTTGAGTGTATTTCATTAAAATAGTTAAAATTTTATTAAAAAACAATTAAGAATACCAAAATCCCGAAAGCAAAGCTGTTTCTAGGAAAACATTTAATTAAAAATTAACGAACGATTCGATTACGGCGGTATAACAAAACCACACTCACGCGAAATTTGAAATTATAAAAGGTAGAACCGAGTTACCGTCGATTTATTTGACTTGGATATTATTATGATTGTTTGATTTGTATCATTTATATTGACTATCCAAAGCTTTAAAAGTATTTTTAAATTGAAAATGGCTATGCTAACATAGGATACACCAGCATGATAAAGTTTCTAGGCACTTGGATTGACAACGCCCGTACTACCGAGCGTTTGCATAGATCACAAAACAATCCAAAATGTATCGCTCTAAAATATTCTTTGCCAATCAACCTCAAAAGCTTACATGGCACCCGGCGGAACAGTTATTGCAGGATGTTGAGAATAATCCTATCTCAGCGCATGTTTGTTGTCAAGAAATAGGCATCACACCCAATCCTCATGTTCATAAATGTCTTCGAAGATACAACTTGCATCCACACCACCTGCAGCCTGTGCAAATGCTGCATCTCGGAGATGATCTATTGAGAGTAAATTCAGAGCAATCCTCACATTATTCATAATGTTTTTATAATTTTTTGGAGAACACTTTGCCAGGTCTGTTAGAGGACTTTCCTTTACAACATGCAACAATGTTTCAAAATTTTATTATGAACTCACAAATTATGTATATAGAACGACAATAACCTTCGATATGATCTCTTACAATTATTGTGATCAGAGCGAAATTCCGCACTTATGCATTATTGAACTTCGTAACACGTAAGATTTACAATCCGGACTATGAGAATGACTCATGAAGAGTGCTATAAAATTGTACCCGTATGTTTTAGGTTTCTTTCATTAAACCAAACATTTCATATTACTCATTAGTTTATTGGACATCATACACAAGGATACTCTACGGATGCTGAGATAACCATTCCACATACCTACGAGGATAGTCTGAAAAGTTTCTAGCCTAACACAAAAACAGATCTTTTTTGTCAAATTCAGTTTTACTTCTTACCACAGTCTCCTAGTGAGTCTGTACACTTTTTCAAACGATGCTCCCATCTCTTTAATCCGCCCGAGTAGTTGTAGGCACCTTCTTCTTCAAAATAGGTCCCCTTTCATTAGCTAAAAATCTGCGAATAGGTGTTCTATCAATTCGAATCCCAATCGGAGTCGTTTCACCTTTCGCAGTCCATTGTTTCAGCCTTATGAGTGTAGTGGCGTATCCAAATTCTATCCATTACTATATTATAATCGAGGTCAAAGCTCCGACTCATTTCGCTTAAAATTCTTCAATGCCTTTTTATGTGTAAATCTTCCATCGATGTACGAAAACACATTCTTTCGAAATACCTACGGACTCTGCTATCTCCCTAATCTTAATTCTACGGTCGTCTGGTACCACTTGGTAAACCTTTCTGGTTGCAGTTTTTGGTCGTCCCAAATGTTCATCGCCGACCAAGCTGATACGACCATACTTAAATTCAGTTGTCCAAAATTCTACTGTGGCAGATGATGGTACAGGATCCTCGTAAACAGTTTTAAATTGAGTAAAGCTGTTGCCATCTAAATTTAATGACGACTCAATATTCGCCTCTTACAGAAACACTAACGTCGATTAACAGAGGCAACACACATAACAACAACCGAGCGTCCAACGTAGCTGATATTTTTAAAAGTCTCGTTCTACGTACGCGCATTTACACCACCGGAATATTTCTCACGAATAAAATCTTGGCTGAAACTTTTCAGACCACCCTCGTACATGCCTAATTAATCTATTACGTATACAATTATGAATGGATTCTATATTCTCAATCGTGCCACCGGATCCTGTTCCCTAATCGTGTAATTACCAAATTAAATTCATGCATATCACATTCTTCAAAATTTACAGGCACTTATCATCCGCCAACCTTGAGTTTTTTGTTCAAAAATGATGCCTGAACGGTGCGTGTCATCTTCTAATATAGATTTTCATAAAAACGTGTAGTAATGCCTAACTATAAATACGGACCCGAAATTGTTTTATTTAGTTGCGTTGGGTTTGTAGTTTGTGGTGTACAAATATCTAAAAATGAAGCAGGTACAATACGTATATTATATCATTTCGCCTTAAATACGGAGTTAGCAAGACCTAATCGTCAAATCTAGATAAACAATGGTTCAGCGGTTCTAGGAGTAATCTGATTAAAAAAAAAGAATACAAAATTTCTTTGTTGCAATTGATGAAACTAAAAATTCTTTATAAATGCCAATTAATAATTTTTTTGTTTCCTTCTTTCCAGATTATCGCTTTCTGTTACTTAATCAGTATTTCCTTTTCGGCCAAATTGGACAATACCTATTTACCACCATCAAATGCTGGCTCTGCAAGTGGCAGTAATTTTCTCCAAACACCTTATCAAGGTATTCATTCCGGAAGCGCGTCTGGTTTTCCAAACACCAATGGATTTTTAAGAGGCAGCGGATTCGGCAGCACATTTCAAGGCCAAACTGTCCAAAGCAGCTACCCAAGTAACGGATTCTCATCACCAAACACGCAAAGATACAACCAATTAGGATCAACGCAAGGATTAAATGGCGACTTAGCTAGTTCCCACGCTGGATTTAGACAATCCTCCTATCCCATTAGTACCGACGGCATATTGAGATATAATAGCCAAAATAATGGAGATGGAACGTACCAATTTGATTTTGAAACGGAGAATAAAATATCGCAAAAAGAAGTTGGGCAACTGTTGAATGCGGAAACTCCTGTTGAATCAAGCGTAGTTCGCGGTGACTACTCATACGTAGCTCCCGATGGGAAAACGGTTTCTGTTAATTACGTAGCTGACGAAAACGGCTTTAGAGCTAGCGGAGACCACATTCCAGAAAGCCCCAGTGGACAATATGGAGGGCAATTCCAAGGCAGTTCATTTGGACCTCAAGATTCCAGATACAGTGAACAATATCAGAGTTTATCACATTCTGGGGGGCAGTTCAAACAAGGTGATAATCAGATTAAGCCATTTACAACGAAATACGAACAGAATCCTGCGCAATTTGGAACGCAAAATGTTTTTCCATCAAATCGTGAACAAACTGGATTTGGACCGTTAAATCGAAGTTATAGCAATGGCTTAACTCAAGGACCAAATGGTTTATTTGGTGTTTCTGGAGCAAGTCGTCAATATCTTCCACCGTCCACCAATATTCGTGGAGGGTACTAAGTAATTTTTTGTTGAGCAGAATGTAAACATATTTTTAAATTACAATTATTTTTTGGCAATAAATTTGTATTTCATTTCGTCTATCAGAATTGTTGTGGTATTGCTCACTTACGTTGGCCAGTGTGGCATGTTTATATAATTTTAGTTCCTTTATATTACGAGACAAAGCAGTGTTAATGGTTTCTTCCCTCTAATTTCCCCCAGATTAGAATTTAATCTTCGTCTTACACACATAAGATTTTTGTTAAAAAAAGAGTCCAGAAACAACATTTAATGCGAGAAACATTAGAACGTGTTCACCATGGAAGCGGAAGACATTTTGATGGTTTTTAAGACATCAACTATGAATGAACACTTTAAAATAATCGGGACGAATAAAAACAAGTTTTCAACGACGATAATTTTCAACATTATTCGACAAAACACAAAAATTTAAAATTAAAAAAAATATGTAACTCGCTTGCTTTAACAATTAAGCCGCAATACATTAATCAAGAAAGAAACTTGTAATAAAGAAACTTGAGTAACCAACCCTATTAAAACCAAAAGTCTCACTACAGATTATTCACTAATTTAATAAGAAGACGAGGATCTTTTCTGACATTTGCTGCCAAAGACGAAAATAGTCAACAAGATTAACATATTTTACGTAGTCCCCCTTATCGTATTCGCTTCAGAACGTTCAAATCGAATTTGCACTGAAAGTAGAATGCATAAAAAAGGCTAGAATATAGAATAGAAATAACAACGAAGATAATTTTATTTATTGCGTGGTAGAATGTAGATTTTCAATTGTAGCTTTTCTAACCAAATAGTAGCATGGAATAAACTTTATTATTCTTGCTTTCATCAATTTTCTTATTTTAAAAATAAAGCTGAAATTAATTACCGTTGGCGTAAGAAGTAGCAAAAAGGACGACCATTTCCGATACCGGGAATCGAACCCGAGCCTCCTGGGTGAAAGCCAGGTATCCTAGCCACTAGACCATATCGGATCTCGCTTACTTAACATGGCTCACACAAACACGACATAAAAATAAAATAAAAATAAATTACAATACCCGATAAAGAAAATAATGAAATATTTTATTATTATTAAGCTTGTGACAATACCATTTTCAAAGGTATCCATATACGGCAAGAAACTAACAAGTTAGCGTATTACGAGATTTTATTCGTCCAAAATGGACGAACCGATCGATGTGTATTACGCAAAAATAAGCTCACGCATCAATACCAGAAAAATGCAAATCATATACCCCGAAACGATAAAATTGTAAATGTTACGACCATCAATGTTATTCGGAAAAAAACCGCTTAACTTTTATCGCCTAAAGCCCAATTTTAAAGACAATTATTGTAATCTCGCGATCACCTTGACTTCAACATATTTCACCATCCATATGATAAATAAAAAAAAAGTTGATCTCAAATGTGAAAGATGTGTAGCATTTCCGTAGTTCGGTGTGATATAAAATGCCAACGTTGATAGTGCAAATTCGTATTCCAACGAAATATTTCGAAGAACAACCATCAAGATGAAATTGGTATATTGAATAGTTTATAGTTTTATCTAGTCATCCTTTATTAACACTAATACTTTGTTATTGCAGGTTCTAATCGTTGCATTGTTAGGCGTCGCAATTGCTGACAAACTAAACAATGTTTATTTACCGCCCGGAAATGCTAGAACTGCCGGAGGAAGTGCTAGCTTCTTATCGACACCTTTCAGCCAAAGCGGCGTATTTAGACCGTTGATAACGGCACCTCAATTGCTTCATCAACCCGAACAAAGTTACCATTCTAGACCAATACAAATCACTCGTTATAGCAACGACAATAATGGAGACGGTACCTATCAATTCGACTATGAAACCGAAAATAGAATTAGTCAGCAGGAAGTCGGCCAATTGAAAAATGCCGGAACCAATCAAGAATCATCGGTGGTTCACGGATCTTTCTCCTACGCAGCCCCAGATGGCCAAGTTTTGACTGTTGATTACGTAGCCGATGAGAATGGATTCAGGCCAAGCGGAGCTCATTTACCAATCCCGCCTCCAATTCCAGAAGCTATCCTTAGATCTATTCAGTTAAATGCAGCTGCTGGATCTGCTGGGTCTTACAATGATGGCCAGTACCGTCGCGTCTATGATGGTAGCAGTGCTTATAACCAAAATGGTGGATACAGATATTAAAGATTTTGTTGATAAATGTAATATATCGTGTTACTTTGCAATTAAATGTCGGTTTTTCGAATTTGACTTATTTTTTCTTTCTTCTTTGTCAAAATCAAAGCAACATGGCTTTGTTTAAAGCTGCAGAACAATACCAAATTGAACACTTTCTTGGTGTAATGTAATGAACAAAAATTGCGCAAAACTTGCAACATTTGCTGCAATAAACTTGTATATCTTTCAACAATTCTGCAAATGTACGTATCGTACTTACTGAAATGCTAATATACTACGAGTTATGTTCTTATAGTAATAATGGTTGAAGGAACAAGTAAACAAAATAACAGTAATTATTGCTTTCGCATCTCCAACAACTGTCGCCATTTACAGGGAACCATTGGCCGGCCATAATAATATCACACATGTGTTCACTCATCCAAGGATTTGGCAAATTTGAGAGAATAAAGCAAACTACGGGAGACCTTACTATGAGAGAGAGAGAGCTGAGAGCTCGAGGAACGATCCGTTGGCCAACAAGACATCATGTTACCTGTGCCACTCATCTTGGGACAAAGACAAGAGCTTAAAATGACAAATTTTATGTATCTCTAACAACTAAAACTGTATATTTAAAGTCTTCTGAAAATATGCCTAAACTTGTTTCAATCCATCGTAAAGAATTTACATACGTAAGCCTAAAACGTTAAAGAAGTTATTGACGATTATATTCAGATTTGTAAGGATGAATTTTCTCATCGCAAAATTGGCACTGAGTAATGGTAGCTTTTCTTAAACGGCTTTAAGGCTCAAGAACCTCCCAGCCAACGCCATAACATACAGTATCGCTGAATAATTTTCCACGCATATAATATTATATACAAACATGTTTCTTTAAGTATTTCACGTGAAAAGTGCCGTACAGAAAGCGCAACGGGCCGATTATTACCCTACCGTATGAGCTAGTGGTGAATAGGAGGTCACTCAAAGTAAGACCATAGCAGAATTTCTCAGATTTGCATTATCTTAGCAACTTGTAGTGTATATCAGATTCCGCAGTTTAACTTTTTCAAACAAAATGCTCAAAAATCTCAGATAATGCGTGCATTATTTGAGAAGAAATGGGAGTAATGTAATACAAGATATATAAATTATAAAATCAACTATCTGGATGCATATACTCTTGGTGTTACGCTCAGGAGCTACAATACTTGGTAATTGTCAGATTTCCCTTAGCTATGTAGTTAAAGCTAGATCTACTCTTCTAATAATATCTTTCTCGGTACTTACTTATGGGCCTACTAGGCTACCGAAGCACCAAAATTATTTGACTTGGTTAATTTCTTTTTCTTCTAGGTGAACTCTCTCTATCCGTGGGAAGTATCCTTGTTTGCTCTGCGGTTATTTTTAGTGCAACCTGTTACATAACTGATTACTGCGTTTATCTTTTCTTGCATTTATTTTCTATGCAGTGCAGAGAGAAGAAGCCGGTTGGTGAATGCTATTTCAAACTTATCTTAAATCCCGTTTTATAACTTTTATCATCATCGAGAGCTACTAATCGCAATAAAGCAAGAGCGTTTCAATACTAAACGTTCAAAATTCGAAAAGTCCAACATGTAGGAGGAAAGTATTCCAAATATGGACGCCTTAATGAGTTAAAGATGTTTGAAATAAAGATTTTGTGATTTTAATAACAATATAACAGGAATCAAAAATGATTTGCTCAGCTTTTCAGTTTTTAATTTAGTCTTTTTCCAAATTTCGATCCGGTCGAATACACCAAACTAATGAAGCTTCTATTGCACACATCTTCACGTGGTGCTGATTTCTATATTGCGAGAATAATCGCGTTCTATTCACAAAGCATACAACTATATGAATGAAATTGTTATATTAATTGAATTAGAATTACGCTAGCCTTGAACTTGTGAATCATCCACTATGCACATAGCCAATATATGTACACAATTCATACCGATAGAAATGTATGAATTAAATGTAGAAATTATTTACTTATTGCAATGCTAAGAAACAAAGACTTGGAAAAGTTGAGATTTGAGACATCTGGTATTCAGAAAAAAAAAGAGAAATTCTACCATTTTCAACCTTTTTTTTATTTCAGTCCTTTTCACACAATAAATACATTAAAGAACTCGTAAATATTAATATCTATAGCCACTTTGACCACTGTACGCGCTGCCGGGATAAGCAACGTCGGACACAGCTGTACGAGCAGCTTCAGCAGCAACAGCTTGTATATCTTTGTGAATATGATCGCCGATAGGTTGAAAACCATTTTCGTCAGCTACGTAGTTGACTGTGTACGTCTGACCATCATCTCCAACGTAAGAATATGTTCCTTGGACTACAGTTGCATCACCATCATGTCCAAGATTCTTCACTTGACCAACCTCTTGTTGACTGATTCTGTTTTCCGTTTCATATTCAAAGCGATAGTTACCATCACCGTTGTTCTCATTATCGTATCGAAGAATATTAGCTCTGGCTTCGGCACTACCATAACCCTTACTACTAGGGACACCATGTAGAGGTGACGGTCCAGCGGATCCTAAAGGAACTCCATATACTGGGGATGGTGCCACTATGGCTTGGGTGTGTTGCTGTACGAAAACTCCACTTCCTCCAGATACTCTTCCGCTTGACGGAGGTAAATAGATATTACCCAAAGGCCTTCGCGAGATTCCAGACGGAGGTAAGTAAGTATTACCCAAAGGTCGTCTTGGTGCACTAGATGGCGGTAAATATGTATTATCTAGAGATGCTGCGGCCGCAACACCGATACATAAGAGAAGTGAAAGCTGAAACGTAACGTATTTTTAATCTAGAGTAATCACTTGTTACGAATAAAAGTATGCGTATGTATTTACCATGGTTGCGTTGGTGATATTGTAACAAGAAGAACTGGATGATGTCTGATACACTTAGCTCATCCACGTCGCCTTATATACTCAAAAATTCAATGTAGATTAGTATATTATTGCATATTCCAATGATGGGCAGGTACATCACTACTTCAAACGAGTGACTTCAAGGTAACCTGATTATTAAATTGCAATGTGCGGATACTTGAAGAAAGTGATCTTTATATGTCAGATCATAACTTCGACGATTAATTATATGTAACAATGCCGCCAATGGAGTAATTACGTAGATTTAATATTTTAATTATAAAAAATTGAAAATATTTTATGAATGTCGGAAATGTTAATGTTTAATGTAGGTGAGTTATTTGATGATGATTGCCTTTTTACATTGGTCAGATATTACATAATAAAATGTTATTTCCGAGTAGCCCCCGTCTATTATAGAATTATATTTATATTTTATATATATTTAACATATATTTATATTATATATTTATTTATATTTATATTATATGACATTAAATACGCATTCGCTTGCCTTGCCAGCCAACATCGGTACGGTATGTAGAATACTCGTTACCGTTGAAATAGGAAACGACGTTTCTACGATGGTTTGTTATATGAGGCGATGGCCCAACGGGGCGAGCTTTTTGATGCATCAATAGTCATGTGAAATATCTCACGTCTTTGTTACTACCTTCACCTCATCGTAAAGGGTGAAATGCGGTTAATTATATTCTCCGACGTGCGAATAGTAACTCAAATTTTACCGAACCCTACCAGAAGAAAAAATTGCCACTTTACCCTGATAGGACTCAAATGCATAGCACTTAACCCAGCAGCCCCTTTTGTGTAGAATAGATATGAAGGTAAGGAGCAACCGCCTGAATAAAGTTTCTGTCCTGTCTTTCACGTTTCTTCGTTTATATTCTTCTCTATGTAATTTTTTGAGTAATAAAACGATTACTCAAAATGCTCAAAGATTATGGCGACTTTTGAAACAGATCTAATTTAATTTATTAGTATATATCCACATATAGATATGGCGGATGAAACTTGCAACAGCGTAACCCATCTGGGAAATTAAGAGACTCCGCTGCCGCAATGTATCTATTTCGATTTATATTTTAATGTTAGCAGCGCGACTAAGAGGAAATACGAAAAGCTTTTTAAAGTAAGATGAATCTTCGTTTAACAAAGAGGTTCACTGTGGCTTATCAACAACAACATGTAATATAAAAGTAAAACGCATTGAACACTAGATGATGGAAGATATGTAAGAAATTGATAATCACAGCCGTGAAGTTAAAAAAATCTTTAACGATGGGATTAATCAAAAGAATAAAAAATTTCCACTCAATATAGTTCAAAGATGGAAACTTGCAACTGATCGTAGATAATTTTGAATAATTCATTTAATAGTAAATCGTTTCCTAACTTATAATTATCTACGTTTTAGTTGCATTTTCTAAAAAAGGACTGGATTATTTTATATCTAAATCCAGTTTGTACCCTGCCCAGAAGAAAATATAAACCTTAAATAGAAATGGAGCTGTCTTAACACATAATTTTAAACTAGGAACTTTGATTCATTACAGAACTTAGATATTCGGTGTTATTCTAAATAGCTTTACTATATGTAACGGGAAAATTCTAGACTGTTTATTCCGTACGTTGGTCTTCCTGCAGTGTAACAGTAGCTGGCAATGTTGGCAACTACATAACTCTACACATCGGTTTATATCTGCCCTATCTACTATCTATCTCTTAATAATTATAAGCACAGATTTACGTTTACATTATATTTATTGATTCATTGATATAATAAATATACACAGGTACTATAGTAAGTATGTACACTATACGTAGATATACTGCTACTAATATCTGTATCCATTTTGACCGTCCTGTCCATTGGAACCATTTTGTCCATTTTGACCAATTTGTCCATTATATCCATTCTGACCACTGTAACCATTTTGACCGTTATAACCGTTGCGACCATTGAAACCACCAGGATACCCAACTTCGGAAGCAGCTGAACGAGCAGCTTCAGCTGCGGTTTGTTGAATATCACTATGGATATGATCACCAGTTGGTTGGAATCCATTTTCATCAGCTACATAATTCACTGTGTATGTTTGGCCGTCATCCCCAACGTAGGAGTAAGTCCCTTGGACAACAGTAACACCACCTTCTGGAGCAACATCTTTCACTTGACCCAACTCTTGTTGGCTGATTTTGTTTTCAGTTTCATATTCGAAACGGTAGTTGCCATCGCCGTTATTTTCATTGTTGAAACGGAGGATGCTGGCTCTAGCTTCGGGACTGGCGTAAGACCTACTATTTCCGTTATAATGTCCGTTTGGTACGCCGTACACAGGGGATGGACCAACAGGACCGGGAGAAGGCAATCCATTTGTGGCTTCTAGCGGTGCGCCATATTGTTGTTGCGGTACTCCATTTCCATTTCCGTTTCTACGTACAGCCGGTGGTGAATAAGTATTCCCTAGAGGTCCGCCGTTGGAGCCACCATTTGGTGCTCCTAAGAAATTACCATTTCCACCAGCTGAGCCTGCGCTAGATGGAGGTAAATATGTATTGTCCAGCCTGGCCGCAGCAGCCAGACCCACGCATAATAACAGAGTAAGCTATAAGAAAGAATTAGAGAAAATGTATTGAATTTAAAAGATTTAAAAAAAAACTTTTACCATGGTTCTTCACCTGATGTATTTAACGTTAGAAGGGTTCGAATGGATGTGATGATTTCGGCTCATCTTCACAGTCTTATATACTACAGAATGGCATGCACCTACGCAATATTGATACACTATCTATCCATCCATCTCAATATTTCAGTAGGTAACCGTATCAAAAGATCGTCTTCAAGGTGACCTGCCTGTTAAATCGGACAATTCGGAGGTACTGGTACGTGAAGAAAGTCTTTTCAATCAGTAGTCTCATAAATTAATGAGCTAATTATAAGATCGCAGCAGTTAATTGCGCCTCCAATCGATGTGCTATAGGTATTCGAATATTATTTCACAAGGCCGTGTCGAAATAATGCTTCTCGACGAAATGGACTGTAAACGCTTCCTAGTACAGATACTAATCTACTTTACGATTTTGCGGTACGCTGTAAAATCGTAATCTGCATTACAATGGATCTCTCAATTCTACACGTTAAGTGATAAATTATGGTCTGTCTAATTTACTCGGTATTTAAATGAAGCGATAGAAAAATAAAAATTGCTCAGGTACTTCGTTAACCTTTAAAAATCAGTTATAAAGGTTATGGCAGAAATTGTATTTCTTTAGAAAATATGTATATGACCATAAGAAAGAGTGCAGTACAGGAGCTGCAATATGTATATTTATATTTCTTGCTTATGTCAGATAAATAGAAAAGGTTCTTCGGTAAAATGTTTTCTGATATGTCTGCTATAATTAGTAAGATGATCACAAAATCTACTGTTATACAGGGCGCCCCAGGAACACCTGACGGTTTTTTACATAAGAGAATACCTCAGGGGGAAGTGTAAAGATTTGTTTATTCGCAAAGATACATTGTAATTGTTAGGGAGAATTAATGTGTATCACTATTTCTTGAAAGTAACATTTGGCAAGTGTCTGCCATGCCGAATAACACACTCCCGTTGTCTGTCCGGAAAAGATAACATAACTCTCTGCAACATATCTTGTGGAATCCCCTGAATGCACTCACGAATGCGATCTTTTAACTCGTTGATAGTGGCTGGGCGTTGCTCATAAACTTTCTGTTTGAAATAACCCCACAAAAAATAATCTGGTGCTGTCAGATCGGGCGGCCGAGCAGGCCGATTGACGTCCCCAAACCGAGAAATGACTCGGACCCGGAAACATTTCTCTTACCACTCCCATGGAAACACGTGCAGTGTGAGCCGTTGCTCCATGTTGTTGGAATCATATCTCACGACGACGACCATTCACTTCGTGATACAGGAATGTTTGCAACATGGCTGTGTAGCGCTCAGAATTTACTGTTACAGTACGGTCTTCATGTTCAAAAAAATAAATAAATACGGACCGACAATGCGCTCAGAAGAAACAGCGCACCATACTGTCACTTTTTCGCTATGCATAGGATGCTCCATCAATTCACACGGGTTGTCTGGACCCCAAAAACGACCGTTCTGTCTGTTTACATACCCGGACAAGTGAAAATCGGCCTCGTCTGACATCAGTAACCTGTTCCCAATTTCCTCGTCACTTTGCAGAAGTTCCAGGAACTCGTTGCAAAATCGAAGACGCGTCATCGTGTCCCCATCAGTAAGCTGATGGACAACTTGGATCTTATACGCATGGTAGTGAAGATTTTTGTGAAGGATTCGGCGAACACCGGTATCCGCCAACCCAAGTGCAATAGCATGCGGCCGAGGTGAGAGTTGAGGACTACGTACGAGGACGTCCTGTAGGTTTGCTGTCATTTACAGTTCCCTCTTGACGCCATTTCGATACCTATAGAAATAGAGTATTGCGACTAGGGGCATCACGTCGACCGAACTTGCGTCGTGCAGCCGTGATAGACTCTGTCCTTATAAACTCTTCTACCGCTGCAACGCGGTATTGCACGGACCAGCGCTCCATCTCAACTAAACTGCACAGGACAGAGACCGTAACAACGTACAGTATTGTACTGGCGCGTGATGACCGTTCGAAGAATAACCATTGAAAAACCATCAGGTGTTTCTGGCGCACCCTGTATATAGCTTAAATCTCCGAAAAATACCATCATACTACCGGGCCTGTATGCTCTACATATGTCCTGCAGGTCAATTTTATTTTGCACATAAATTTCTGATTTAAAATTGAGAAGAAAGAGGAAATTCCAGCTACTCTTTTATCTCAGGCCCCTTATTATAGAACAGCACTTCATTTTATTTCATTCCCTTACATACGTCAAAAACTGTTAGCTTGGTAATATTATGATATTTTGGAGTTCCATCAATCCGATCTTTAATGTTTACATCGAAAATATGAATACATTTCTTCAATTTAAATTTATTAAACGGCTGCTTGGACACCTCGAAACGGTTGTCCCGGGTTGATTAATTAAATTTGTGTGGTGTGGAGTGTGCCGATGCTTTAGTGCTGTTTGCCATACTATCCCACGGTCCTCGCTATCATTATAGAAGATGAGTTTTGGAAAATTTTCAGAAAAATATATTCACTATTTCAGTGTCGATTTGAAAATATCAACAAAGGATTTCGAAAATTACTTTAATTTGGGTAACTGCTGTGAGTAGCAAGAACTTGCTATTTTGGACAATAAACCTGAAGACTGAAAAACATACTGTTTTACTTTTTCACCTTTATCTACTGTTCGTTGTGATCTGAAATGTTTAATATCATCCTGGCCGCGGTTTCTTGTTTCTAAACTTAAAAGAAAATAATCTAAGGATTATTTATTGCATTGTTATCTTTTTGTTTATTTACTTTAGATTGGCTTGAAGATATAGTATGAAACTGGTCACCAAATTTAATTGAAAATATCCTATTATCATGAACTCACACTGACCCATCAATTTCTATCTAATTTTAGGGTTAGTCATGTGAAACGCTATTGATATTAATATTATACTTCCAGTTAATCGCGTTAACAGTTGCGATACTAGAACATCCTGAACATTTAAACAACCATGAAAAAGAACTCAGAAAGAAGGGATTTAGTTTAAATTTTGTTCGGATTTGTAAAGAAAAATAAATTTTCGAAACTAAATCAGGTATTTTTAAAGGAAACAGTTAAATTTATGTTTTTTTAAATTCATTTATTCATTACTATAATAAATAACATATGGTTAAAGTCAGCAACTAATATCTATAACCATCTTGGCCGTTTTGACCGTTGCCCTTGTAACCATTTTGACCGTTGTATCCATTTTGGCCATTATATCCACCGGGATAACTTCTAACCTCAGAGGCAGCGCTGCGAGCAGCATCCGCGGCAGCCATTTGTACTTCCTTGTGGATATGTTCACCAGTTGGTTGGAATCCATTTTCATCAGCTACATAGTTTACGGTATACATCTGACCATCATCCCCAACATAAGAATAAGTTCCCTGGACCACGGTAACGCCTCCCTCAGGACCAACATTTTTCACTTGACCAACCTCTTGTTGGCTAATTTTATTTTCGGTTTCATATTCGAAACGGTAGTTGCCGTCACCGTTGTTCTCATTGTTGAAACGAAGGATGTTAGCTCTAGCCTCGGGACTGGCGTAAGACCTGCCGTTTCCGTTGGAGTATCCATTTGGGGTACCATATACAGGGGAAGGTCCAGCTGGTCTAGATGGAGCACCGTAAGTCGACGATGGTACGTTCCTGAATGTGGAAACAGGACTTATTGGACGGATGGAGCCTCCGTTCGGAGTCCCTAGAAAATTGCCATTCCCGCCAGCGGAAGAAGCGCTGAATGGTGGCAAGTAGGTATTATCTAAACGTGCAGCGGCAGCAACGCCGATACATAACAGAAAAGCTAGCTGTAATAAAAATTATTCGTAATTATTAAATTCTATTTCTGGCAAGATTGTACAATATATGCGTCTACCATGTTAGAAGGTTCGGATGGTGCTGTACAAGATGAATTCGGCTGAAGAATGTGATGCACTTAACCCGTCGTTCAATCTTATATACCCAAATTCAATAGATGGAAGGTTCCAAAAGATCTTCTTCAAGGTGATCCATCTGCCAATTCTTCGTAATGAGGGTACCACGCAAAAGAAAGTCTCTTCAATCTGTCATTTCATAAATTATTGGCTAATTACCAAGCAAGATTGCAATCGATTACACGTTCGAAGGCAAGCCGCGGCAGAATTTAAATTAATAATTATTTGGCTGCTACCGATTATGTAACTTTTTTTGCTTTTGATGATCTTCGCGGATTCATACAAGAGGAGTTTTGTCAATTGACAATAATTACAATAAAAAAATTATGTGAATCGGATTGCGGATATCTAAAAGTTGACATTGTGTTAATGCAATGTAAGATGTAAAATGGACACGTACATTCCAAAGCGTTCTTCAAAGAATCCGTATCATATCTTAGCGATTTTATCTACATCCTAAAGTAAATTACTAAAGATAATTGTGCTTTCAAGGTGTTAAATACAATTTATAACGCGAAGAGCTATTAATCCATATATTGAAATATTGTTACGACATACGTTGAGAAAAAATCATACGCATGTTTCGATAATTACACCTTCTGAAGGTAGCATCACAGACACATACACCGACTCACGTACAAGTAACATCTTTATGGCTATTTGCGCTCTCAATATTATTTAAATGTCAAGTTCGTTATGCAGGTCTCACATGGGCGATCTTTAGTAAGTAGCTTTTAATTGGAATATTTGGATCAAGAACAAAGATGATGTACGCATTTTGTTCGTTTATTTAAAATAGTTATTCGCGAGTTTGGTTCGCTTCATTCTGAATAAATTTAATTAATATTTATATAAACCCGAAAGCGTTTAATAGCAAAAGTGTTAAAATTGGTACACCGATGAATATGCAAATTTCGCTAATAGTAGCGAACATTGAGCGATGATTGAAATCGATGTAATTAAATTAAAAAATTTGGGCATGAAAAAGCTAATCGTGCCTTGGATGGCGCGCCTGCTTGGACACAGCAGCACCATCGAAACAGTTGTGAATTATCTCTGAAAAAAGCGAACACAGTTCCATCGGCTGGAAAAGTGATGGCGACGGTTTTTGGGATAGTCATGGAATTGTTTATTGACTTTCTTGAAAAAGGAAAAACGACATATTACGCATAACTACCTGACATGTTAAAAGCAGAAATTGCGGGAAAGCGGCCACATTTCAAAAAAAATAATGTGTTGTTAGACCAAAAGAACATCAATTAATAAACACTCATTGATTAACTTACTTTGTGAGAAACGAAACAAATTTTATCAATTTATTAAAATGATAAACTTGGTCGTTGAACCAATTTTGAAAAAAGGTACTTTATAGTATTTACGTATATTTTTCGATGTATTATTAGAACAAACGTTGCTTCCTTGAAAATCATAATATACCATGTCCCCTTCAAAGATCAACAAGCGTGTGTAAATAATGGATTCTGCAATATTAAGGCTATCGCTGCCGGCAACCTCCGAATTATATCGAAAAGCTTTTAACGAAAGTCAAAGAAGCAGCAGTTAATATTATGAAAATAAGTGTATAATGTAGTTTACCTACATCCTAAGTGCTTCTTAGACAAAGCAATATGACATGGTTTTTCCATCTTGTTATTTCTGACCAGGAAAATTCTGAAAGGAAAAAAAAAAAATAGCTTGCAGGAATAATAATTATTTATTATCAATTATTTACTTAGATTTAGCTGTCGTATTTTGCAATTACAGCTCAAATTGTTAGCAGCATGAAGCATTTGGAGAGCATGGCTGCATTCTAACGAACTTGTACCTGATAGCTGTGTTTTATTATGACGATTCCGGTAACAGAACCCAACGTACAAGATAAATACTTAATCCCACATTAATATGTAAATTTAAAACTAAACAATATTTCAATACGATGAGAAGTACGAAGAGAAAATATGGGTGCTGCCAGCGGCGCTTTGGTCCTTGAATCGCACAAACATTACAAAGTTATTAGCTGATGATAATAATAGTTTTTTTTAGTTTAAGAGGCAGGTAGGTTAATAATTTGTTAATATTAGCTTTTTACCTTTAAAATACGTATACCAGAATGAAATAAAATAAAGCTATATATGTATATCATGCTTCATGCTTTGTTCTTGTTCCAAATTCTCTTCTTAACTTAAAACATAAAATCAGTTTCCTTTTTTCTCTTTCAAATTGTTTGCAATTTTTTATTGATATTAACTAATTAACTAGCTAATTAAAATTACCAGATTATATTTATATTACTTTCTTTTCAACGATTACAAAATTAATCCGTTGTAAGTCATGTAAACGTTACGGTACCTACGTGAACCTCTTCCTGTTTTATAACGATAGCAGAAAATGGCATAATTCATCAAGTACTCAGCATATTAACTTTTTTTCTGAGATGAAATATTTGAATATTACGGAAGTTGAAAAGAAAAGAAGTCTATCGGGATAATGAAATTTTTTGTGTGCAAACGAGGGGATACTGTAAGGAGTTTTTCGCCTCTTGCTTAATATATTTCATTTTTCATTATTCTTTTTTTCCTTCATCGAGAAAAGGAAGATCACATTTCACCTTTTTCATACTAATTAAAACTTTCTAATGTTTAATTTTAAACAGAGCGCAAATTCTTGCTACTTACCTTATGCTTCACCGGGTACGGATAGTAGTCAACTTCATTTTTTTATATATAACTAAATTATAAAAATTTAAAATAATTAAATTCGTCAGCCATCTTCTTTACGATAAAAATTAAAATGTTCGGAATTCTAATTGAAGCTCTCTGTGCTATTAGTAGCTATGATTAAAATTGAAGGACGGTAGAATTCGCGCCTGTCGTATATGCAACTCAATTTACTTAGCTTGATTTATGTGTATAAATACTAATGTAAAAAAAAATTACAACATTATTAAAAATTAACAGTATTATTAATTTATTTAATATTATCAAGGAAGGATATTAAATTAAAAAGCAGTAATTGATGTTTTCTGTAATCTAGCATTTCTAAATGCTAGTTTTCTTCGGTGTATTCTCTAGAATACACCGAAAGATGACGCAAACAACCCTTCTATTTCCGGTGACAATACATAACCACAATATTTATTTTTATTGTTGAAGATATTTTGTTAATATGTTTTATTGTTTGAGGGGTTTCGTCAGTTTAATTTAATTTAGTTCTACGTTTGTTAATATTTTCAGCGCAGGGTACTATCTCGTATATTATGTCAATCTTTTAGTTTAACTCTACACCTAAGTAAGTTATGAATTTTTTACTTTTTATTTATAATATATACTTACTTATTCTTTATGTTTAACAAGCGGCGCGCAAGATGCCCGATCAACTTATATACACAGCGTTACGATGGCTACATCCAAAACGAATGGAGAGGAACCTTGTTTCCGCTGCATTGCACATGATTACGATTACTTTGATTAGTATGTCGATGGCAGACTTGCAATGGTTTACTATATCAGGTGATGTGTGTACGCCGTATTTGACACTTAGCCTGTTCTTCTGGTTTGGATACACGGATTATAGAATGAACGATGAAGGTAGATATGAAAAATATGATATACGAGAAAATATACTATGATCTTGATTTTTTTAGAATACGAATGTATTGATGGGGTGATTGTTAACTTGATGAGGGTTATAATACTATTGTGTTTTATGGGGATTATATTCTCTTTGTATGGTTTTTTCCTTCATATCGTAGGACCAAAAAGCAGCATTTATAATTTTATAAGAAAGCATGCATTAGCCAGTACTTGTACAGGTAAGGAATTGGTAACGATATTTTTTAATTTTAATGTAAACTTTAATTGAAATCAGGCCATTGATAGATTCAACAAATTAAAGTTAAGCATATATCTAGGTATTTGATGCCTGCAGAATCTAACTGTTTAAAAAAGGTATGGGTCCTGCAAGAGACTGCGGTGTAGTAATCGCACGCTCATCCAAGGACTGGGAGTCGTAGGTTTGGATTCTACCCGCAAACTATCAGATCAAGCACTGAACAATTCATACATATCGTATAAATTATTAAAGAACAGGATTATAGAACTGCAAAAATAATTGGAGTACCAATTTTTTTTAACGGGGTCTCTTGGAAAATCCAGTCGAATCATTTGTTACATTAAAACAATAAAATCGTAGATTACTGGGAACTTCACGTGCATTTGAAATTCAGTAATTTCTGTTTGCTTACAATTAACTTTGTATTATCTCCTTTCGATGTCATCAAGGTTGCTACTTCACCAATTGAAATGCTATTGTATTTGGTCTAAATGAAAGCAATATTTACAGATTTTAATACCTCTTCATGTTTCACAAACGATTTGTGAGTTGTTAATATAATTTTCTTTTCTCGTTTATGTTTCTTATCTCGCAGACAGCTGAATGCAACCAGGTTATTCTGTCGTTCCACAGTTTTAGATTAACGTAGTAAATAAAATATACTCCAATACCGAATATAAACTGTTGCATTAATCCTTGCCAATAAACAAGCAATAAAGGTGAAATTTGTGGTGGAAAATAAATTCCTGTTGGCACCAATTTTACATTTCACAACATTTTGTAAACAAATATTTATTTATAAAGAGCAGTGCTTTTAAGTTGTTTGCATTTTAGTTATATGGATACTATCAATCATAAGCACCTGTTACTACATAGCTATTTTACTGGAAGATTCTTTAGCCGTACACTATCCAAAAATAAACGCCACTGTGTCTTATGGATACGGATTTTATGTAATCACAGCTGCGGGTACGTAATGTTATAAATCATTTTTATTTGCAAAGACGTCCAATTCTATATTTTCAAATTCAAACGCATAAGTAATTTTTCATAATGTAAAACTTTAATTTGAAAATTGCAGGTAGTGTATCCGTAACAGGCACATTCTGGACCCTCATAACAATGCATTTAATCCCAGGAGAGGATTATAGAAACGACGATGCTTGCCTGATAGACGATTTCAATGATAGTCTGGATATGTTCAATCCACAAGCTCCACCCCCTCCGTATAGCGTCCCGCCGCCACCTTACACGCCCTGAATGGTATACAAAATCAATCTAGGCGATAGGTGAATCCGGTTTAGTGATATTAGAGACTAGACTTTGTTTCAATGTAACCTTACACTATCCACCTCTTCACCTTTGTTAAAAGAAGTATTTCTTACTGCTTCACACACCTAGCTTTGTTTTAGTATTGTAAGTATTAATGCATTATTTTTAGTATCGTTAAGTTACTGTTAAGTTCTGGAAAGAACCAAACATCTCATTATTACTTTTTTGTTTTTGAAATGTCTGTAAATCAAATGTGATATCGACTGTTCTAGTCTCTTTTAATACTGAGTATATACTGATCGGTAAATTACGTACTAATCTCCAAAACTCAGCACCAAAGATTACTTTAAAATGTATATATTATATACACAATTGGCTAGAAGTCAATAAGTAAAGGAGAAAACATCTAAGAGAATCTATCTTTTATTATACGCAAATAGAAATACTTTAGCTTAGGGTCACATATTTATTTACGAACTGGATTATTGTATATCTCCATAATAAATATTTTATAAATGTTTCCGTCCGTTTTTTGTGGGGTTACATTGATGATCTATCTGTTAGAAACAACTTAGTGTACGTATTGGGAAAATCACGAATGAAAATACATTGTTTCCTGAAGCAAGCTACTGTTTGCAATGAACATTTATTTTTACTTGGAATATTTTAGCATAAGCAAGAGCGTAAATGGTATATCCGAGGAATCGCTCGTGGGTACATTTTGTCTTTTCCCATTCATCCTCCATTCCACGGGAGAATAGTGATAATGGTTCAAAATATCTCGTTTACACTAGCTTGATAAACCAAACTAATAGAAAGCGTTTTTTTTTTGTAATTTACAACATTCGAAGGGTCTTACGCCAAGATTCATTCCAATCGGTAATTGCCACCTTTGGGAATCTTTCCTTCTAAAATCTAAAATACAGAATGGTCTAATAAATAAACTAGAATAATATTTGGGAACACATTTTTATTTTCTTAAACTTATATTTATATTTTCCATAACACAATTTATAGCAAAACCACAATATATCCAATGTAATTACACTTGTTTCTTTTCTCATAATCCTCCAAAGTCAATTCACAAAAGCACTTTCCGAATTATATCTCCAATTTATAAGGTGCAAGGATTATCTCACAAAATAACAGACAATTATTAAGTAAATATAGAAAAGTTCATATACCAACAGTTGAAAGTCATCTCTTTTTACGTTTCTTTTTTTTATCGAGAACAGTTTACAGCATATCACAGCTTTGATATCTGTAAGTACTAAGACGAAGAGATACGTTAGGGACAAAATAAATAGCTTTTTTTTTCAACGTTAACGTTTCTTCCATTTTCTCTTTTGTACATTGTGGTATCAAAGAATTGTCGTTAGTTGCCTGCATTGATGTGCGAACTACTCTTTATAAGGCTTGTAAAATCGAAATTGGGCATTTCTAGAGGCGCCAGCGGCGGTAGAGCTCTTGATTCGTTCACGTCTGGACTTAGTTCGCTACATGGGGAGAACACAAACGGCGAGGTGCCGCCAGAAGAGTCGGTAATTACTTTAAGGTTATTGGACGTGTTTTTATTATACACTAAAACAGAATTCATAACTTCAGTCATGACACCAATTTATGCAATGCACATGCTTTTGTAACTAAAAACGAAAAAAAAAATAAAAGAATTCCATTAATATGTGGAGAAAATTCAGACTTTCTTTATATTTAAGATTACTCGGAGATTCCCTTTGCTCTGTAATCTAGCTCTTTCTAGCAAAATCTTAAGACTATGTACAGTGTAAGGAAGCATGGATAAAGTATTTTAGTATGTTAGAATTCTCAATGAAGGATTCAAAATTGAATATTTTGAAAGAGTCAAGGGTAATCTGCGAAGATGTAAGTTACAAACAGTACTAGAAATTCTAACAGTAGGTATCTATTTTCTCTCCATGCATTAATTGAACAGGTTTACAAATATTTTAGCAAAAAATATATTCTTTATAGAAGTTTTTGCTTACTTTTATGTGATTAGAAATAACATCAAAATGCAAATTATGTTGCGCGCTTCCGTAGAGAAAGGTACATTTACGTCGAAAAAACTAGCGTTTCAAAATTTATGTGGCTAAGGTGCTCTTGCAATTGTATGTGGCGTTGGGAGTAGTACTAGCATTTGTTGGTTTAATTGCTCTTTGAATAGTCACGCAATGAACCATTCTCTAGAAAAATGCACATACCTTTTTTTTGTTGTTTCAAGCAACTCAAATTTCTTTCAAAAAGATTAAAATATTTATGAGTAGAATAGTAAGCAGATTAAAAGAAAAAAAAATAGCAAATGTACGTGTAGATACAAAAATATAAAATATATACATGGACTTATAATAATTGAAGTATGCGATACAGGATGATTTATAATAGTAAAAAAGTCATTTAAATCAAAAAATGTTATATATAAAATATAAACATAGGTATTATTTTTTTCTATTTACAGAGCTGCAACAGATTTAAGAATCAACGGGTACTGTGATGTAGATGTCTAGAGAGTATTGTTGAAGATTTTCTAGTAGGCAGCACCTTCTCATGGTTTTCGGCCGTACTTTTCAACGATTCAGAGACACTAGTTCACTTGTCAAATATTTTTTGAGGAAATGGAACATACTTTGCTCTTTGATCATTAACAAATGTGGCTCACTACGATGGGGATGTAATGATTGGTTGTAGAACTTTTATTGCTTGACCCACAAGATCTTCTGACCTAAACCCTTTGGATTTTTTTCTTTACGGCCATTTGAAGCAACTGGTTTATGGTGTCGAATTAAAACAATAGGCCTTTGTTTATATAACATTTTTTGTTTTAAATGACGAATAAGACATAAAAGTTTTCTTACACATATTATAGATCACTCTATATATATGGCTATTATTGCTAAAGTTACAGTTCCACAAGAGCAGCTGTTTCAGCTAAGAGTAGTCTGCATGTTCTTATATATTCCTTCAATATTTAAGCGTTAGTAATCAATAGACTTTTCTAATAATTCTATATTAACAAAATGGATCAAGCATCTTACAGATATGTATTTTGTACTTCACAAGAAAAAATGTATTTAATGTAACTAGATCTAATCTTATTGTTAGTACCAGACACTAATGCTGATATTTTAAATTAAAAAATGGATGGAATTCATAACAAAAATATTTTAATTTTGTTTATATTATTATCATATACAAAAACAATAAATTAAGAAAATCAAGCAACTTAATAGGAAAAGATGGAAGAAAAAATGTAATTTTAATGTAATGGACAATACGACAATAAATCTAAAATCTATAAAAATGCACCAAAATACTTAAATTCAACAAAATATGTATCAAAAGAAAGCGCAAAACACAAACAAGTAGAGCTAAGCAAAGCCAATACTACCTTTATATTTATCACTTTCTAATTGCTTCACTTTTTCCCGCAAGCAATCCACTTCCCGTTTGCTAGCATCTAATTGGGTCACCAATTTGAAAACTAATGTATGTAGCTGTTCGTTTAATGTTCTTAACTCTTCGATAACCACAGATTCATCCTTTGGATGTTTATTGCCAATAATTCCATTATCTAAAGTATCCAATGGTCCTAGCTTTTCATCAGTATCCGTTGTCGAAAAGCTTCTTAAACTTTCACTGTCACTATTACCGCTGCTTCCACGTTTCATTAACATCCCTAACAGTGAATCGGCTTCTTCCATATTACGATAAATCGCTACCTGGAGAGTGGTGCTTTCGTTCTCGTGAGCATCTTCGAAATCATTATTTGAAAAATTACTAGGTCTACGGCGATTTTCTAAAGCTTTCTTATAATTCTCAAATTGCTCTTTCTTAATTAATATCACATTTGTTTGACGTATGTGGAAGTCCCTTTGTAGCTTCAAGGATTCAATAGCTTTTAGATTTTGAGTATAGTTTAAGGCTTCGCTAAGTAGTTCGGCGGATTTTCTATGGCATTCGATTGCCTCGCTAAATCTCCGATGCTTTAGATGAACCTCGGCGCGTCTATGTTGAAGATGAGCCTGTAAATATGAATGTTCTTATTTATGATCGTGACCTAAATTTTCTTTAAATGGCGTTATCGTAGAAATCAAGCTCGTTTACTTATACTTACTTGATTTAGGGCCGACGCCTCCATTCTTAAATCACTGGAATTTTACGTTAGATAAAAAAGTACAACTACAAAGCATGATGATTCAATAAAAATACACGATGTACGATAACGCTGCCGAACGCATTCTACACAACCGTCAACTGTCCAGCTACCCTTAAAGCTTACTTCAACAAACAGTGCAGCCAATAGCCTAACAAAATATTTACAAATAGTTTGGATAACATCGTATAGATGTCGCAGATATCTTAAATTTAAGCCAATATTCAAGTTATTATTTTATTTTATTATTCATTTTAAATTATAAGCAATTATTTGATTAATTCCATTGCCTAGTTAGGTTACTACAAATTAAAATTTAATTTTTTATTAGTAAGTACCTATCTTTTATATTTTCAACTGATATAGGATAATAATGATAGCAAGGACTGTGGCGTAGTATGGTAAACAACACATAAGTTGTCTATGTTGTCTATTGACTATTTATTATATAGCAATATAATAAATAGTCCGGGACGGCCGTTTCGAGCACACGAATGGTCCTCATCATCAACTGGACTATTTATTATATTATTATATAATAAATTAAACTTGTGTGGTGCGGAGGGTGCCGATACTTATGTGTTGTTAACTGATATAGGGCATACCTCAACCAAATATGACGTAGAAATCCAGAATTATACATATTTATATATTATATAATTATATATATTTTCCACTTATTTTTGGTACTAAAATCAGATATTCGTACTAAATCATCCATGCACTTCAGGCTCTGTATAGTGGTAAAGTAGTCGTACAACATACAATGTTGATCACCTACGCCTCTGTGCAACAGCAACTTCAACAAATTCAGAGGCTTGCTTCTCTCAACATCAGAGGTGCGATGCGTCCCACAAGAGTGCTGGAAGTACTAGTGCTATTAACGCCTCTTCTCATCCACATTCAGGCTATATCAAGGTCTCTCACTCTTTGCAGAATAAAGGGACTGCAGCCTGAGGATCTTGAAAGGCATCTCAGAATCCTTGAAAATCGCAACATAAATTATCTGAGGCACATTGCAAATGGCACGATCCCTGCAATGCAATTTTGATCGGCCTTATAAGGTAATAATTGAATGTGTGCGCATCTTCAAAGCAAAAGAATTACCCTAGATGGAGGTATCGGCGTTAGTGAGCCCAACTATCACTTTAAAATGCCTACGGGACTCCGCACCAACACATTTCAAACAGAGATCTCTGCTTTGAACTTGTGCGTCATAAATAGAGATGATCAAGGCGTGGAAACTATTACATTTTCGCAGCGACTAGACAGACTCGTGTCTATTCGTCTCATAAGAAAGGGTTCGTGTTGCCTACTGGTTTCCCCGAGAGTCGGCAAAACACGAGTCTGTCTAATCGCTGCAAAAAAATAATAATTTCACCTGCCTTGGTCATTTCTAGTCATAAGGAACCTCGAGTGAGGGATACGAGGATATTCAATGACAGTCAGGCAGTTATAAAGGCCTACATATGAATTTGTAAGTATAGCCCTATGTACCTGGTCTGATTCACGGATGTATACACCCTTTAACGCAATTGGTACACAAAAACCATGTTACTTTGCGGTGTTGGGACCCACCGCAACCATCAAGGAATCGAAGGTAATGAGGAGACAAACAAGCCGGCCAGAGAAACAGCGAATATGCCCTTCATATCTACAATAAAATTTTGGGAATTGTTTTGGCGACTTAGAAAACTTTTCTTATATCCTTAATTCTTTCAAAGGAAAATCAAGGATCTTCAGAAAATGTGCTTATCTATAACATTAATCGAAAGCCAAGCTTACTTTTCGATGCTCACGTAATGATAATTATTAAGATTACAATCGAACGAAAACCGGTTCGTCAATTAAATACTTGTTAACTCCAAAAAATAATATAATTTGTACAGCATCTCTAACAAGCCAATATTTACCGTCGACGTTGATTTTATGTCGCGATTCACATCTTAATTGTGTTGTAAACGCGAACTACTAACAGGAAACATTAATTTTCGTACATTTCGTAATACGACACCTTTATGTTTTGTTTCAAGCATGGTGTAACTCAGTATCAATAAAGTTCGTCAACGGCGGGGCAAAAAAAAATATGGAAAAGCCATAAAACAGCCGTCTGCGTAGACGTATTAGGTATAATTACACATTTAATTTTGACCTGAAAGATCATCTTTCGTTAATATCGAAGTTGTTTAGAGCCACGTAAACGGCTAGGTTCAAGGTTAAAATAGCTTAAGAATATAAACATTGTATATCTGTAGAATGTACAGTTTGTTAAATCGTTGGTATTGTTCGCCGTTACGGAATAATTTAATAACTTTGAGGTAATCTAATAGAAGTTGGATTTTTTTAATGGAACATCCTGTATATTATTATGCCTCTTTACAATTCATATCCACTTTTATGAATATTCCCTACAGCCAACTATTTCAATTTTTGAGATAATTGGCACAATTTGAGATTTTTGCCAAATGCCGCTGCTTCTCCATCCGCCTTTCGCAGTAGACTGGACTGGAGATTTTATTCGACGGAATATTTTCTTTACACGGGCTATGGAAAGTCTTTATTATGAGTCATCTGTAGGTTTGTCAACTTAACATATTCAATTTAAAGCTTTTCAAACGCTTCTTACTGAAAATAGAGGATAGACCTAGATCGGCAAAGTTGCTAAATCTTGTATTTGTTATGGATCCGAAGAGAAAATAAGCCTATGACAAACGACGTTCGAACTAAAAAGAAACCAAGAAATCCATTTTCTTCCGCTATCTCTAGCACCTTTATTTGGCCTTGCAGAGAGAATTAAATCCACATTCTTAAGGCCACTTTTGACCCTTTAATGATCTCTCAAAATATTGACGTTTTTAAAATAAAAACGTAGGCTTCCACGGCCAGAGTCGGTTGAAACTAAACGTGTTCCGGGTTTGAACCGTGTCATGTCGTTGGTTAAAATAAAACTCGACGTTTCGCCCACAATCGTATGGGGCAGTTGGTTTTCGCCTCTGGCATGGTTCACGTGCTGAGTTACCGTGATCAACTGCTTCCCGCTCAGTTAGTTTCGCCTCCGGCGTGGTTCACACGTTGAGTTACCGTGCTAACTGTTGCCATCACTCTCCTGAAGAAGCCCAATACGATTGTGGGCGAAACGTCGAGTTTTATTTTAACCAAAGGGACATGACACGGTTCAAACCCGGAACACGTTTAGTTTCAATCAACGTTTTTATTTCTTATTTTGCCAATTATGGAATTATTACCATAATAACGAAGCAGTACTAGGCGATACAGAATTCCAGACAAAATACGGCAACAACCTCTACTTGGAAAATCGTCTCATAAGATAAGAAAGATGACCCACGGGCTCACAATGCGGGAATTGTTAAGAATCACTTAAGTCGAAAGTTTCCAAATTCTTAGATTGGAAGCAATGGAGTTACTGGGTGGCTTTTGTTTACTGGGTGGGGGTTGTTAACTACATTATATTTATAAAGTTGATCTCCCGCAAAACATTGGACAATCTCAAGATGGGAATGGCTTGCAAGTAATTGCTTGAAGGACAATACAAAGGACAGTTCAAAATGCCGGAAAGGATGCGCAGTTGTGCATTATTGAATATTATTATAACAAATTATTTTCTTGTTTTTATTTTAAATAAAACACTGTATATTTTTGCGATTCATGTTATATTTTAACTTAAAAAGGTTTTGGTAGCCTGCTTTCATTGTTAAGCAGTTGGCTAGGAAAGATCACTGAATTGTTCCTTATGACGCCAGAGTGATCCAAAGAGTTCGTTGATAAGCAAAGCAATCACAACGATTGCCAAACCGTCAAATTTCAATTCCAAACGCGTAAATTATCCTTGTTTATTGTTATTATATACTGCATTTATCACCCCTTCGTTCTTTGCCTTATTATTTTCTCTCATTTTAAGTCGCTCTGGTTTTCGTTACTTGATTGAACTTTACTTCAATTAATTAATTTGTTTAAATTTGTTAGTTTCTAGTTGACCACGTGTTTAAGTTTTTTATGATCTTGACTTTAGAATGACTTCCGCATGAACCACGGAAAATAAGCTTTAAGTACCTAATTTTTAATTTTTGGTAAATTTAGCAACAATTACCAGCACAACAACCAGAAATATTTTAATTTTGCACTAAGTAAGTCAGGATAGTGTACAATTTGTTAAGCAACCACGGCAAATAGAGAGATCGCTAGAATTACATAATTTTAAAGTTGACTCAGCCATAGAATGCAATGTCTAACAAAAACTACTAACAAATTTAAATAAGCCTACCATAATTAATTAATTGCAATATAGCTCGGTAAAGTAGAGAAATAACAATTAATAACACAATTTAAAATAAGAGATAATAATAACGAAAACAAAGAACGACGGTATGCCAAATGCAGGATATAATAACAATAAGCAAAGAATAATAGTTTATGTTTATTGAATTGAGATTTGTCACTTTGGCAATTGTTATGATTACTTTACTTAGCAACAAGCTCTTTGGATCAATTTGAAGTCACAAGGAACAATTTGGTGATCTTTTCCTAGCTAACTTTGGGTGACAACAATATAAGAAAGTTCACATACACGGTGACACAGGAAGTGCAATTGAACTGACGATAACGGCGATAGTTAACTCACAAAAAAAGAATAGGTGGGTTTCTTTCCTTTTCCTATATTTATTTCCTTCCGACATTTCGTTGACTTTTCGTCAACTTCTTCAAGACATTGACAATGATATCATATATTGTTTTATGGCTATCTTGTATTTGAAGTTCAGTCAAAAAATAATAATCGCAAGTGTAAAAAATAAAGTATAGTATACACAGAAACACAAAATTACCCAAATAATTATTCAACATATAATCAATATTGCATTTGAAATTGCAGAAAGTCCATATTCGGCTCAAATGCAGATCTTAGTGATGGGCATTAGATATTCATAATTTTTATTTGGATGTGTTTATCGCATTTAGCAATTTCCTATTGCCAAACAAACAAATTTTCATCATGGCGTGCATTAGTAACGCTCGATGATTAAAATTTAAATTATCCGCTTCTAAATATGGCATTGTTTTTTTTCCACTCTGCGCAAGTATACTTAATTAAAAAGCAGTGGCTTCGCTAAATAAGGCCAGAAGGGGCCGGCACCACCTACGGGTATCCCTTCTACTGACCGTAACACGACAAGAAAACACCAATAATAACAATCAGCAAGTATTACGTCATCACTACAAGTGTGTTCGAAAAGCAAAAAACTGCATCATTCCATATAAGTGAACAGAATTTATTGCCGCTGTGTGTCTGGGCAAATAATAAATGGGTGCCGTAACGCCACGGTTATTTCGAATAACTACTACAGATATTGTTTCGCATAAATCTGCACGCGAGCACACTTACAGATTGGAGAAATTATCATTCTTAGATCTGTCATCTAGAAGTGAGAATGTACGTACCTATACAACAACTAACACTTCTTGCTTTGACGTGTTTAAATAATGAAACCAATTTCATTATTCCAGTTTTTTTTTATAAATGGTGATACGAGATTTTAACAATATAATTTTTAGTCGCATATATTTTCTACTTTGTTGAAACTTGCTGTGAAAAGATACAGTACAGTAAGTCACTAATCTTGTGAAAATGCATCTCCCACAACAACTGGATACTAAGATAGAATTACTCTGCTTGCGAAAGATGTAGATTTACACGCAAACGGGAATTTCTTAGCCATAATAATAGATTGTAGTAGGATCTTCTCATCATCAAGATTACTTTCAGAATTACTAGTTTTAACACATCTTTTTAATCAACGTGTGGTAACATCCCAACCGGTGTATAAGACCCTTAAAGCTTGCTTTGACTTTCGGAGCCTTTACTGCATAATTGTGTTGGCTTTGTTTCTATTACCCCCTTGCCGTAAAAGGTGAACGTCAGTTAACTGTTCTTCAACATACAAATTGTGATTCGGGATTAAACCATACTAGAAAAATTGATCTTAGTGAGACTCGAATGCAAAGCATCTAATTCTGCCCAGCCAAGCGCAGGCCCTCTTGCCACTGGGCTGTCCAACTGTTAACAGCAAAATCGTGAGTTCTATAACAACAGATATGGGTAGAATTTTGATTTTTCATAATTCTTTTTGTTAATATGAAGTATTTAGGTGTGTAGGTATAACTCATATGGTTCTAACATGGAAAATTGTGTCATAATACGTATAAATACTCATTCCTTCTGTAAATATTGTGCCTTGTAATGTTTTTGGGGAATTATAAAATTCCAAAGACGACACGAACCTCACACATTCAAAACATGCGTGAGGTTCGGAAGCGTCTCCGGTCCAAAGCGGCAAATAATATTTAATATTTTGAGAATATTTCTTAATTTGCTATTTGTTCTAGTAAAGCTATACCTATAACAATGTTGCTAATAATACTACTTGTAATATAATCCACCAGTGCTGAAATAAATGTTATCGATGGAACACGGAATCAATTCAAGATGACCCAATATGCGGAAGGTCTGTTGAGCCACGGGCCATCCAGTGGTAGAAAACTCGATTCCTATTAGAAAATTCCTTCCTTTAGCCAAATTGGCCAAATTAGCCAAATGGGACGTAGAAATAAGGAGTCTTAAATACTGCTTTTTACCGTATTTCCAAATTGTACAAGTTCTCATCTTTTTTACGAAAATAAATTTGTTACAAAATAATACAAATTTCTCAAAAACCATTGAACATACCGCAAAAGGGTGCATAGGGGACCATCATGAAAATAAACATTTTTGAAATCGTCAAATCGTCCGAATTTACAAAGGGGAGCGATTTTTCTCCTACTTTTCCCAATTTTCCTCAAAACATTAACAAAGTTAAGAAACTGGTCATACCAAATCGAAGGATAAGGGTTTCAATGGTAGTTGCTGAAGTTGGGATATCAGAGACCACAGTTTCAAAAGTCTCCCAGGAGAATTTAGGAATTAATAAGGTGTCATGGAAAACCGAAATTCTTTACTCCTAAACAAAAATTGTGTCGGAAAACTTGCCGGCATTGGCTGACGACGGAGATCCTTTTAAAAAATCGTTACTACAACTTACTGACAAAACAAGAATTCAGTCAATAAGGTCATAAGGGATCTCACCCTCCAAGAAGCAAGAACGCAGTCTTACTGCGATGTTTTGGAATGCAGAAGGGGGATATTGTTAATTGGATATAAGGAAGTTTATAAGGAAACAACTAAAGAATTGAACAGAAAATGCCTCAACATTGTGAGCGAAAGGTTATGCTGCTTCATAACAATATCACAGCCCACAAAGTTCACCAATTCCAAAACGTAACCAAGGACTACGAAAAACTACTGAAAATGCTGAAAAATATTTTTTTGTGTTTTCCTCCTGGCTTTATAAAGAATATAAAAATCTTTTAGTGTATGTAGACAACAATAAAAGTAATGGTAGCACACAAAAACTCCAGTACGCCAATGATAACAATAAGGTGATGGAAAAGCCCTGTTAATAAACTTAATAAGCCAAAACTACTTGTTCCCGACTTACCAGCTTAATTATCACATTGTACCAGAAGTTCCAACTTGCCTATTTTAGACGAATTAATGATTTTATTCGTAAATTGAGCAATACATTGGGTTAGATATGCCAAATTGGTAAAGCATAAAGAAAGAATTAATATTGATAGCAAAGACACCGTGTAGTATGGCAAACAACACAAAAGTATCGGCACAGTCCACACCACACAAGTTTAATTAATTAACCCGAGAAAGCTGTAGGATGTACTATACATATGCCGATTAAACGACTTCAGCGATTGCTTGTCCAAATATAAGTCCCTGTACGAAGTGTTAAACCAATATATTTACAAGTAAGTACCTATCTTCAAGCATTCGACACAAAGCTTATATTACAACGTACAAACGACGTCAACCATAATCTTTAATGGAGAAGCGATATGAGCGCATAAAAGAACAGTTAAACGTGTGGGCCCACAAAAGAGTAGTAACCGCAAATCAAAATCTTTCGAACGCACCGACCGCAAGATGTACAAGAGACCAGCGCGTGCCGTAGATGACTTGATGAAAGTTACGTCAGAGTCGCTGGCGCCTTTGCTCGCCCACTTTCGAAGTCGTGTAGGTATACCTATTAAAAACTGGATACTATGTAGATAGATATACCTCTGTGTATCTCTCGCTTAAAATTTAATTAATCTATGTACACCATGGATGTTGAAGTATGGAAAAAAGGAGTGGTTCTACATAGTTTACGGAAGTGTAAATTTGATAGTGATACTTTAGCATTAGGTGTCATATTGACTCGTGCTCAACAACGTTTCAAAATAAAATGTACGAAATAATCAACATCAAGTTTTGAAATAATGAACAGATAGGCTCTACGCGCAAACATGTTTGGCATAAGTTACCGTTTCGAATGGGCGTAACAACAATACAAGCTCATGTTCAAAATTAACGAATAATTTTGTATAATTCTTACAAAATTGTTAAAAAACAATTTAACTGGAAATAATTAAACGTCGGCCCACCAATTAAATTCTTTTTAATGGAAAGTTATGGCAAATTCCATTCAATTGCAAAATCAAAAATGAAACAATATTATTGAAAAGTTTAGACAACTCTATAAACAAAAAAAAAAAAAGAATAACCGGCGGTATCTTCCATAGTTCTAACAACTGCTTGGATTCGTCGTGGTAAGCTCACTATCAATGAGGAATATTACCTGATTAGAAAAGAACGACCTCCTTCCCGGGGTTTACTAGAAGTTGTTAAATCGGGTTCAAGTCTGGGCTTCGTGGTGGCCAATCCATGACTTGAATATTGACCTCTTGTAACTAATCCAAAACCTGTTCAGCGACGCGTGGTCTCGCATCATCTTGCTTGAGCAGAAAATTGTTCCCTAAAAACGACGCGAAAGGCATTACATGGCGTTGAATAATGTCCTCTAGGTAGTATTCAGTATTTACTGATGTTTGGAGAATACGGATTAACTCTGTGCAAGCGTCACCTCCTTTGACGCACCACCAAAGGGACTCCCTTAAAAAAGCTTATTTTTCTGCAGTTCTTGGCCATACAGTTCCCTATGGTTTCATAGAAGGTACAGAAAAGATCAAGATAATATTCACATTTTGCTAGGCAAAATATAGGAACAATATAAAGACCCGCAGCGTCGATTATCGGTTATTAAATCCGGAAATTCATGTGTTTATAAATGAGTAATTTCTTAAGAAGATACAAAATTATATAAATGGCATGTTATAATTTCCTTGTAAGACACGTATCTGTTTCTGATGTTTTTCTTCCAGATTCCTTTCTATTTAACTAAAACACAATTTTATTTAAATGTACTTATACATGTAAATAGGTGGATACTACCATCAACGGTTAAGATTCTAAACGCAACGCTACTTCTCGAAAGGGGTTTCTTAACGATACGAGGCAAGCTCTTTATCATCATCTTCGTATTGGTTAGCCGCTTTAATTACAATTAGTGGTAATAAGACCGGATGTCTTGCGCGTAATTGGATGATGGCACTTTAAGCGCAGTACCGTAAAATTAGAGAAATTATTTTCGGAACATCTGTATAAATACAATAAAAGCACGGACGATATAATCTAATTAACTCTTGTCTCTATAGACTTCCTCATTCGAAACGAAGAATTTCTGGCGAATTAAAAAATTAGGTACATGCGTATAGTGGAGAATGCACGTATTTCCTGTTGAAAAATTGTAACCTCGTAAGTGCGGTTTTTTCACGAGATGTGTTTTCGGGAACAATGTTGTAATTGTTTGTTTTATCAGTATAGTGGGATAACTGAGGGTGGTTACGTCCCCTACCTTCGTCTTTTTTTTTTAATTTTAGTTTGATCATACTCCAGTGGCGCAGTGGTCTAATTTTCCCATATGCCTACTGCAATACACTAAAGAATAACTTTATTATTACGTTATGGTAATATTTATTTTTGAGTGTAATTTTATCTTTTTATGCGAGAGACGGGTTTCTCCCCTCCAAAATTTTAGTGCTAGCTACTCCACTGTCGTTATTGACGTGTGCTAGTCCCCAAATAATAAAACTCTTGTATTAAAGAATAATCTTAAGTTTGAAAAAAAGCATTTGTATTTTGTTTTTTTTTTGTAATTTAAAGCTAGCCAGTAGTACAAAACTTACTTCAGAATATTCGATTGGATAAACGTAGTAAACCAAAGGTGGTGAAGAAAGTAATCTAGAGGATTGCTTCAAGAGGCGAAAAGGACCTTATAGGTACGTTTCTGTACAAAACTCCACCAAAGAAGTGGTAGTTCCTTGAGCCTTGCAACTGAAACTTTCTGCAAATTCTGTGAATTATTTTTGAGAAGTGCCAATTTGATTAAAAACACACATCTTACCGGAATATAACCAATTTAAGATGAGAGACCATAAGATACGATCCTAGTACAGGATCGTCTTAATCTTACAAAATAGGAAGGAATAAGTATGTATTTATTGTCCGATATGCTACATGAAACGTGATTCAAAGCAAACAACTTGAAAGCATTAAAAATTCACTTATTTCCGAAGCGTATACGTGTTTATCAATATCAATATGTTATTCAATCGCTTCGCAATGTTAAATACATGTTATGTTCACTAGACAAAACGGTTAAGCATGCAAATCTAAAATTGGTGTTTATTTTCTAATAGCGTCTTCGCGAAACCAGTCGGACAACTCTGAAACATGATGTCATTCATACCTCGTTCTCGGTTTCAAGCCATATTACCATAACAGACCGGAAACATTCATCGTTGCTTTTTTTCCAAACATAATTGTCCTTCAACATCGCGCCATTTTCTCGGATTAAATCTGTCGAGTTCAACCAAACCCAAACCAGATTCTTATAACAGCGTTTTCCCCCTTTAAGAATTCTTTTTTTTTCGCTTGTCGCTGCTCCCGTATAGCCGCGATAATTATCCGAATTTTAGGTGGAAGCGTGTTTACGTCGAAAATTCGTCGCACGTGGCAATTGCTTCGGTTGAGAAAATATCCTTACAAAAGTCGAACATCTGGCGAGATTGATACTTTTTCGATATGTATATAAGAGCAGGCCATGGTTATTTACGTAAAACCTGTCTTTCTTTTTTTTTCTCCTTTCCTGGTGCCTGGTGCGTGCCATGGTTGTACGAGGAGGAAAAAAAATACCGTAAATAAAAACATTAATGAATGTCTATGTTATCGAAGAACGTGTATCTGGTAAAAGTTAAGGAATAAGGTCGAAGTGTGGGTTTTATGAATGGAAAATGGAGGGGTTTTAAAGTCCGTAGGTGTGTCGACGATAGAATAAAGTCCCAGCATACAGTAAGTGCATTGGCAACAATGCAACAGCGCGTATATAGGTGATCAGGGATTGCACATACTCACACATGCACGCAGATAAGGTCAGCTTAACAAGTGGGTAGGAATATAGTTTGTATTGTAAATAAACCTATCAATTTTACCCTTAGGGGAGCAGTTGACATACAATATTGGCCACGAAACTCATGGACACATCGTTACGTACTATTCAGATCTCGCACCTATTGTCCATTTAAATTTCAGCCGATACGGAATTATTCAATTAAAACTTTATCGAGTATGGAGGATTTATGCAACAGCGCATTACCGACCGTCCGCTTCTATAACGGTATTTAGTAACAGGCTATTATTAATTTAACTCCCTTCAAAGCTCGTTTTAAATGCTTGTCGGGTTTGTTAGTTTATGTTATTTATTTTTGGATTGCATGCAATATAAGCAGATAAGCTTACAATTAAATCTATAGAGTCCCTATCGCACATCTTTAGAAAGGCATTTCTTCCGCTTGAAGCGCATACATAAATTATATAACTAAAACAAATTGCAATTTGTTTTGCTTGATAAATATTCAACTGTATCATTGAAAGCTTTCATTAAGCTCTGAAAATCGCATAGATTAAATTAAACAAAGCCAATTACAACAATGTTCTAAGTAATCCAAGTAACAGATTTTGGCATCTCCTGTCCGGCAAACGGAGTTATTCATTGCGTTACCAAAATACGTCAGAAAATGCCTAGAAACAATAACCAAGAAATAATGTTAAAATAGCTTCCTCGCAGCGATTATTTATGGCGAAAGCAATGGAAGGAGAGAAAAAACACACCACTACTGTTCAAGGGATGGCTTGGGCAACAGTGTCCGGTTTATTTCGCTGATTTCGAAACGACAGGCATGTGGCATGGACTCAAGTAGACGAAATTAATGGCATCACACCCGGGATCGATCGGGTGACTTAATGCGAGGTTACAAATAGCTCCCAAGGAAGAAAGGAGGTTTAAGAAAAAAAGCATAGTTTCCCATCTAAATAAAGATTCTAGACTCACGTATAGATTCTGTGATTTATGTCCCACCTATCTTGACCTAAAGCATAACCGATGTTTGGTGGAAGTTGTAATTTCATCTCTCCCATCAGAAGTTTTATTAATTTGTCGCTTCTAACTTTATGGCTTTTACAAGCGAATATAAAATTATTACTGCCTTCTCTTTCGTGCTTGAAAAAGGTGTATAAATCACTTGCTGCTAGATGGATTTTGTGCAAATGTGCAGGGAAGCGTTCAGCACTAAACGTTAATCTTAACATTTGGGAGAAAACGTTCTTTTTAGCATTGATTGGATACATTTTTACAAGTCTGAAGTAATGGTGCCAAGTTACCTTTGGTTACTAGCACGCACATGAAATTAAAAAGAAATATATATTTCATTAGAGGCGCTGTACCTTCAGATTGTGTTTCATAACTCACTAAAGGTACGTTCTTTCGGATTTCAACAATGAATCCAAACACGTTTGATTCGAGCACTATGTGTCCTTTCATAATACAGCGCTTTGTTCAAACTAATCGTGATTTAGCCAAGCTAAAACTAAGTTTTCAATATACGTAGTATAAGTTTACCACGTAAAAATATAACAGGTATACAATCGATATCGAATGAAAATGAATGAACGGCTTAGAATACTAATTTTAACAAATCCAACGTTTCCTCAAATAGAAAAAACTATTTTCGAAACTCATTTGCATTGCTACTGGCCGAACGGATTTTTCATCCGAGAAATCGTTGCATATTTATTAACCTAAATGTTTGTATCCATTAATAAAAGTAAACACGAGCCATGTAAGTCCATTGATAATTAAAATTACGAAACCTTTCGTATAAATGTACGTGTACAGATAGTGTGTGTATAAGCGTACACCCAATAAATAATATATTCCGAATGGCCGTTGCTGCCGCTATATCGCGTAATTAATTGAAGAAAACCTTGGTATTATTAATAATTCTGACTTGCAACATGTAATCTGCTTCACGCATCCACAAACAAATATCATTTCATCCGCGTCCGAAGGTGGAATAAATCATTTTTTCGTTTGAAGTTCTCACGTACAGCGAGTGCTATTTAAAATCGTACGACCGATTATCCAATGGGCTTTAATGGCCGTTGAATACAGCAAAACGCGTTTAATAAGTTGGCGTTCTTATTGAATGGAAAATAGATCTCATGATACTAAATAAAATCCAACAATCAATCTTCTATTTAAGGTTTCATATGGAACTCTACAATTATAAAAGATTACGTTAACATGTGAGATGTGGATAATCTTCTGTAATAACACAGTTTTGCAGCAGTACGTTTTGATCGATTTCGTTTTTCAAAGAACACAAACAAAGCAGGCAAAAGAGGTTAAATCACAAGATCTTGGCAACTAGTTGATATTACCACTTCGATAGATGATGCAATTGGCAAATTCTGTATACAGCAGCGCCATTGGGTTTGATACTTTGTGAATTGACTCAATGAAGTCAACGAGTTCCAGTATCCCATGTTTTCCAATTGAAGCAACTGCGAAGTACACCAAATCCATCACTTTTTGAAAATACTTTGTTCTCTCGAATCCTTCAACGTGATGGTAACATTACTCCCAAAAAAATATTTTGGTAATATGATTACGCATGCGCTGATAGAATCCTTTTGAAAATCCCGCCCAAGTTTGACGCTCAGTATTGTTTAATGGTCGTTTGTCGGTCGATGATAATGTGACTGCAAATTTTTGCATTTGAAGGACGCAAACTAAAGACGAGAGGGAGGCTATTTGCGGGGTCTTAGCACCATAATTTGCCACCCTGAAATTTTGAACATCTGAATTTAAACGTGGTCGTACCAGTTTGATTTGAATATGAACATTCTAGACGGCCAAAAACTGCAAGCACTACCGATAATATCGGAAAAGTTCGCTAAATAGTGCTAGACGAATTAAGATTAAAGGTAGCAGAGATTGTGAGCATCTCAAAATAAGTATATTGACTGAAGATTTCGCGAAAAGTGAATTGGCTCCGAAAGAGGCTCAGGAAAAATATGGCGACTGCATTTTCGGGATAATCATTGAGTTGCGTTAATCGACTCTATTGAAGAAATAAATACAATAACGGTAATATACTACATATCAGTACTTGACAAGTTGAAGATGGAAATTACTGAAAAACGGCCGCATTTAAGGAAAAAGAAAGCCACGTCCCACAAAGACAAAAACCACATCTACGGCTTAACTGGATGCTTCATTCTACTATTTGTTTGGTTTCATATTTTAAAGTTTTAGTCCAGATGTGTAAATGTTGTTTTTTTCTAAATCCAGTTGTACGATTTTGTATGGCATTCCCTGTACAAACCGCTCGGATCATTTTTTCATCTTTCATTACCGGGTGGACGCGACAGCATGATGCCATAAGGGCCGCACGCTTCTGTTAGGAACTGTTTGGATTACTTAAATGTCATTACAAACTGGTTTTTATCGCTTAATAATCTGTTGGTGAGAGGTGCGTTCGCATTATTTTTATCCGCATTTCAGTGTCGGATCCGACCGTATTAAAAGATTCGACGTTGTCGAATCTCCCAAGGAACGTTTATGTATTATGCATAATGGAATAGATAGCGGCGTTTCGCCTCAAGCAAAAACAACCGTGCTATTGCGTAAGCCATTCACAAATCTCTCTTGCTTCTCGCGTCTTGTCACCCTTCTACTTCATTCATCCGATTCCATATACGGTGTATTCTTGCACAATTTTACACACACACACGTGCACGAATAGTTATAGACGCACCGTTGTTGCTTAACTATTCGAGGACTCTAGCGGCTCATTCATATTGGATTTCTGTTTAGTATTCAGGAGCGGTGAGCAGCGTGGTCACTTTATAACAAGACAACAGATGTATCTTTTGAATTTGTTAATGCGATTTTGTATGCGTTTTGCGTAAGTATTAACCAACGCTTTACTCGGGGAGATCGTAACAAATTCGAATTGGAAAATCTAGCAAAGTTGCTCGAATATTTTCAAGTATTTGTAACAAATGGGAAGACAACTGTATGATTCGGATTATAAGGTTTATATACAGAAATTTTAAGGAGTAAGATGAAAGGGAGTCACAAGTTTTTTGGTGTTTAAAGAAAATTTAAAGCAAAAGTACACAGATGGCTTTATAATTCATTGTATAAAATGGTCATCAACATTAATTACTCACATTTAACATATATCGAACACCATGATCCAATAGCTTCATAATATTTATGATTTGAATCGATACATTCGAAAATAACTTACGTAACTATTTGTGCTTATTGAGTAGAAATTGCAATGCCGGTCCCTTATTAGCATCTTACCCATAAAATCTTAGATTTTATGTTAATGTTGATGCAAGATCTTAATCATAAGAAATATCTCCACATCCAAACGATTTCTGTGTAAGTAGAAACAACAAAGTATTTGAGAGGAAATGTTAGCTTATTAGAATTCCACCATTGCGCTATCCCCATTGGCAAAGAGCGATAGAATAACAAGGTAAATAAAATATAATTTACAGTTACCTGCTAAGCTTTACGCATAGTCTTTTAAACTATGTATGTACCTATTACCTATCGATAATATAATATGTACGTTTCAGCGTTGTAAATCAATCGTATTTATTGCATAGCTGTACAACGTTTGCGTATGATATATGACTACGGAATATGGGTTAAAAGTCTTAAATGCATATTCATGAGGTACGAATCTAGGTGTCACTTTTACTAAGTGGGCGAATTTTCCTTTTGCCGCAATAGCTGGTTAATAAAATTGTACGCTTGCCGATTTTATATGCCGAGCTCTAGGATATTAGGTAATACGAAACTACTGATGATAATTACCCGTTGAATATCTTTATTGAGGAATGTGAAAGTCTTAGCTTCGGTACTTAATGGCATATGTTGAAAAGGTCATGAGGTAATTTGCCCTAACAAATACAAACAAATTTGAAGAAAATAAGTAAATAATTAATTTGGATTAGTTGATGGAGTGGCGTAAATGGAAGGTCTAGATCAATGCTTCGATCTCCTCGTAAATTTTTTTATTAAGTACAATGTACACACTATGCAACGGATATACGCGAAGCTGCGTTAAAGACACAGTTTCGAATCCCTCGCGAGGTTTTGAAGTCTATTACATGGTCTCAACGATGATGTAGCTATCGAAAAAGAATAATGGAGGCCAATAACTTTGTACCTCTCTAGGATCAATTGAGCCGATAAAAATATATGTTATACGGTAGTACTCTATCAGCCTCTAAAGATTCATTGATGCCTGAATTTCCAGGTTGCCGGTGTTTCCCTGTAAGTAAAGTATTCACGAATAACCTTCAAATTAGCTGTATTTATTTTTATATAAATGCTCTTGATGAATTGATTTAAGGGTTACCAAAGAAATCATTTGATTTTTAACAAAACAATGAGTGTATAAATGAGAAAGGAACAAAGTAGATACAATCTCTGATCATTATATAGTTTATCGGTGTCGCAGTTGTTGCTATCGCATTCGAACGGCACTTTCGACATATGTAAAGATGAAATCTACGCTGGCATATTGACACTCCTCTGCGGATCATTCTTCAGCGCCTACGTCCGTTCGACCCCTGACAGTACCACGCCCGGCGACCCTGGCTGATCATACGTTATATCCCCGGCACGAGTTTAAAGTTACTTTATCATTCATTCATGACCATGTGTTCATTCATCAGAGTTTGTTTTCTTGCGGCGTCCCCTCCTCGACGTCGTTTTTCTTGCGCAACTTAACAGATACGTGCTTATGTATGTATATATTTTAGGTCAGTTGCTGTAGTTTCTTCCGTTCCGCACCGCTCCTTCACCTCTTCCTATTATAGTAAACCTTAATCAACGGTCTGTGAGCTTGTGTGTTTTTATTAATGAACCGATCACACCTGAACGTTGAATCATCGTGTGTGGGCGATTTGGCGAAGATGTTCCGTCCGCACCTTCGCTCATTACAACTCGGTCCACGAAAAGAGAACCGTTTCCGAAGCAAAAATATAATTCAGCCTTTTACTGCCGCTCTAATGGCTTTATTCACCTTATGCAAACCACAGAAACGAAGTATTTATAACCGAATTGCTTTAAGTACCCCTACGCTCTTGAAGACTCTTCAAATATTTACTTACATAGTTAAATAACGTGTGTAATTAATAACAAAAAGAAGATTTCTTATTTACAAAAGATGAATTTTATGAGAGGACTAGTGGCGCTATGCTTTCAACTTTCAGAGCTGGATATTGAATACGAGGCTAATTACATTCAAACGTCTAAGCTAAATTAGTATCTTGAGGTATTGAGAAATATTGTTTATAACGTAGAAAGTTGCAACACAAAGATTCTCATTCAAGTGAAAACATACAAAATATACAGAATATCGATAATACGTAGATGAATTTGAGTTAAATGAGAAAGATAAAAATCGCGTGATAACAAAGACTAAGAATAGTAAGTACTTCGGAAAAAACAGTTCAAAAGAGGGACCACTTACAGGGTGCGTTATGGGAATTAGATACTTTTTACATAATCAAGCTATTAATTTTGCAATTTTCATATCTGCAATGTTCAGGACTTGATTCCGTAAACGCGTAAATTAACCCAGAAAATAGTCACAATGGGATAGATAACAACAAGAAATTACGGGTTGAAAAAGCCGTCTTGTTGGAACCATACATCCTTCGCGTGATTTGATATCATCGGAAAGTTCCTAATCTTCAATGACCAATCGAATGATCTGGATGAAAGCTTGGTTGAAACTTGTCTTTCTTCTACCTATTTCATAGTAAATATTACGAGCGAGTTTCGAGCGCAGCTGTGGGATCTCCTCTATTTGTTGTGTTCGCCAACATCTTTATGGAAGTTTTCGAACAATAACCTGTTACAACCTTAAGCCTGAGTATTAATACAGGTACGTTGATGACACCTTTGATAATGAAGAAAATGAGCAAACATAGATACCGACACAGAGGATAAGGTGCCTTTTATTTCCAAACAAATTGAAACGCATGTATAATACGCACGGTATTATATATCAATTATATTCTTGAAAACATCTATTCTAAACTCAACACTAATACATACGGAGTTGAGGGAATCGTAGCTTTAAGAAGAAAGGACTACCAATAAAGCTTTAGCGCATATACATAAATAACGACTATTTTCGAGAAAGGAGAATTGTTACTTGCGCGTCGGACATTATTCATGACTCAACGCGCTAATAGATCCACAATCTTCACAGTGGCTTAGATTAGCCGCCAGTAAAAACCTCCTTTTATAGTTATACGAAAACATTACACGGCATTACCATCGTATTATCCGTGTACATTACTAAAATCCGATTACTAATCGACAATCCTCTTTTTTTGTTTATTTTGAGGTATATCACCATATTCGTATGCCTTTAACGTTACGCGATTGTTGTCATTCTTACCGATATGTAAATTAGCAACTGTAATATATCTTGCGTATTGCGTGGAAACTGAATAAACATTTCCAATCCCTTTTACGCTCTATTACGCGCGAAGGCAAGTTAAGCTTGCCGCTTAATTCGGCATTTCAGCATCTCGGATTTTTTACATGTCATTGACATTATTAAAGGAGATGAGTGAGGTCATGTGTCACGGTATTTCATTCACGTAGCAGCTGCTACACGGAATTAGATTACGCGACTACCGTCCGTCCGTGCCTTCCAGCGATTATCTTTACTAGCTGAATGTCAACGGGCACCGGAATAAAGTCGGCTTGCTTTATGAACTGAATAAGGAATTCGCCGCTTCGTTATTTGTTCGCGGAGCTTGTCTGGTATCTGCTTTATTAAAATTAGGTGATATTATATAAGAGGCTGTGGTAGTCTGTAGTTCTCGGAAAATGATACAGACTTCCTCTGGCTTGCCTGCTTGGTTTCCTGAAAGTCTAATCTTATCTATGTCATGTATACCAGCAATGTGAAATACAGTATTGGGATGGATATAAATTGTAAACGCTAACATATTCTAATAGCGGAAATAAGAAGTGATGCCTAAGCATTTGTAGGTACTAGATGCACATATTTTTTCAGGGCTCCCCTTGTCAATTCCACCTGTGTTGGACTTAAGGTCAACGCGTAGAGCCCGCAGGAACTCCATATCGAAGACAATGCGCCCGGGGCAAAGCTAATCGTTAGGTTTTTAAGCGAGGTGACTCTTGAAACCGCAAGTGGCTGATATTCATCCCAAAAAAGAAAGGATAATTATCAATTTTGCGATGATACGTTTCAAATGTTAAAAACCAAATAAAAGCAATATTTCACTGAAACGTTGCCAAAAGTAGTACTGTTTTTCTTTAAGTAGTACAGTACAGACTTGTCATTTAATACTTTCGTCAGATTAGTGAAGCAATCGGAACTTTCAAACTTTGTTAGATTGAAGTCTAGCTTCTTTTACTGAACGAGATTCTAGGATATTTCAGCTAATAGTGAATTAGCAAAAAGCTTGCTATGCCTATTCGTCTTTAGTGCTGTTGGCTCACATTGCAAGTGATGTCTGTCTTAATTAAATTTGTTCTTCTTAAAATCTTGAAGAATTACCACCCCATTATCCTACTTTCTACAATATCTAATCTGTTGGAGGTTATTATTCTCAACCAATTGAGAAACAGCCTTATTCAGACGAACACTTTGTACTTTGGGCCAGTCTGTTTTCTAGCTATTCCGCCCTTTAGAATTTGCCCGTGATGCGTTTGAGTGCAAAGATAAGGTTGGGCCGCTATTCCTCGACACCACTAAGACTTTGAGAAAGTAGAGGACAATAGATATTGCTCCATAATTGGTGTCACGTGAGCTTATACTTGGAAAGGAAGACTTTCCCAATCTGTGTCGACCAGATCTTATTACCTACGAGATCTATTTAAGCCGAGGTGCCGCAGGGATTCCTATCGACGCCCCACGAGCTCCAAGTGCTCGTCTCCGTGTACGCGACGTGTATAACGACGCATTAGCCGCCAAACAAAATGATAATAATTGTAGATGCACCATGTATCAAACGCATATCAAAGCTGATTCGCTGCATCATTTATTTTCCTTTGACCAATACTGTACTATTATTTTTCTCTAATTCAATATCAATTAAATACAACATTAAGATTGAAGAGTTATTTGTATTCCGTTTAAATGCATAATGAATGAAACACAAATGGAATGTTTAGTTTAAATAATTATCGTCGTCCAGACAGTTGGAGCCGAAGATGAAGAATGCTAGTATACAACGGTAATTTACGCTGTCCAAAACGGACCGCACCGATAAATGAACTTCATCATGCGGCGTCCACCATAAATGACTAATGAACATACGTATACTAATGAGTTTTTACTAATGTCTTCATATATATTATCGATGGTTTGTAAGTTCGTTTGATAGCTTACATCAACGTCGCATTTGAAAAAAACGGTATTAATATCGAGTGAAATCTTACATTTGCATTCTCTTTGATGTCTGGGCTTAACTATTGTTTCAGTTTTTTATACCTGAAGTACATTGAAACATTTTTGGAAATAAAAAATTGCAGAAATATCTGGGTTTTTGCTGATTACCTCCCTTAAACTCTCTGCTTAAAAACTATTTAGATATCGATTCTAATTTGAAAAGGTCAAGCTCACATTTCAAGGTTAGTTTGGGTAACCGACAGCCAAGCGACTCTAAAAGCAGCTAGTGCGTCCAAAATAACTTCGGGAGTGTGGACGCACTGCGAGGAAAGAATATATTAAGATTGGACATCCTCACTCACTAACATACCACACAAGGGCAGACCGACTAGCAATGGGTGGTAATGCACTCCTGCTGATCGAAAACCAGTTAGCTCAATGCCATGAAAAGCATTAGAGAGCGAGACCTTAAAACGTGTATTATGGACCCTCAGTAAAGAGAAAAATTGTTGATCCTCAGTAAATCCCATGTTAGAATGTGGACGGGCATCGTAGCTGATCACTGTCCACTAAAGAAGCATCTACACAAAATGAGACTAGTTTGTGGGTCAGTATGTGGAGAATGCGATGTTTGTTCAAACAAGTAGAAGGCAAGCTTTGAAGTAAAGCATTCATCGAAAAAATAAAATATTTTAAACGTATTATAATCCTAATATTAAAAATCAAAGGTAAGAAATCAAGGACACTCCAAATAAGCCTTGTTGTTGTGGCAAAATACCGTTTCCATAACAAATGATCTTTGCCCGCGTATATCAAGGTGTAAGTAAACTCGAGAAAGCTATGCATAGAATACGTAACGATACAAAGTATATTTTATGTTACAATAGTATTCATGCGACAGTTGAGTAAAGTTATAATTGCAGCAAAGCGGCGCGAAAAAATCAGGTATTGCGTTAATATCCTCAGCAAACATTCAAAATGCACATACCGTAATTAATTAGAATACTGAATGGAAACCTAACTACACTCCGATTTGAAATACGAAAATCGTTCCTTTCTTTGATACCAACGAGTTTCTTCTTCATTCTGCTGCAGGTGTCTTCCTGCAAAAAGTAATGATGGCAATTGGCCGTACGTTCAATGGCGAATTGCTCATAAAAGCCTGCCATAAGACCGATACTTAAGGGTTACGAATGCCATACAATTACCAATAGGATATTAGCTCGCTCCGATGATATTCTCATTAGCGAACACGTCTATATAATTGCGAAAGTGTTTAATAATCGTTTTATTTGCATGTTACGTACGATACTCTATAAAAATTCGCGCAAAACATGCAATTCCTCAAAGTGATGTTTCCTAAGCAGCCTGGCTCTGCTCGGTTAGGTACCGTGGACGTACGATTGCTGTATGTAAGTACGTGCACATGTTATGGCTAAGGAAAAAAAAGCCACGATTTACATTTTAGGTTGCCCGCAGCGTTTCACATGGCCGAACAAAATTCTTAGTAAATTACATAGATTAGGTAATCTGTGGGGAAGCGTGCCGTTGTAATTTCGTTAGTAGTTGATAATTGGTGTGTACGGAACGAAGTAATTTTGGAGTATTTTACGGAGAATAACGTTGGAGATAATTGGCCTTAATCTATCAATACGGTAACGAACGTTTTGGTTGTTAAATATTGAGCCATCATTAAAAGAAGAACTATCTTCATGATTTAGTAGAATTGGATGGAAGTTGTATGGAAAAATAACACAATTGGGCTTGTTTAGTATCGTTATTTTAGAACAGATTTTGATAACAACAACTAGTAATGAAAACAATAACTGATAACGAAGCCAAATAGTAAGCCCAGTGTCAATACGATCTTTGCTGAAACTTGGAACACCTCTGATTTTTGGGACCGGGAATTCAGCTGAAATGATTCAAAATTTGGTAAACCTCTTGAGCGAACATCATCGGAAGAGATACAAAGATATGGTTTGAGAGATCGAAGCAGGTCCGGTCAGAGCAACACCTTTGGAAGTTTTACGTTGGGAATTAAAGATGAATAAAGTATAAGATGGGTTCCCAGGCTAAGGATTTTATTTAATCAGGGAGGTCTACACAGGATTAATATGGCTGAAACCGACACTTTTTGTGGGAACGAGTGTGGAACTCTTTCTAGGATGCGAAGTACACAAAGATTAATGAAATTATATGCAACTTCCTTTCAATGTCAACTGTTTAATTGTCCAAGAAACATTGATATGTACCAAGTATATCCTCGACACAAATATTGCACTTTAGGGTTTGTTTCTTCGTATCTTCCCGGTGTGGGTCTTTGCTTTTTGATCGGTCGGTGTCCGTTTGGGTGGCGAGGAAGGTGGTGTATTTTACTTAATTCCATTCAATAATGATATATGCGATTCTCGTCTGTGGTCATTCTAGCCACTTACAATAGGTCTTTAAATTGCAGTGACGTTGCATAAGAGTAATTGCTGGTAACAGCAAAGGAGCTAATAATGGTAATTATTACTATTAAAATGATCTTATACATGGATTTTTAAAGTTAATGATACAACGCTACATTTCACTCTTTAACCGCGTTTGTGTGAAATTTGAAATCAGCGAGTCCGGGTAGTAAATGCTTCCTGATAAACGCAAAAATTACATTCAGAATAATCTTTTTTTCCAGGAGAATTGAAAGCAGCGAAGCTAAATTAGTGATAGTGCTGTGCGACATCGTGCATAATTCATAAAACGAATATAAGTCGTAATTTCTAATGAATGACAGGTTACGAACAGGTCACCGAAACATCGCGTTATTCTCCGCGAGATAAAAGAAGCACGCCTTGCAAGTACAGTTAAAAATTTAGCCTTGACACGTGAAATATACACTCCACGTAATTTATTGTACGGGCAATTATAGATCATATTGTGATTTGCGAGTTATGGTAATGGAAACTCTAGTTATAATTTATCGGAGTGATGTTAGTCGTATTTGTTGGCCGTGTGTTGTTGTCTCGGTTGGCTCGAACACTCCCAGACGACCGATTTCAGTATCAATTGTCGTATACAAGCAGAACGGATACTTTATTTATACACATATTGTAGGTATGTTATTGCCGTGATGATAAACCAGTAATCCAGATCGTACATATATGGCGAGCCGGTATAGAATTATGATAAAAGTTTACATGTACGTGTGTGTTTCGTCCAAAATTATAACTTGTATAAATTTTGTGTCCGACAAATATTTATGGCGGACAAGACTTCGTTCGTAGACGCATTTAAATGTAAAAAAGCTTTTTCGTTTATCTTAATTGCGAGATTTAGGTTGTTAAATAGTCTTGTTTATTGTTTCGACAACACTTAACGACACGCTGAGATTTTATTTACGAAAGATAATTTCGAAAAAACTATTGTTTTTGAACTTTTTTGGAAATAGCCTTTTGAGATCTATGATGACGATACCCAACGGTGATTGATATAACGGTGAACGGTTGAACGGTGTGAGATATCATCATCAAGGCTTCTCCATTCGTTATTTTTAATGAAATACGTTTATTGCACAATATTTATATGAGTACATAATCTTGCGCTCTGGAAATGCACTTTTCCCGATGAATTTGGGGCTTTTTAATATCCCTTTCGTGAAAACTCCTCAGGGCGTTCTCGTAATTATTGACGCGCTTCACTGCCTAGTCGTTTTCAAAACGTTGATTTCTAACCTCTTCTTTGGGGTCCAAAAAGATAGAGGTCGTAGGGTGGCAAGTAGAGGATATTCCGACCTTTCTCAGCCTAATCTGTCTAATTTTTGCCTCGTAGCGTTTGCTGATTGAGGCCTGGCGTTGTTATGATGAAGAGAAACACTTCTAACGGATTGCGTTTTTTTTTTCTTCCAAGCGACAATTTTGGCGCACCCAGAAGGCAGTCAGGCCATTTTTTTTTAACACAGACAAGAATAATAAAATCAATAAACTGTAGATTTTCAAAGTTTAAAATTTATAGTGTTTAGCTGTTAGAGTTCAGCTTCCTTGATATTTCTTGCTGCGAATATTTAATTAAAACTGTTCATATGACAGAGAACAGAGAAAAGCATTGATTGTAGTATTATACAAAAATTAAGTATTACGATTAGCGTATCAAAATTTTGACCAAGATCTATTATAAGCAGAAGCAACAATATCGTAAAACTAAGTCGAAACGCTTCTAGAGGCTATACTAAACCTTAAAAAGCAAAAGTAAAAGCTATGGTGATCAAAACTAAAATCCATGAGGTTACTCCTATTGATATTGATGCCAAGCCCGCGATAAAGCAAACTTCGATTCCAGTCTATCGACAGTTAATCGTTCTAGATTAATTTTAGAATAGCCTGAAGTCACTTATGCACACACACATGCGTTAATTGCAAACTTCGTACCTAATACGAGAAGACACCCACGTAGAGAATGGCGGTTGGTACTTTCGAATCGTCCATTCCATAGAAGCAGCGTATTTACGGAAACAAACGCATGGAACAAGTTGAATGGTGCCGCGTTAATAGCAGTAAACTAAAAGGAGGTTGAATGTGTCCTACCACACGTGTCACGGGTGAGATACACCCTCATTGTCCGGGTAAAATATCAATTCAATTGCCACATCTCTATGCATTGGAAGGTACACAATAGAGCTTCGTTGGATATAGACGTTGCGTGCATTGCAGGTACGCATTCAATAGTGTATGGAATAAGTGCGATTGTTAGTTACACGAAGTGCTATCGCTTAAATTTTCAACCGATAATTTTCAATGGAAGGAGATCAATTATACATTAAGATGCATACATTCTTGGAACTTTTTGTATAGCGCTGTTCAAGTTTAACATTGCAAGTATCGCCTGATTATATACGGAATCACATAAAGGTACTAACGAAGACATCATAAATGGGAACGTCAGAAGTGGAAGCCTTGTTATTCTTAGGAAGTATGTATCGTAAACGTGCTGGCTGGACGTAGGCTGGACCTATTTCGTTAGGTTCATTTAACATTTAAACATGCAAGTTCTTAGACTGGCATCCCTGTGACGACGAAAAAACAAACAGAAAAAAACAAATTTGGGTCGCGACAACAAATAGTTCATATTGATGTTTCTTATTTTCTGGTAGACCATCGTCTTCAACATATTCATGGGTGTTACCCATCATAATTTACCAGTTAGCAGTAATGTTATTTTGAACATAATAATAACCTTAAGGTACAAAGCAAGATTCACTTACTGTAAAGCTTTTCGCATGACCCTTAACTATAAACACGAATAGATCACTAACGATTAGTTCTTCCGCAATTACAATTACCTCTGGTTACATTTAAATCCATAATAAGAACAATCATCAATTTCACAATTGAAAGAAGGGTCTCTTGAACGCAACCTCAAATTACTGTCTACCTATATTCTGGTAGTGAATTAGTCACGTCAGATTAGTAAGACATCGTAAATATATCAAGTAATCAATCAAGCGCTACACTGCCATTTACTAGTAATATTTTACTTCAAAAATACGACGGGCAAGTTCGGCGTTGTAAGCGGAGTTTTACGTAGAATGGACGGGCCAAGAGGCAAACTGTCAAACGGCAATTGATATATTGTTCCGTCATGATAATTTTACGAAACAACAAGGGTTAATAGCTTTAAGTACTCGCATGACTCGAGGTGTCGACGATAAGATCGGATATTTAGATTATAATATATGCTCGTGCTTAATTCGAAGACGTATCGTGACGTTGCAACAATTAACGAAAGCAGCAGGTTGGTAACTTGGGCGCATTAGGCTTTTTTTCTTCAGGATTATAGTATGTTGAACGAATTATGCTTATTATCTGCTTTGAGCTTAACTGGCGAAGCTGCTGGTTCGTTTCCTTTTTGCTAGAATACACATCAAATGAATTTCGTAGAAATCCTCTTTATCCGATAAAATTCACCAAAGAAATTGAATTTGCTAAATTTCTAGTTCAGATTATTCTAAGAATTTGCGTTGTTAGAATTTTGATTTCTTTTTTTTCTGAGAATCGTATTTCTTGGATTTTCCATAGCAGTAAACAAATTTAATGTGACAACAAGAATGCCTGTCGCAAAATTTGCCATTTTAACCTGTTTTTCTTCTGTGGGTGGCATGAAAGAATTGCAATTTTTATGCCACTATTGGCAACGCTTATTACGTCTGAAATATACGAGGGATGTTTCCAAAGTTCTAGGAATGGCGCTCTAATTAAATTACGCAGAACGTGACATGTTTATGCAGCTATTCAGTGCAATATAGTTTAGTCTGAGTCAGCTGTTCAACTTATATAGACCCAACCATGGAAGACGCGGTTAAATCTCAAAGAGCAATAATTTTCTTTTTGTGGAAAGAGGATGTGAAAACTTCAGAAATAATTCGACGTCTGCGAGGAGCCTATATCTGTGGATCGATCGTTTTAAAGCTGATAGAACATTATTAGAAGACCATCTACGCAGTGGTCGCCCGAGTACGCCGAAACATTATTGCCGTGCAGGATCTATTGAAAGAGGACAAGCGACTGACTATTCGTCAAATTAGTGTACGCCTAGAAATAGGTGTACGACAAGTTCATGACATCTTACGTGATTGTTTGATCGTAAGCAAGGTTTCAGCCCCCTGGTTGCCAAGACTGTTGGGACCGGAACAGAAACTTAATAGGTCTGACACTTGTCGTCAACTTCAAGAGCTGTTAGTCCGTTACTGTGATGAATTTTGACAACGGATAATAACTACTGACGAAACGTAGATTCCTTACCAAAAGTCAATCCAAAGAATGACGTAAACCGGAAAAAGGGCTTCCGCTTAAGGCGCGTGCAGTTCCGTCTGTTGGAAAGGTAATGCTTACTTTATTCTGGGATTGTGAAGAGATCATTTTTATGGATTATCTGCCGAAAGGTACTACAATTAACGCAGCTTATTATTCGAATTTATTATCCGAACCACTGCGGCAGGCACTTGTCAGAAAACGGTCTAGAAGCTTACACAAGAGTCCATTATTGCAACAGGATAATGCAGGACCCCATACCGCTACAAAGACAAAGGATGTGTTGAACGATTTATCCAAATCTCGCACCCAGTGATTTTCACTTGTTCGATTTGAGTGTTTAACTGAAGTAAAACGTGTCATAAATAGGTGGACTGCGGAGACACCGAAAAAGTTCTTTGAGGATCGCTTAAAAAATTAGTTTAACGTTGGGATAAATGTATTCAGTTAAATGGAGATTATATAGAAGAACTACGTTGTAATATTGATGAAAATTATAGCTAAATTTCCAGAACTTTGGAAACATCCCTCGCACAAGTTCTTCTTTTTTACATATTTATAAAAGCATCTAAGTTTATTATAATTGGCAAACAAGCAATAACGTAAAATTTAAGATACAGCAAGCTTAAAAAAATGTTGGAGTATATATAGTATACCATAAGCAACATTGTCAGGAGAAAAATCAAGCTTTCCAAAAAAAAACCAAAGTTTAAAACACGTTTTTTTTAATGGAATTGTACATTTTATTGTGCACTTGCACTTTAATTCGTTCAATTTGCTACTGGTCTTCGGATGACAGCGTCACATGTAATGAAGGATTCATTGCACACGATTGTCATGCCGGTACTGTCTTAATGATAGCATGTTCGTCACGTGGACAAACTTACTTTCGTGCCGTACCGATGAAGTAGTAGACACGGTCGAGGGTCGTAGAAAAGGATGGAAGGGAAAGTTGAATGATTGATCGGTTAATTAGTAATTATGAAGCGAACATAGAAAATCGATTACTTTCATTCAAGGTTCTTAATGGGCGTATATCGCTTGCTTTAAAACGCGTTTAATACACTTTAGCGTTGTTTTGAAAATGCTGAATGGGGCTCGTTGTAGAGATAACCGTATTCCCGGTGAAAATGAATAACACAGGCAATTTTAACGCAGGTATTTTATGAAACCTAAAGCTGTACTGGAAATGCACTGCATGAAACAGAAATTGCAACACTAAGAAGGGGTGCGTATTTTTTTATCAAACTTGGCAGGAACGTATAATTATTCAACGGCAATTCATTTCATTTCAAAGAAAAAGAATACTTCGTGAGGCTGATTCCAGTAGGGGATCGATGTTCTTTTGGGGTACGGTGTCCGAAGGAACTTGCAATTCATGCCGGAGAGCTTCCAGCGTTTGCGCAACCAATTATTACATTTGAAGAGTTACACGTTTCTACCAGATTTGGCCAAAATTTGGCAACCCAACTTGGTGTTGCAATCAGCCTGTATAGCATGAATCATCCGTTTATTATTTTAACAAGATGATGTAGTAAAAGACAGGAAGAATTTAATAACCATATCAAATTGTACATTTCGTGAACTTTCAATTTGGCGTAGAAATACATTTACTCAATTTAAATACATTTAAATATTATTTAGCAAAATTGCTTGCCGATCCACTATGAGCTGTCGAATTGAAAGGTATTGTTTTCGTCGCGCATTCGATATTTAGCGAATAATACTTAAAATGAGACAATATAATTTAATGTTTGCTGTAAATTTTGTGTGATTGCGTAAAGAAGATTATTTGCATAAGCCGTATTTCGTTCCCATCGGTGGAAGTGAGTCATTTATAAAATTTACATACATTCGAACTAAAGATCGGGTATAAATTTGCATCTTTTAATAATATCTTTGACTTATCCCACCAGAACTGTAAACAGTCGAACTGTAGGTATCATATTTATAGAATGAATGTATTTCGTATTGTGAACGTGTGGGTGAAATTGACATTAGCCGTTTTGTGGTTTGTGTATATTTGATAACGGGATTACGAAGAAAGTGGATGTGCTAAAATGTCACGGCAGGTGAGATTAAACTTTCCGCCGACGCAAGAATGAAAAAGTGTACACTTTTTAACATTTCCTAAAAATCGCATAATTTTCTTAAAATTAAAAAAAAAGAACTCCAAATAAATGGTGGCAAGATTTTAAATTAGTTAATTAAATAAATAAATAAATAAATAAAAAAAAACCATACCTAACATTGCGCATTAGCTACGATTCTATTGAAAAGGGACTCCAATAATCCGGATAAAACAACAAATGTCGACTAAATGAGTTTGTTGGATTCAGTTTTACTTTAAGTTATATGCATTTAAATATTTAAAATTACCGTGAGTGTCGACCAAAAGAAGGGAAAGGAAGATGCTACAAGATATAGAGAGAGAGAGCGCCGCCAAAGAGAAAAGAACCGCGTAGTGTTGTGCCGGTGAGTTTTCCACATTTTTTGTCTTTATATTCCGCCACCGCCAGCGCAACCGCCCGTAGACGTTAAAGTGTCACTGAGTTGTATAAAGAGTAATCATGGTAACACATACAGTTAAAACCTGCCCCTCTTAAAGATGCTACTTGAAATAATTTTATTAATGCTAGTCCTTCTATGGGATAAAATTAAAATTCTCGAGTAAATTTGCAGGTTTGTGAAAGGAAGATAAGACCCAAATGTTCATATCGCGAAACGTAGTTTATTATAACAGTATTACTTAAATTAAAGGATTTGTTGATATTTACTTCGGAGTAAGTTATCGAAATAAACTTTCCTTTCCAACATGATGATGTTAAGTTAGGTAGAGACTTGTAGTAGTTCCAATGCTCAGCGCGTCTTACAAAATCTGAACTTAGCTTCATCTTTAAGTTTCATCATCAGCTTTGAATTGTCGGTCAGCTAAGTCAGGTATTTCTTCAAAAATCGACGGGAGAGCAGGTTGAACAAAGAGCAATAACGCGGTTCTGTGCTTTTATTCGCCGAACCGAAGTACTTGGCCTTGCCACGCGGAAGATAGTATTGAAATTTAGTCGTTGCAAGGGGGAGACAAAACATAAGCCGGCCACTGTACATACGATAGGTGGAGGTTTAGATATTTCAGCTTCTATATGGAAGAACAACGATGATCAGAAAAATTAGAGCATATCACGCCAGCGTTAGCAACGATATCTTTATTATTAACAAATAAAAGATCTATTAACGTAGCGGAGGTGGAATCCTGTTGGCTGATCAATTAATTATCAAAATCCGGCAGAATCGCAGAAGTCAATTAAGTAATTAAGAATCAATAATTCTTGGAAATAAGCTCAACTATGTGGTGGTAGCAGAATACCGATTAGCTACGTGTACAGTAGGTTTTCCCTCGCAAAAAAGAGATAATTCTGTAGAGGCGTATTAGATGACGGCATATAAAGTCATGTAAAGCGACACTTTCGTCGGACAATTAGAAGAAGGCGATCGGTAGCAAGTAACCTGTTGATATCGAGTAGTGCAGCTTGTTGATGGCAGATGAGTTCAAAACAAAGGTCAAAGTTCACGGGTAGACGCCTGTGTCGCACTTGGACTCGTCGAGTGGAGAGAAGCGCGCCCACGCCATGTTATTTTCCTGGCGTGCCGGCCCAACGCAGAGCACCGCGCCCGTTCCGCCGATTCCGTTGCACATTAGCCGGGATTACCAGCTGTCAATTTCCGGGTTGGGAGCATCCGATAAACCCTCAAACGACGGCGGCGTTTCGTATAGGTGTACGAGTCCCGACTCGCTGTTTTGGATCACACGTGCCGTAGACGGTAACTCTGAGGTCGACCGACACCGAAATCGTCCGAAACCACCCACACTAGAAATTTTCTTGTACTATATAAGACATGTACGGGTTGTTGCCACTGTTGGGGTATAACCTGTCGCTTTCTCTATTGAATGTGTGCGTAGCCACGGTCAGGGAGACACGATTTCTATCGAACAGGTGGGTGAATACGACGAGTTCTGCTCCGGTACATCGTGAGACAACCTCTACCGGCTTGCCAGTGTTTGTGTCTTAACCGCTGTGCGTCTCCGGTTCTTGTTGTTCCATTCTTGTGGCCCTGAAATTTATATAGTAGGGAAAGCTTCACGTGCGGCGATTGTGGTGGATGGCGTAGACTCATGATGGAAGGTAAGGCGAGAGAAGGGGAACATGAATGAGCGTATATATTTTGCTGTTTATCTTTTCTTAATTATCATTTAAGACCCCAGATTTATTTTATATTTTTTGAGTACCAATAAGTAGATAAACACATTTAAGCATCTGAATGTGTTGATGAATTAATTTATAAACGTTTTATTTATTAGTTAGAATTAGACTAATTCACTTTGCAAATTTAATAAACGACGTAGAGCTGAATGAAAACATATTTTATCACTTTATTACGTCTATATCAGTTTTGAGACGATATCGTGTTAATCAGAAATAATTATCTTTGGAAGTAACACATCTAGTTTTTATCTTACTTGGACACTTTATTTCACTTCATGAATTACTTGATCAAACGAAGAACAATTCATTATAGCTACACGATTCTACACAGCAAAAATTATATTCCTCTTTCGACTTTCGACGATAGCGTTCTCATACACAATTTTTGGCGACAGATGTTTTGCACATGTTCAATTGAGATAAGCAATCTGTCATTTTCACACGGCAGCGCATTTCTTCCTATCCAGAAAAAGAAACGAATTACCGACCGTATTGTTCTTTCTTCCATGATTACACAAATACATAAACTCACTGCTGCTCACTTTTACCGCTTTTCAAAACAACACCGCTCGATGAGTCTCTCCGAAATTTTGACATACGTCGACTTAAGAATAGTACTCATATTCGGCAATGTACACTTTGATATAAAGCGCCATCTATCTCCAAACAGGGGTACCTTTCGTACTATCCTCGTATATATGCGTGTTATGAAATATAATCCGCGAACATACAAATCTTGGAATATTCTATTTAAGTTTCTATTTCTAAATCTTGATCTTCTATATGTTCTTCAGCAATAGAAACAACAATTGATATTTGGCTTATCATCTCATCCCTGTCTGTTCCTTCCTGTGCGCATTCTCATGGGTGGGCCTGGGCGATATATCATTTGAAAACTCAAAGATTACGTCCCCATTTTTTTCTCAATTTGACTCATTCGTATTTGAAATGTGCAACTCAGTTACCTTTATTAAGCCTACTCACAAAATGCTCCCAATGTGAGTCCTGTGATTTTCCTTTTAAATACTTTCTTTTTTCTCTTTAATATTGTGTATGTAATAATGAAGCTAATCAAAAAAATAATAGAAAACAGCAAAAAAGAAAAGACTATGTGGAGATGATACATATACATATAACACGAAAACGTTGTTGATTCTTTACGATTTCGGTATACAAGAATATCGGTAACCAGAGCAGTTTTATGTAATACAGACCGGCCCCAAATGATATGAATGAGATACGATCCTTCTTTTGGGGCTACTGACAGGTTTCTACCAAACCTTTAAGTATTATGCTAAGCTGATAGAATAAAAGATAATTCGACACATCCGCCTTCATTTCCAAAAGAGTATTTCTTTGAAGCCCAATTATAGCGGAAAATTAATATTTGCCAAACAACAAACACGGCAGTGCGCCTGAGGGATTGTGAAAATCCCGTAATCGCCGCTGCAAGAAATCTATGCGTATATGTAACCCATTAACCGCCGTAACTCGATGAGACGAGATAATTGACATGTTGTCGATGTAATCTGAGTTAGTACAACCCAAAAGTAGAATAAGCAAGATTTAGGCATGTAAATATATTTTAAAGTTAAAAGATAGTCATAGCTTTTTTGGAATATTGGCGGAAAGTGGTGTTGCTGTACGTGAATAAGTCTGATAAGCGGATAATTTTAATGCAATGATGTTCAAACTTGCACAAGTAGTAACTAAAAAGGAAACTAAAAAAAACGAGGGGAAATCCTACTTTGTGGCGGCTAAATATCTAATTGTCATAATATCGAAAATAAATCAAGATAACAAAATTGCAAAAGAGGAAATACAAAGAAACATCAAGCTACCGAAGTAGGGATTGTTAGTTTTATGAATAGCAAACGCGGTGAGATAACAACAAAATAAGAGGATAACAAAATCCCATAAAAAATTAAAGATGCGGCCGACGGAAAGATTAAAAAGAAGTATAATGTTGAATTGTTAGCATTGGTAAATCCTTCTGTCAATGTAATAGATATTGAGGAATACTGCTCTGGAAAAGATGTAGAGGAGTATATTCTAAAACAGGATTTGTATCTTTAACGTTTTAAAAATAAAGGTATAAAAAAAAAAAAAACACATCGCGGAGACAGATCCACTAACTCATGAAAAAATACTAAATAAGGGGAAACTGAGTATTGGTTTTGAAACTGAGATTTAATCACAGAGCAAGAGAATGCCCCGAAGTAGTTTCTTCTACAGCCGCTTCGTGAAGTGTGTACACTAAACAATTACTTAAATTACTGACGTTCTAAAACAAAAACGTGAATAAAATAAGTTAGTTGAACTTACATCTGAATGTCGTAATCAGCTAACGAGTTCGCTAAAACTGATACATAAGCATGTCTCACCCCAACCCCGAATCCCTCATTTCCCAAACGCCAACACAAAACCTTGTCAAGACTAGAATTTTTTCCTAAATATAAATAGTAAATTGTGCTCTATGTTACAAAGACATCGAAGAATGCTTGTAAACAATAACCAAAATCTTTCGGCGTATGCCAATATGTTTTGAAACAACGAGCAAAACACCTGTTGACGCCATTTAATGACAAGAGATATACGCGATAATTGCGGACATCTTCCCACACTTCTTCCAGGGATCTCTTTCATTCCAGAAATCTCTTGCCTATGGTTGGCGCTGGTGGTTGTCAGGGAAGAATCTAGATGGGAGCTCAGAAAATCAATTTTGGATGCCACACAATAAGTTAAATTCATGTACAATTTTCCAATTCCCACACTGTTACCTAAAATATTGGCATAGCATTCTCAGATGGACTCCTCTAGCACCCTATTTCGAATTTGCAATTATTTCTTTAGTTCAGATAGAAAAAGGATCCAGGAACATATTGTGGGATTGAGCAATATAGCAAGAGGAAGGGAGAGTGAGGGGAGAGGGTAATGGCGGAAATGATGTGAAGGACGTGGGATATAGTAAAAGAGGTATAGTAAGAGACGTATAGTGTGTAAAAGACGTAAAGTGCAAGATGTATAATAGAAGACGAAAGGACTTGTTTTTTTTCTGTTTTATAGTTTACTTTGTATTTTGTATCTTAATATTCAATACATCAATAATAGATCCTACAATATTATAAGCGTAGGTTCGCAGGACAACATTTCCCGAAGCTAATAGTAATAGTTTGATTTTAGATGCCTTCCATGGTTTGTACACTTTTACAGATAACCCAACACCGTTAGATGTGACGAGCCATTCAACGTTTTTTAGTGTAGTACGTGCCTCTTAAAAAATTCAAATTGCTTAATACTTTCGCGGACAACGTCTACATATTCAGTCGTGTCTATTCTTCTTTCTCCTCGTGGAATTTGGGCCTGTCCGCGAAAATGTTAAGGACATAGTGCACAACCATATTTTGAGTACCCATTACCTAATTTCTGTTACAGGTGCGGCGCTTATGAAAAACTTCTAAGGTAAGAGATTTTTTAAACCCGTGTCTTTTAAAAAACCGAAGCTTTGAAGATAAACTTGCAAGGGAGCACCAGTAATTGATGAAACAATCTGGATAAAAGTGTGAAAGTATGTTAAAAAGGTAAAATACATACAAATTGTTAACAGTACCTATAAAGAATAAATATAAAGGAACCATAAAGATGATACATTTTAAATCGAATAAATGCTGGGTGACCCACGCTGTACAATTCATACTTTTTTGTTCGTTGGTATTTTTAACATCGCACATTTTGTTTTAGTCGATTATTCTTTCATATTGTTATTTTTTTAATTTATTTAACGCTTCCCATGGTTTCAAAGGTATTAACGCGAGGATTTATGTTGCTCTACCTTCCTCGAAGACCGATTATTGGGCATCTAAAAAAAAATCCATTGTACTTACTGAACTGGTCTATAAGCTCACAAAGTTTTACTTAAATCGAGGAGTATCATTTACCGGTGTTTTCTTATTAGTTTACCTACTGAATTTCAATAAGTTCGCTTCTTCGCCTATGTTAAAGGTCACCGGCGCCCAAAGGGCAACGAAATTTCGATGAATAAGGTACAGAAAATACAAAGTCTTTCGGAACATTTACCTTTTGGCGAGGTACGCCGAATTTTAGTATAGAGAAAGGTAACCTTTCGAGAGAGGTAGATTGGATTAATTAAAACATAAAAACAATTTTCACCCCCTTGCCAATTAAGCGTCGCTTGAGAAAAATATTTACATAAATAAATGTGGAAACAAGATCGTTTTGTCCTTTTTCGCCTAACTAGTAGTCGAGATAAATCCATTTATAATATACTTTCGCACTATTTTCCGAATAAAATTATAGCACCTCTAAATTTCCGTTAATTAAAGATGAACTCATATTTATAGATTATAAAATAATTCAGCATTATAAATTGCAATCAAGAACTACTTGACCACGTCTATATATTGGTATAAATTAATATTAATAACGTCATTAGTGTCTTGCTAAGTAGACTGTAAATTCGCATATACGCATATTTCGAAAGCGTTCTGAAAATAAACACGTAGAATTCCTTAAAACTAGATTACATGCGGCTATAAATAGAAGCAATGAACTATTCAACACGGTAAAGGTAGTAAATATCTTGCGAATTAACATCTGGGCTCGATTCCTATACATTAGGTACTCCTTTTCGTGAGCGATCAATAATTTAACTAATTCATTACACAATTTTCTTAATAGATTTCCGATAGCGGTCATACAGTGAATGAATTTCATTTAAATTGCGGCGTGGGCGTATCGTATAATTGAATCGGTAATAAACTATTTAAGTTCGCGTTTCGGAATGTTTGGATATTTCTAAAACGTCGATATCCTTGGTGAACACCGAATTCTCGAGGTAGTGAAGGTAAGCTTTCTTCGAATAGGGCATCAATTTCGACCATATTTATAGAAATCGATGACAGATGGGATCGAGGTCGGTTTGTACGTAAGAATATGATAGTAAGGCCGGATATATCTTTTTATATTTCTAGAGAGGCTAAATCTGGTATTTGTGCAGATAGATACTAACCTGCGGGAAGAACTTCAAAGTTGACAAAATTCCATCCGTGAATTAAAAAGAGCACCGTCAATAGGTTTCCCTTTATGTTAGTGAGACTATGTTGAAGTTTGCTTAAGAGATTAAACACATTAAATAGTTTTATTAACTTGCTAAAAGTATTCAAGAATTTTCGAAAATGTATTAAACAAACTTAGAAGATGATAATTATTTATGCCATTACAGTTTCCTTTTTTTGCATATGTGTTTAACTACGCTATTTTTAACTCCTCGCCGGTTTCAAACTATATTACACAAATGTTCTGAAATTGCTGAAACGCATATGTGGTAACAAAAGTTCGTCAACAGCGAAGGATCGTTTATTCTTCAGTACTGGCAGCGCGCTTGCCAATACATTCGGTCCTATTCTGTATCACATCGTAAACATTTTGGCGATCCTCGTTAGATTTTCTAAACGATACGATGTAACGATCTCGTAAGTCTTTTTAACATACGTTACTATCCCGTATCCATAATAGAAAACAACGTCATTCAATTCGGTCGTCAAAAGGGAATTAAGTTTTGTGGTCTCTACTACGAGATGGAGATACACAATTTTGAATGGAATAAAAAAAAAGGATAGATTCAGATATTCATTAAGATGCCATTTCCTGCCTCCGTTTACCGACGCTCGTTTCGTTCTAATCTCTGGTGTAGTTTTTATTTTCAATTTAATTAGAAATAAATTAGGAGTTTGCGAAATAGGAAAAGTAAGTATATTAATTCACGCAGTGATAGTTGTGTTATTTAACGCTGCAGCATGAAGATTAATTCGCACCGCCAAAATGCATCACTACGCATTTAATACAAATGGGTCCCTCATGTCACAAACGATCTTTGAATTAATTTGTTTCTAAAAAGAAAGAAAACCATCAATGTTTCCAATTCAGTTTAAGAAGCACGCAAAGAACTAAGCTATGGCAAAGGAATTGTATGATTGGTTCAAAAGGAAAAAATAAGGAGAATCATCCAAAAATGCTCAATATTGGCAAAATCAGGTAGTGAAAGCTAAGAGTTTTATTACTTTCTCATGTAGTTTGTTTGTTTTAGTTGAAGAAGAAGGATCGATAAGTTACAAGATGATCCGGAATTTATTATTCATCTGTTATCTGAGTCATTTTCCAGGAGCAATAAGAGTATTCTTCACACTCGATCATTAGCCACGATATAAGTTTCAGTCATTGCCCTATCTTCATGTCGAAATGTGAATTTGCAATAAATGTATTCGTTTCGATATTTGTAAAGAATATTCGAGCTATAAATAAATGTTCGTCGAACAATAAATAGAATATAATTAGATAACTTCTGCAACTTTATTATTAGGCACAATATAATTCTCCTAGTTAAAAGAAATGTAAAAATAATTTGTTATATACCTGTTGTAATGCGATTGATTAACTGTATTTGAACTGATAGAAATAAAAAATGCTTAATATGGTTTATTTCCTTTCAATATGTTTGGTTCTCGTACATTTAAACTTCTTATTTATATTGAAATCCTTGCTAACAACCTATACACTAGATTTTTCTGTCGAACATGCAGCACCAACCTACCTAAATAACCTTCGTGTTAAAAATCTGGCTACAATTTTATGCGTTTAATTCCATAAGAATAATACTTCGATCTCCAACGTGAAACCGCCTATAAATGCTTACTTTTCGCCAGCCTTGGCTAATTGCTCTACTAGTAAAATATTTAAAATACTACGAAAAATTTGTACGCAGATAAAAATACCATGTTTTAACAGATCGTTCCCTGGCGTCCATTTGCACAAGTAGGATCGATGGAGTTAATATATGGTTAGGATGTGGTTGCAATCAACGTAAGAATTACTTCAAAAACATTATTTGAATAGCCACATTCTCAAAAAATTCTCTTCCATACTAAAGTTATTCCCATTTGTTGACCAACACAATGGTATTTAGTGTCAGCGTATCATATTCGAGGAAGACGTTGGCAAATAACATTGCAGTTCATAAATAGAAAACTTGTTATCGGTTACAATTGCCTTCTACAAGTACACATTCGAATCCGCCTTAGTATTATCACCTTTGTGGCTAATTGGTAGTCGCCATTCATTGTTGATCAAATAAGAATCCTATCTGATTTTAGAATTAATTGGCTCGATTTCTAAAGAAATGTTTGAGAGACGTATGAACATTGTTAGACGTTTTTCAATATAGTATCACCGCAGTGAAATTAATTACGGAGCATGTTAATAAATCGAATCGCCGTTGTGCTTAATAGAAGTCGTATTTTACGCCGATTGCAAGATTGCCATTTCAGCCATTAACAACTTCCTCATAGCCGTTGACAACATGCAACACAGTTATTGTAAATTATTATCTCAACCTATATTTAATCTATTTGTACTTTTAATAGCGATAGAAATGGGCTATTTTATTGGTCTATTAACTACCTATGTCTTTCAATCGCGATAAGATAGATCGTGGAAATAAAGGTGTACGCTGCGATTCTAAATTATTGTACTTACCTGACATTAACGTACTTAATTTTAATTGTTTATTGAATTTTATCTTGCAATAGGACCGTTTTATCTCGAGCGGGACTTACATTTCCTGGCTGCGAATTGTCAGAAGTGACAAATTGTCTGCGCATTTGCCTGCAAGAATTGCATTCCGCAAGTCGATCATGCAATATGTGGAATTTTCTGATGGATTACAAGCGTACATGCTAACACGTTGTTACTTTTATATGACCTATTTATTTCCGGTTTGACAGGCACTAGCATCCACGGATCATTTTTATATCTTAAAAAAAAAAGTTACAACAGCGTGAGCCATGGTCCAATAACGAGCCATACGGCACTTTCTTTTAAATCGAATTTTAAATGACACATGGTTCCTGTCTATACGCTGCACAGTTTGATGTAAACAACAATTCAAGTCACGATACTAGTATGGAACACACCTTGTTTAAGAGTTGTTTATCTCGTTCTTTTATCAAACAAGTTGAAGTTAAGTTTTGGTTGTTGGTGCGATTCGGTTGCTGCCAAAAAAGTTTGTTTCATTTTTCTTGTCTGTTTCTATATTTTACGTACAACAATGAGTTACGTACATCAGTTTTTTTTTCAAAATATTAATCAAATTATGCAGATTTTCGTGATTCACTAATATAACTTCTGATTTGAAAATAAATTATTCAATTTCAAGTACGGAGAAATCAGAGGAAGGCTTTTTGCATATATTTCAACTTCTTCTAGTGATAGAAAATTATTGCATACGTCGTGTAACAATCGTCATTCCGTTTCCAGCATAACTGTGTCCTTGAATGAAAAAAATTAACGACTGCCAAGTTGCAGATTCCTTTTATTTTAAGTCATCTCGCTATAAAGAATTGTGATTTTAATGTCAATAGCTATTTAAATAATTTAGCATCGGTATTGGAATACTTGTATTAAGTTCGAGTAAAGACACCAGACTTTAGCTGGATACAGAGAGAGAACGTTTTATCTTAGCGTAACATCAACTCGAGAAGCTGAAATTACGACGAATTTCACAGTTCACTGTGTCCTTACCATCTGATTAGCATACGCGCGGCGATTTCATTCACAAAATTTTCATTTCGTTATTGCGTCCTCTCAAAGGTTATATTATGTAAATAATTCATTCATAATTTGTACGTCCGCCCACTCGGAATAATGCCTAGTCGACCTTACAGACGCAGAAATATTTACAAGTTGTTGTATGACTATACGTTTTGATAACGTGGGTGTGTAATTTTTTAGTATTGACTTAGAGGCCGTAAATCATTTACGTACTGAAATAGTATCGTTTCAACACAAATCTTTCGCGTCTAAACGCCTGTACCATGCGTACGCGAACCTACGCATCGTTTGCTCAACAATTTTGAATAGATTAAACGGCACGCCAAACGAATAAATCTTGCGAAATGTGTTTAATTTAGGAGTTGTGCAAGTTTCAAATTGGACGCTGTTGCATTCTACATATATTTGGCAATGCTTCATTAGATGGTGTTTGACGAACTCCAAGTGGGATTTTACCTTGGTATGTCTTACTGGAATGGTTTGATTAAATCAGTAGAACAAATTTAATCATGATAGCGTCAAGGGACGTAGGAATAGTATAACGGATTCACAAACTTCGTCAGTATATTTCGCAACAAATTTATTTGGACGGCTTTTTGAATAATAATGAGAGCAAGGACTGTGGCGTAGTATGGCAAACAAGATAAAAGTATCGGTTGAGAATGAGGATTCCACGCATCCTCGAAACATTGTGTGGTGCAGAGCGTGCCAACACCTTTGTGTTGTTTCGCAAGACTTTTTGATTTTAATCTAATCAGTGCACCAAAGAAGCAAGGAGACCCTCCAGGAGCTAAAATAGAAACCGCTCAACACGCCAAAGAAAGCCTGTAACTGATTCTAGACAAACAGGTTAAAAATGAATAAAAAAAAATATTACAGTTACCGCAAGACAGCAAGAAAATAATCCTCTACTCAAGTTCCAGAGACTAACATTCGAAATTCTGAAATTCGATGGCCCACATGAACCCTTTGGTTTCTTAATTGTCAAAAGAGTAAAGAAGATAGGAACGCAAAAGGTCCCTAGGACCGCTTGTTTTCCCACATCCTCTTATGGAGTGCTATTATAGGGAACCACACCGGATTAACGCATACGTATAGAATGCATAATATTCACAGGAATCTCCCACTACTGAGTTGCCCGCTTAATTCTTCTATTTTGATTACTTGTGTGTCCCAAACCCATCTTTTGAATTGTGTAAATTGTCCCCAATTTCTTTTAAGTTTCGACTTTCGTGAGTTACCTACTGAATTTCTAAAATTCGGAGGGTTTAGCTCATTGTCAGCTAACTATCTCATAAGTGTTTTTTTCAAATAATAAATGCTGTGTATGTATCTTCCAAGGTTCTTCACACAGCTGTAAGCGATTAGGAATAATAACATTTCGTTTATTCAATCCTACAGGCAGAACCGTCTTGCTATCTCACGAAATGTCACGTTTATTAAAACATGAAGCGACCTAATCGTATATCGCGCTGTACATATCGATACGTGCACTCCAAACATAAATTATAACGTTGAAACTATAAATAAAAACTATCCAATTAATATGACATCCAGAAGCTACTTCGTCGAAAAACGGATCAAAAATTAATGAGAAGACGTTCGGTTTTTGATTTACCAACGTCCTGCAACGATAATTTATTATATCGACGGTATATTTATTATATGAAGAAAAAAAAACGTCCTAACCTTAAATCGATATCCTTCGTAGCATGTTAAAATTTACGGCGTATCATTTGTTAATACGTTTAACATGTAAATTGTGAAGAGTTATTAATTTTTTCGTATTTATATATTTTTTTATGGTAGGTATACTTGTGTTTATAAAAAATATTTGACCTTTTAGCCTTTTCAAACAACTGTACCTCTTTATATAATCTCATACATCTCTTTTACGACAAAAAACCTTGTAGCTACAGGGAAATATCGTAGTTTACATAAATAGCAGGAAATCTAATATTATTAGAAAATTTTCCTTTCCTCTTTCAATGTATTCTTCAATTAAATCAAACGATAACATCGGTGTAATCATTATAGATTCAACTACACGCTGAAAATTAAAACCAAAACTTTTACGCGTACGCCTACCAGAAACTTGGAAAGGTTACTGGTACGCCTCCACACAGCTTCTCATCTTAATTTAATCGTTGCTAATAAACGATTTAAGGGCGAAATAATTAGGCTAACACGTAGGAGGAATATATAACTTTAATCGCAAAATAAGACATGTATTTTTTGAGAGATCATTTACTTCTTAACTAAACACATCTGCTCGTAAATACATTATCAATTTATCTTGAAACACGCAAATCTTTATTCAAATAGAGGAGGATGGTATGATAAATACCTGTGTTAAGGAAGATAACGCAATTGTTTTGCATTTAGTAAATTTGTTTGTTTACATAATCTCGTAGCTCTATACACTTAGTCCAGCTATATTTTTTTTTTTTTAAGCCATCTAAATATTAGATTTGTCGAACTCTGCAAAATATGGCTCTGTTTCGGCAATGACCTCTTCATGGGACGTAAAACGCTTTCCGCCAAGCCAAGTTTCGAAAAAGGATGAAGTAACAGGGAGGAAAATCTGGCGGGGATGATGGACGGGGCGTCATTTCGTACCGTAGCGCGTTATAATTGCATTATCATTATTCTACTACATTACTGCTCTAAACGAAGGGATGTAAATGTGACTTGTGGATTATTTACTTTGGTTTCCCGTGATAGCGGGACGTAATAAAATTTTACGTCCCTACGTACGTAAAGTAATGGTATATTAATGTAGAAATAGATGTCAAGACACCAGAATCAAACAACAATTAGTTTCAACAGACGCCTTGTTGGCGCTTGAACAATAAATACAGATAAAAAAGATAAATTATACGAGTTCTAAAAATGTCACAAGAGAGATTTACTAATTCTTGATTGATGAGCATTACGAATACTTTCCATTTAGCAACTTTTGATTACTACCAACGCCCTTGAAGAAATTCCTTGTTTATTGTGAAATATCAAATATTGTTCTTCTCTTCTTACGCAGGACTACATTGAGGAAAGTTTGCACTAACTTTAGTGATCTATACAAGCTTGGTGGTAGCTATTAGTATAACTCTGCATGAAGGAGGGTGGAAGCGTTTGGCAATATCAGAATCTCTTTCTTTATTTTTACTGCCTCTTTTCTACAGAAAACAGCAACAATAACCGACTACACTTGCATAACAATACGAAAAGAGTTTTTTTCATTTGTAAGATGACACATTGCGGGTGAGTGGAAATAACAAATGACGTTCCCTCGTGAGGAGGTTAAATACCGAACGATTAACGTTTTGACATTATAATAGTCGGCCGAGCGAACGGCATGCTGGGTCCCATACGAAGACGTCCTTTTCTCATTTCGCCGTTTGTTGCCGTTGTGCCCGGTTGTTTGCCCGAACTATTGTTAAATGCTCAGTGGATAATTTAGTAATTTTCCGGACCATCATTGTTTATTGATCTCCCGCGGTTCGCGAGATGTAATCGGCGTTAATCGGCCGGGTTGGCTCTCACCTCCCCCATGGAGCATCCGTTTAAAATCCGACGCGACCGGCCCATCCAAATGGGATATTATACGCGGTTAATGGGTATTTTTATTAAAGATTAAGATAAGAGATGAAAAATATAGACAAATAACGTGCCTATGATTTATATGCTCAAGTACTGTAGGCATGGAACGCCGCTGTTATAATCTGGGATGGCATAGATTAGTATGTATATGTTCATTACACCCACAAAAATGTTTCGTCTCTCTAATTAAGCATAACGAAGGTACCTAATTCTTACACAATGAGAAATGAGCAGGTGGACCTAGAGGATTGGTTTAAGCCATTGTTAGCTCATTAATCGTAAACAAAACATTAAAGTATGGCCTTGTATATGTACATTAAACGTTTCGGCACCGATTGTTAAACATGGTTTAAAAATCACTTTTTATTCGAGAACTGGAAGTTATTTTGGAAGATGCCTGATGTGGATGATGAAGCGCAGGCAATATATAGTAGATGCTGCTGTGACCCTCGCATAAGAAATTTTATAGTGAAATCATCCAATGAACATGTACTTCAACTAAGCACATTATTAAGAGAGCCAAAAAACAAGACATTTGCTTGTCTCTTGGTTGAAAATATTTATAGTTTGTCTATAGGTGAACAGATTTTATAGCGTCCGTTAAAAAGAAACCTGTGCTCTTTATCTCTATAAATTTCTGGCTTACGGAGAAGTACCTCCTGAGGCACATAAGCCACAGCGTCCTATATAGCCACAAATGATATTGCTGGTTGTGGTTCTCAACTGTTACAAAACGGAACAACTTAGTAACAGTTAAATATCCATCTGTCAATGTGAAAAGATACAATAAAGAGTTGCGTAAAGAAGCCCAACTGTGTTATCCACGACTCTAACCAGTACTACCAGCGGTAGCATTGACTTTTTCGATAATGCTGTTGCAAAGGTAAGAGTTAAAAAATGGCGGTGGCCATTATTTACCAACTTAGTCGATTGCACAGTAGTCAATGCATGGAAGATTTATAATATTGCGAATAATGCTTAAATGCCGCAAGTAAAATTTAGATCACACTTACTGGTAACATTGTTAATAAACAGACAGAAAAGGAGAATGTAAACTTCAAGAAAGAACAAGATCAAAAACATCGAAAGTGCTAGAGGCGGCCATTCAGAGGTACCTAGTTAGATGCGTTACGACCGGATTGGATATAACTTTGCTCGCTAGACGAAGTCGCTGTAACCTGTGTCGAACAAACGGTGCATAAAACGAATTTTTATATTCCTGAATTAGACAGTTTTACATTGTAACGTGCTTTCTTTGGGCGGCCGCTCGTTTTCGGTAGAGACAAGAGTCGTGGTTCTAATTTTCATTAGATTTTATTAATTTGGGCGCCAGTAGAAATCCTACGGGAAGGAGTACGGGAGAACAAAACAAAAAAACACTTGAAAAAATATAATTACAAAATGACGAGTCAACAATTGCTTGATTTACAAATGATATTGGGTAAAATATAATTTAGAATATTTGTTCTTAGCACTAACGATCATTTGACGTTGCGAAATTACATGTGACAGAATCGAAATTAATAAAATTTATAAAAGTTACTATGTTTAAATGCGAAAAAATTACGGGCTCGTGTCGAATTAATAGTTGTCTCAATGGCGCTAATTACAATTTATAATAATTATTATTATATAATATAATAAACTAATAACATAACCATAAGTCCTCCTAAGAGGTTTAAAGTCACCCTTTTTTGCAGTAAAAATAATGACAACTATCTTTTGCAATTGTCAATGAATTTTAATGATTGACAAAGGTCGTACGATAACAGGAGGGTATTACGCAAGCTTATTTCATCACCTCAGAAATTCTATTCAAGTGAAATGGCTACTTCACGACGCACAAATCAGCTTTCATTTGCTTCTGTTGCTGAACGTGTCTTCACAGAAATTTCCCATCCATCCATAGTCCAAATCTAGCTCCTTGTAGAAAGGTACTTTGCAGACAAGCCAAAGGCATTTTTTTGTAATGAATAAGAAATGTTAAAATGATGTGATACTTGCGTCCAAAAGCAAGGGGCCCTTATTGTCATTCTAATCAACCCATGGTATACGTATGATTCACATACATACGGTTGTGTCGTTCTCAAGGCATTTATGGAACTATTTTATTAATTTAAAATATACAAAAGATTATTTAAGTAAAACCTACTAAAAGAAACATAAATTAATTTAATGTGTTTGTCCGCTTGGGTTAATTAAATAAAAAAAAAGTGGCCTGATACCTATGTGCTTTTTTTGCTACTAAAAATAGCATTTGAATTTTGCAGAATAGCTGTCAAAATAACTAAATTCCTCTGTCGCTCACAAACTAAATGCTCGTCTTTTCCTAATCAAAATGCCATCGCTAAGAAAATCGATGATGAAGCACAACGAGAACTTTATTATACCGGGGAGAATTACAGCATCTGTTTGCCGTATACATAATTAAGCGTACTTAAGTATTCACACGACAAATTTCCTTTTAACGAACTGATTCCATCTTATAATCTCCGTAGATGGAAGATCGTAAAACAGTTACGACACTCTTTGTATTAATAAATTCAATATCTTCATGACGATTTAATGACAGCTTTATATAATTTTCACTTAAATCCATTGTGGAATATAAATCTTCCGACGTTGCTATTATACTAACATACGTGGATAAGCGCTGACGTGTTTCCCAAATAAAACATCCGATAAACCAATAATCACCGCCAATAATTCAGCAGGCTCAAAAATTACGTGTAATTTTCCGATATTCGAAGTGTTGCCTTTGACGTTTGTTTTAAATAATAGCCCGTAATTTGAAGCTAAAATGTAAACACATCATCCTGTCCGTCCGTGAAATTATCGTTTTAGAATCTATAGTTTTTCCGAGGCGCGTATTTAATAACACTTGAACCTGACTGCAGTCGAAACAGTGAAGTTTCAACAATTTCATTCATCGAGTTCTAGAGTGATGTTAGTTGTTACATTCTACGCTCGAGATTGGACACGGTCTTCATAAATTTTACAATGGAAGGAATGTTGTCAGTATGCAGACATCTATTTCGTCTTACAACAATGCTGGCATTTAACAATGGTGGATTTTATTTGATAAAATTATAACAATACATATACTAGGTTACAGGTGATATATATGCTTGCTGGTCTTAAATAAAAGTTCTTCTCCTTGCATTCAAGTACCTGTTTGTCAAGCAGACACATATAAAGCGACATTGGATTTGTCAAACCTGCTGAATTTAAAACGAGCTGGACCTAGCCTTGATTGATCTTTTTGTTATCTATTTGGTCTTTTAAAACAAAAAATAGAGCTAATATTGATGATTTAGTAACCTTCTTCGCCAGGAAATGCACTACCTTGCAAAACCTGTTAGCGCGGATCAAATTAGAATTGCACGCCTGAAACAAGAATAACGCACACACCAATTAAACAGCACAACTAACAGATTTCCAGGGCATGATTACCGGATTTAATGCGTGTCCTATCGGCGGGTGGGTGAATGTCAATCATATTTTTAGCCCCGGGACTCGAGTCGTGACCTCGGCCAATCCATCATCCTCTCCCAGCCAAGAACCTACGTGTACATGTTAGGTAAGTGCCAATAGCCTGTCCGGGCACGTTTAATTGCATTTGGAGATGAGAGAATTCAGCGGTAATTAATAATTAAAGTTGGTTCGTGCGTTCGGATTGTGAATTATTAGGCGTTCTTCTGGCCCTAGGCGCTCGCATGAATATCAGTGGAGACGGAGTCGTCGCGAAGCTTTCTTTCTAGGAATTATTACTTCGTGGCGCGTGGTATAGGTGCACATGTACAGCGGGTTTATTCTTATTACACACATGATCTTGTGTGAATAGAAATATAGTTGGAAATTCTGGTAATTTTGAATAATTACATCGACAGCTTCGTTAAAGTACATAGTCTTATTCTTACTCTATCAATTTAATGTTCTCTTAAACAATGCGATACAACGGCCATGGTTAGGATGCTTCTAGAAAAACGTAGTTGATAACATTAACCACCTTTTGTCTTCTTATTTTTGCTATTAATTGTTGCTTAACTTATTAAACAATCTATGTAGAAAAAAAAATTCATATTTAATTCACTAAAAAAGGACGCATTTTAGGCATAGAAAAAAATGTACAAGAAAATATGGTCGAAAGGTGACCAACTTCAAATTGAGCTCGGAGTGAAGTCGATCACCCACATTGCAATACATAATTCTCACTTTAGAACGATTTAGGACTAAGTCAAAGAATTCATTCAAAGAACAAAATTCTGATACGAAATCACCCAAAACGGAGACTCCGTATTTTTCTCCATTAATTCTTATGTTATAGTTCCAGATGGAACATCCATTTCATCGTAGAAGCTTTAGATGTATCTAAAAGCTGTTTAGGTGGAATTGAAATCTTAAAAAAACGCCAACCCAATACGTAAATTACACCAGATATGAAAAATAATTGCAGTTAGACTTTGGTTGTTTCAGCAGATAAACAATTAATGGTCAAACTGTAACGGAACAGCCTGTATGTATATATTATATTTCTACGAAACAAACCGACAATTGTTAACGACTCGGACCAGAGCGCGTCTCATTCTTCTCGTTTTTATATTTATAGTGCTATTATTTATACATATACAACAGAGTTTGTGTAACAAGACGTACGGCGCCAACAATATCTAACACGTATGTACCTACAGACGCATACGAACACATTCTCAAATCGAAAAAGGGAAAAATCGACGTGTGAGAAGAAAATATCCCGGTGTAAATTAACCTCGTACGCCATACGGCTCCGGACTCTCACATACGGACGCGAACACATGTACAAAGGCAGCAGCATGTCCGAGAGATATACTCGGACGGTTTTACTGCGTTCAATAAGTCACTGGTGATTTATAACATTCACATCAGTTCCTTATAGATAATAATTGCATTGTAATGGGCCCTGGATACTGGAAAATAAATTATGCATGCATGCAGCTCGAGACCCTGCAAAATTAAGAAGCTTTATTATCGTCGTGACTCCGAGACAAAACACTCGGGAGGAACTCGTCCAGCGAGAAAAGAAGGGTTTTATATGGCGCTGATTATAGTGAGAAGATGCTCAAAAATACAAGTTCTTAGCGGTTGTTAACGAGCAGATATTAAAAGAGCATGTGTGTTGATGGTACTTAAGCACCAGGGCAAATAATTCTAGTAGAACATAAGCTCAATTTGCAAATTGAGCTGAATATACTTATATCTAGTAATTTCAATTATCAAGTGCTTTCTTTTTAACTATATCATACTTCGTAGGTTTGTTTTAAACAGGTGGCGTTTGCATCGAGAAGGCTGACAATGAATAATAGACAGGTAAGAAAGGTAAGAAAATGGAAAAAAAGTATATACTTCGTCACTCCAGATCTTTATTAACCTAGTAAGCGGTAGCTTTAATGTTGTATGTTGCGCATGATCATGGAAACTTTATGGTACATGCTTAACGAACAACTTAGAGCGGGTTTAGAAATTCCAACTTCAAGAGGGTGTCTCCTACACAGTGTCTGGAAGACCGGCTTAAGCAGAACATATTTACAACAAAAGCTAGAATAAAGTCGCCAAGAACACGAAGATATAAAGGTTTCGGTTCAACCTTGGCGCAAGAAGGTGTACCTATTATATCAGAAACAATACAAAATAGTTGTTGTCCTCAATCTTTCAGTTTACAAGCTGAATCGTAGAAATTTGAAAAAAACGTCACCAAAGGCTTTATAAATTGTATAAAAAACTGACATCTTAAGTCTCTATTAACATATAGCAAGATTCAGAGCAATGATGAAGGAGAAAGAAGATACAACAACAAAACTTATAAAAGTAGCAAAACCTTTAACAGTAGACATTTAAATTTGTTAAAGCGCGCGTAAAATTATATTCACGCTTAATTGCGTACGTTACTAAAGTTACGGCGTCCCTCCACTAATTGTAGCCTAGCGTGTGCTTGGTTTTTATTGTTTCAGTTGATGTAGTTTCGTTTGAAAATTCGTACACCCACCTTTGTTAGCAGCACAGAGAATTTGCCCTATCTTGTAGATACATACACGCATGCAGATCTTGGCTACAGGTACAGCAATGTTCAAGTCTATTGTCAAGAATCTTGTAGACTAACCAACTGTAATGCGTTACACCTAGAGACATTTTACGAAATTTTCTGCCGCAATTATTTAAAAGCTTGTTCCGTCTTGGGATTGGATAAGTGTTTTACGTTAACAGACAAGGTACATCGCCAACGTCATCCTGATATCAAAAACATGCTGCCAAAGACCTTATCGAAAAAGTAAACCTTAGGATCCCAGGTTGTGATGGTTGTAAAATATAAACGTTTTGTTAAATAAAAAAAAATTGATCATCGAAGGTACCGCCGCGTGGAGTGTTTTTCAGCCAATGTTTACTCAAACAACTTCTGTTAGTTCCTGGCCTTTTTCTCGGATTCTTCAATGGCTTATGTAACATAACGGCGGTAACATAAATGGCGTCTTATTACTTATAACGATAATCCCGAGGGAAGCCTTGGTTTCCTTTTTTTTTTTGTTATTTCGTAAATGTTCGTATTTAAGATAATATTTTAGACGCTTATTTTGAAAGAATGTTGGTGACGTAATACTATTATAAAGCCCGGCATTTATAATTCTTGGTGCTTATTGGATGTAAATGTGACTTCATCCGTCCACAACATATGGTAAGGAAAGCAAATTTCCAGATTTTCTTCTCGTTTCTGTTCAAACCGAAAATAAGAATTCAAACGTATATTCTTAGTTTAATTGTTATCTTTGCGTTATTTATGAACAATTATTAGTATTACAATCATGTTTTGTGCTGTATTTTATAGAGAAAAATGCAAGGGGGTCGATGAACAAACCTATTATTTTAAAAGGGGTAAATGCAAGACAGGCGCTTGGAATCCCTGTTATAGACAATACTCGACTAGGGTTCACTTCAATTTTGACCAATTGTGTATTGCATGTGGGAATGAGAGAGAAGTGTACGGCGTTCTGGGCACCAGACTTGAACACCACTGTAAAGTATGTACATATGTGAGTGTGTATGTGGCAAAGATTAACAACGTCTGAGTGGCACGCGCTGCTAGTTAGCCTTTATAATGTAGATTACTACATATAAGAACGTAAATGAATGTAATGAGAGCAATTTACATTATTGTAATTTATCGAATTAAGTCGTTACAATCGGACGTTAAAAAGGCCTTCTGCGGTTTTACAAAGTGGGTATTATGGTATGTGGTTGAGCAGAAGAGATGATGGAACATTAATATTTAGCATACGTTCCTCGCATAAGCAGCTATTTTAAAGCATTAAAGCATCAAAACACGGATAAAAGGCAATTGTGTATTATTTCATCGTCCCTTTCTGTAGATTTATTTCAATTGATTCACATAATTACAGTAGACAAGTATACATAACGCAGAGTTGTAAATCTTTTGATATGTAGAGGTAATTGTCCATTGTGTCTACCTGGAAGACGACAAAATTATCGCTATTATCTGTTGGAATCTTAATGTCGGCTTTTCTACGATCAATTTTCTTATTTAGAACAATAGAATGTAATTGTTAATATCACAGGATGTCGTTATATTCTTTGAATTTCCCATTGGAGCTCTTAGCTTTCATGGTATGATTTACATACTACTTACTGTAGAATAATCATTAACCATAAATACACTTAAATAGACTTAGGTCATTAGGATTTGTATTAAGGTCAATCTCTAACAAAAATTCGAATACAGTATTTTCCTGATAATGTGTTGAGAAGTAAATGTTTTTCTTAGGTTGGAAATATTAAGCCTTCCCTAATATTAATTTTTAGTGAAAATAATCAAGCTCAGCAGTTGAAAGAAGAATATCGTAGTTCCTATTCCAAAGACTGCTAATTCAGTAGAACATCTTAAACCCATCAATTCTTCTTAGGTTTATCCAAGACTGTTGAGAACGTACCAGAACTCCAAACGAGGGAATTCTTTCGGCAATCTGGATTCCGAGCCAAAAGGTAAAAGTTCACGGTTTTGCAGCCTCAAATAGCGTTCCTTTAACTAAAGGTGTTACACAGGGCAACGTAGTGGGTGCTCTTTTAGACCCCATCTATGCCATGTATGAGCTGTGAACGTGCAAATTTATTAGTCCTTTACAATATCTGACTATGATTTGGTGCAAGGAATGAACTAAGATCTGAGACTTATTTTCGAAACTTCCCCAAAAGAATGGATTAAGTTTAAATTTTGAAAAAAATTGCAGTACTAATATTATGGAGTCTCGATTAAGCGTATTGACCAGGGCGAAACTTTTATTCAACAATTATCCACTTCCCTTAACATAAACTTTGGCTGGTGAATTGGATAGTGATCTGAAATTGCTTCGCTGCTTGGGCAGGGTGCATTTGAGCGCTAGGTTGAAAAGAGTGCTGTGCGACGTGTATATTAAGTGGCTCAACATGGGGCATTGTGGATTCTTGCATTCTGCAGACTGTTCGCATAAGATCATTCTCCCCCTATCACTAATATTTGTATTCCAAAATACATTCCCCTCATACATCAGGTGGAATGCCTCTCGATCAGGTTAGTTTCGTTTCAAATTTTTAATACTTACCTAAATCCCATAACAGTATATTAAAAGCAATTGAGATACTCTATGTTTACCAAACCAAAACCTTCAAGTTTCACTTGTACTTCCACAAAACACAAGTCTGTTGCTTCTTTTAATGAATCTAGTGAATAGTTATGAATTCCTTGTTTGGCTGCAACAAGTCCAAGTAATACGATTCGAACCAGCAATGAAACGTAGCGAAATATAGTAATCCTCTAATGAGCTTAGTAACAAGATATCGAGACAGATAAATAAGGGTGCGGAATTGTTGTTGTGCAAGCTCGAGTCACGTAACGTAAAAGGAGACCTTAAAGGTGCGAATAAAATCTATGATAATAGAAATAATTGGAAACGGTTAGAGCCAGGGAGTTGACATTTCCCTCCCTTAAAACGGGCAAAATGAAAGTTGCTTTTTTCAACTTTGAAGCCCGAGAAACCCGCCAAAACGATGAGCCAAGGGCTTCTGCTTAGGCGCATTCGATCCGCCGTTTAATTCTCTATCGAACGCGTACCCACTTCGCATATTGTAGCGTCCGAACGGTTACAGGCAGGGAGTTGAGATTTCCCTCCCTTAAAACGGGCAAAATGAAAGTTGCTTTTTTCAACTTCGAAGCCCGAGAAACTCGCCAAAACGAAGAGCCAGGGGTTTCTACTTAGGCGCAATCGATCCGCCGTTCAATTCTCTATCGAACGCGTACACACTTCGCATACCGTAGCGTCCGAACGGTTAGAGGCAGGGAGTTCAGATTTTCCTCCCTTAAAATGCTCGTCGAGGCCTTTCGAACGAGCCTGAATTCATCCTCGTAGCTCGTCCGGCTGCTGAAATCTAGACAAGCCATACAAATTTGAGCCCAAAGTGATGGAATTTTTGAAAGGCAAAAAAAAAAATTTCGAAGAGACCGGCTGGATCTATTTTACCTTCGTTACCCCAACAGATGCCAAGAGGAAATTGTGCCAATATGGATAACAAAAAAGCGCCAATTCGGTTTCGTTCAGCACAACCAACGCGCTCCGTATTAAATGGTCATTGATATACGACTGAAAGAATCATATTTAATGTGAATATAATAATGAGGTCAAAGGATAAATTAAGAGATGTCTCGCATTTTGCAAAAACTGATGCCTAAACTTACAAAAAAATACATATAGAATATTTTTTCTCGGCTACATTTCATTACATTTGTGCGCTGTTATCAGTAGTAGAAAACGCCGTCTTCGGACATCTACTTGTTAGTGTCAGAATTCAACAAAAATCAACAAGCCTTTAAACGAGCATCTACACCCTTTATAAGAAAATACCGTAATACCAAAGATAAGTAAATATTTGCCAAGACACTATCCTTACATAACATACGGGAACGTGAACGACTGAGATTTCATCTTTCTCTGCTCCAGCGTAATGGTGAAGTGCAAAAGCGTATACAACAACATATAAATTTCACGCACCAACGATCATCTAGATCTAAACTGCGTGTGTCTATACGTTATTTACGACAAAATAATCGCGGAAATGGACGCGTAAATCAAAAGTTCCGAACAGGCATAAAGAGACCGACTGAACAATAAATAATTTTTTTCGCCTGTATAATTACACGATGTTTAAATGAAAAAACTTACGCCGTGTCGCCGTATGAACGCATGAACCCGAAACGAGTGCCCCCAGTCGTAGCAATAAAGATTCAATCATTAGCTGGAGTTATCGGACGGAAATCACACAAGCTTTCTAATTAAAATGACAATATATAATTTAAGAAATCTCACACTTATTTTGGACTGCTGTTTCTAATTGGCTGTACACAATGAACGGCAAAAGTTTGGTAGATATGTGATTTGTTACTCTTACTTGATCGATTTCTTAAAAGAGAAAGGGAGTATTCAACAAAATTAAAGTTGTATAGTTTAACTGGTACAATATTTTAGTAAAAGAGTGCACATTCTGACATAATTGTTCGATTATTTCGACATTTGATACTGTGTGTCGCCGGTTATTCGTTACTACGTTAAGATACTTTGGATTTTGTGAGAACTCGCTTGTATTAATGCAATCTTATTTATCTAGCAGGTAAATACAATAACAATCGCCGTAGTGGTCTGGTGTTCCTCAAGGTTCTTTGCTTGGACCGCTACTTTTTATTATTTACACTATTGATCTTAAAATCCGTCAAAGGTTGTCATGCTCGCGCCTATGACGATAACATACAGTTACTCCATTCTTTCCACTTTTATAAATATGTGTTCTATGTGTCTTTGAGAGTGTTATATATGAATATTCTAGGTTTATCCCAACATTTTCAGAAAAATGCATAAAGTTGTCTTAATTTTTTAAAAAAGGAACAAAGTTTATAATCCCATCCAGTAAGTTGCTATTTACTTTTATCTTCTGAATGCTTTCAATTTGAAGGGTTTCATAGGTGCAACTTGATCATTGCTTCTGATGAAATGAGGACGAGTTGCCAGTTTTACCAATTTTAAAATGAACCTGGAATATATTTGATTCGCATGAAAACCAGCTTGATAATAATTAGAAAAATAAAACCATTGTGTGCAATTAATGAAGATCAAGGAGTGAAGCAACATTCTATTCAAAAACTTTTGCTCTTCACTGTATAGAGCCAATTATATACTCGAATTCTATAAATATTCATGTTTAATAAATCCAGTTCTTATGGTTATTAGAATTCGATATACACGAACAATAAATTATAAAACTTAATTGATATGATGCATACGTAAGATACTGCTGCATAATGAGCTAACTTCTGTGTAGACTGGCTACGCGCTAGATAACCAACTACGTATAAATTGGTACGGACAAGGTCCTACCGATCGGTACAGATGGATAAATGCATCGCAGTGTACAGTTTCCGTACGGTGGCGAATTGTGAAACGGTAAATTATTTACAACCTATCGTACCCGAGGTACATAATTTTATTGTCACTTTCTAGGCTGCACTTCGTACATTTTGCACTCGGTAGATAATTGATTTCGATTTTCAATAATAAACGGTTCATTGATAATTTATTTAATAGTCGGTTTTATGTTGGCTGCGACATGTGCGTATAATGGTAAAATTAGAAAGTTCCAGCTTGTATCTGTTAGGAAAAAAGTAAATATCTAGTAAATACGGCATATATTCAGTTCGATATCGATGCAGGCGCTTGATGATTGATGATGGTTAATTCTGTATAATAAGGGGTGGCGTCAGATGATTACTAATCTTTAAACTTTTCATGTAGACCGCTTTATTTATCGCTTCGACGGTAGATATAAATATATCATTCTTTTATATCACGCAATCTAAGGAACTCTTGCACCACGTTATGTTCAATGAATTCTGGAATATTGCCATTTGAAAGCACCGAAATATACAGAAATGTATGTCTATTACCACTTTCTGCTGCAATCATGATATAAAAGTTTAAAAATAAATGCAGAAAATAACCACGATCTGCGTTGCGTCTCATTCAAGATTTGAAGGTTCCGGGTCATCTTAATTTTTATTAGTTTCGAAAAACGAAAAACATGATACGTCGTTTTTCTCTTACTTCAACAATAATCATGGTTCAGTTCAGTTTGGTATATACGCTAGAATCCACTTTCTTAAAAAAAAAGCCGATCCGTTCATAACTGTACACGACGCCCGCTTATTATCTTAAACCGATAATTATTAGTTTTGATTGTTATTTCAAACACAGATCGCTATCGATAAATACGAAACGTTTTGTTTCGACTTTAGTTCGCGGGCAATTCACTATAAGCCACCATAACACTATATTAACCGTTCGTAGCATGTTTGAGAGATATTTTAGCATAAATACAACATTATTAGAACGGATTCGTATTATTTATTTGAGGAGCAGTGCCATCTTAAACAAATAAAATATTAATTCCGGCTCGGGTAACTGTGCGAGCCTTAAGCGTTGAACACCTGCACGAAATTCTTGAAGCATACCATCCTGCGCTTACGTACGAGTTCTACCGTTCGCCATTGCAATTTGTTCTTGGCGAATACATGCAGATGGTATCGTATTTAATTCAATGGAACTTGTGGTTTACGATGGTGCGTCTCGGATACATCTATGTCAGCTAACATTTGATGCACACATCCAAATATGAATTATACATATTGCCTGCTTGTCTGCATGAATGCTGGTCTTCATTGGATATTTACTTTAATGTTTGTACATTCTCATTCGCACAATTTAGCTTCTAATAGTTCATTTGTATTTACTTTTTCGACGTGATTAATTTAAAAAGTATCCTTAAAGTTCATCTTCAGATTTTCGACTGTTTGGTTTTGGTCGATAGAGACCTTCCACTAAAGTCCAAAGCTCACGTACCTTCTATGAATTAATCCAAACTCATTCTAATTGTTGCTCTAAATTAGAAAACATGATACGTTCTTCAGATGTCATACAGCTTTAAATTACAAGAAACCTGTGAATTATAAAGTGTAATATTTTTGTGTCCTCTCACGTTCACCATGCACAATAACTCCTATTTCCAGCAGGTGTAAACTGACAATATGTCTAATACCGCTTCAAGACAAACTGAAAATGTTTCCCTTTAAATAAGCATACACACTTTAAAAAGACAAACGGGTAGAAAGGGCTAGTTAAAACCAAGCCTTGGTATATATTACATCGAGAAAAGTTAATTGCAGCGTATGTTATTAGGCGTAGACAAAACCGAACCGTACACGAACATCCTGGCGGTACTGATTTATGTACGACGTGTTCCGTGGACGATCACATTAGTCGGATGTGTTCATAAGGGATTTTCAGCGCTCTCTACTTAACTGACGCTTTGGTCGTCGTTTATTAGCACTTCAAAACGTCCAACTATATTCCCGGATTAATGCGCGTAGGGTCGAACCACGTCCATTATTCACCTGGTATTCGCATAGTTCGCGTTTGTAACGCGTATAGGTTATCGCGAGGCATCTAATTTGTGTACAGTGCTTTACCGGAGTAATATAGACATCTCTATGTGGCGTGTATACAGCGTAAGCCGTTGTTTGTAGCGGTAAAATGTCCAATCCCATCTTTTACTGTTTTTTTCTCGAAGCCAATCTTCTCTTCGAAATTAAAATAAAGTAGTTACCATTACGTTCCTCTCATAGACAAATGTGTACACAGTTTAAGACAATTGGGACGCAATAACCACGTTACTTTACCATGGGTTGCAAGTCACCGAGAAATCGAAGATAAAAAGACAGATAAGCTGGCCTAAAAAGCAGCGAACCTGGCTTGCATTCAATATGGTGTAAAGTGGAAATTTATTGGGAGGTAGCAGTGATACAGAGAACATTTAGAAGAAAGCGATAAACAGACGTTGAAAAATTTTTGCTGAAATTCTGTGATTTCTACTGATTTCTTCTGCTGCAGATGTTGATCCTGAAACTGAAAGAAGAGATTATGTTGAGATTTGATTGGATTAGCCATTAGGGTCTCTTTTCCAATCTACTCAAATGGAAATCCGTTCATACCCTACATTGGTATTAACTCCAAAATTTCCTTTCGCCAAAGATGCTAATATAGTTCATGGTATTTACGGAATCGCTCATAACAGGAGCAATATGAGGAAAGGAACGTTTTTCAAATAATTTATTCCAATATTGGGCCTATATCTCACAGCCTTCCCTATTTAAATTTAATATTACTAAGTGTCTGCATTATTCTGATAAGGCACTGTACATGCATATCTCAAGACGGGGGTGTTAATTTCACCTTTAAAGATCGCCGTATATATTTCAACGCGGCCGTAACTCATTTCTTCGTCTAGAGATGAGATGGACGCATACCAGGCGAACGGTGTACGCCGTGAAGAATATTTCGGTACAAGCGTGCCATGCATCACGCGCCGGGTAGGTGATGAAGTATGGTTGTCCGCATATCAGATAAAGCCAGTCATGTTTCATTGATTTGAAATGCTTACTTCCAGCGCTACCTGCTGTTTCTAATATGTAGTTGTAAGTTTCAATGATGTACATTATTGTTTGGGTATATATCACACCGTTTTGTAATAACTCGCTAAATATAAATATTATTTATGGGCGAGAGAGATACGATACGAACGATCATCCGAATGGGACCAAAAAAAGAATACTTCGTCGGTTTTTTCAATGTTACTCATGATACCGGGGCGATTCGTCAATCTTTGCGATGTATAAGTATGGTTTGAGATGTTCTCGGGATTCCAAGAACGATAAAGCGATCTCAGTTACACACATTGTCACCACATTGAAATAGAGAATTAAAACCCAACGACATGAAGGCAGCTAGAGACTAAGTCCAAGTCTATCTATAAAATTTTACTTGAACTAACAATGAGTCTTGCACGCAATTTTGTACTGTTGCCTTAACTTTCCGCCCTGAGCGGGATTAGTCTCATGTTTTGTCGACTTTCGGGGAAACCAGTAGGCAATACGAACCCATCCTCATGAGACAACACGAGTCTGTCTAGTCTCTGCTAATTTCTTGGAGCGCACGAAAGGTGGCGAACTTTACCGATAGCTATTGATTTATTTGTATATATTATTCTTCACATGCAACTTTTTCAGTTAAACTGGTTCTTAAATATATAATGCAAATGTAATGATATTTTTTCAACTTACTAGTAATTATTCAAGCTACGTATTGACATTTACAACTCGATTGTGGTAAAAATCGCAAACAAGATATGAATTATAATTAATAAAGCAACAATTAACATATCATCGTAATTTACGAGACGAGGACGTAAGAAAAATAGCGCGTAATTAAAAATCGTTTTGTACACAGAGGGACGGTAGATTATTTTTATTTATGCGGCAACAGCCTTAATAACATAAATCCGTTTTCAATCTGCAAATAACTCAATATATTCAGAAACTTTAGACTCGGTTATAATTCATCAAAAAAGTAAGCTTGGAAACGGTGCAGAACTTGTTTGTTAGCTTGTATAATGCTCTTCGGGCGCTTGCCTTTAAATCACACTTAGCGCGCAAAGAAAATAAGCATAATAACTTCTCCCCATATGTGCATACTTAACTTTGCCAAAAATGGTACCTACAACCTTTAAGCTCCTCACATTATTTTCCCCGTGGATATATTATCAGAATACAATTTCTCACTATACAACGTAGTCTAGACGGTTTAAACATCTCGTACGTTCTTATAAATTATTGTTGTTATTTTATCTCTTACGCGAGATCCAAAGTTATATACTAAATGGGATCAATTTGCCATTCTTATGAATACCTACTCGTATTGTGATATAGATTTTGAATTAATTGGAAGAATTACAGAACATCGACTAAAAAATTGCCAAAACACCAGCCATTTAAGTAAGATATGTACAGATTTCTAAGAAATTAAAGATTCAAATTGGTAAAGTTTAATAGCGAAAATACGCAGAATTCAGCTATAACGCAATGATACAATACAACCGAATTTGAAAGACCTCAATTTAAATTCCTATCGTTTCCTAAGATCAAAAGGAACTTAATGGGATACTTGAGGGAACGAAATTTTTGCATACGCTAAAGCGAACGCGTAAGGGTCACAAAGCCATATCCAATTATGATGTGTCTCCGCGGGCCAGAAAGAGAATTTAGATTTAAATCATACTTTGTGAATTTGTAGGTTGATTTAGCGTAAGAAGAAAAATATGTTTTTCTTAACCAATATGATTCTACTTTGCGGTCATAGCAAAACAATATTTTACATTTTTCCGATTTAGTTCGAATGTTAAACTTGTCTTTTCGGCCCTGCAATGTGGATATCGGCGTCTTCAACGAATTTTTATTTCAAATTTTATAGTTGTTCGGTTTCAACGAAGGCACAATGGCCGATGGCGTTGAGCATTCAGCCTCCGGGTTCTAATTCGGTGCTGGCCGTTAATCGGTGTTCCCCGCGATGTTCGAATCCGTATGTGTTAAATGTGGGGCAAACTGCATCTGGTATTCCTTCGTCCATATAACTCTCTAATCATAAAAGTTCCATCTAATATTACGTTCTATTCTTACTTACTCTTACTCTTCTACGTACTGCTCTTTGATTTTCTTATCACTTTCTGGTTCATAGAAATCTACATCAAGATTAATGTTAGCAGATTGAAATAGTAGCGTCAGCTAATAATAAACACATTCAGTTTTCGCATAACCGGACGACGTTAACATAAACCATCTCCTTTAAGCTAATTGCCAGTAGGTGAGGCGCCCTTTTGCAAAACGGCAGCCAAAGCGGATCGAAGCTTAAAATATTATAATTTCATAAATAAGAGATCCGACGGCGCAGATACATTGCGTATGGCGCGAATTAAGTACAAGGCAGAGAGGTCTCGAGGAATAACCCGCTGAGCTTGTTATTATAGGCGGGCTCCTGGCTACCGGATTCCTGCCCCGGATTACACGCTAAATTACCAATTAGACGTACCCGGTAATTATCTACTAAATACATACGATACGCTGTGTTGCGGACTCGCTACTGCGTGTCCGATTGCTTTGTCTGTGTGAGTAGGTACGTACGTGTATTCTTTACAATCTGCCGAACCCGTCGATTCATTTAATTCAATTATGATCAATATCGATTGTTCATCGATTAAGATCTCTAATTTATTTTAATGTGGACGCAATAAGATATATACGGTATGCGGTTTGCTATTATTAAATGAGGTAAAAAAGTGGTTAATTTGTTATCACCAAAAAATATATGCACGAGCGTATAACATTGGAGTTCCATTATTCCAATTTTGACAATGATTACTTTAAAGTGTAAGTGTGCTAAATACGCCACGGTAAGCCTATCAGATTCTTTTACGTGTGGATGTCTCGTCTCGTGGTAAGCAGTTCAAGATCTGCACGAGGGATGGCTTAGGAAAGAGTATCCTCTCTCTACTCTCTACTCTCTAAACGGCAGGCATGTGTTTCTTGGCACTAGATTGCACCAGGAAATGTCTAGCTCGTCACTTCAAAGTGTTTTGGCATTAACTGTATGGCAACAGCTCTTCAATAGGGTACAGTTAAAATACCTTCTGTGTCAGGCTGATGACACCGGATAGGCAGAAACATATCCATGAGCAGTGTATTTTTTCTCTCCTTATATTGCATTTGCCTTATACGCGGTCTGACTAAATCAAATTTTCGGTGTATCAAGGTAGCATCTTACAGTGGAATATTCTGTGTTTTAGTCTTGGAAAAGTAACACCACTTAGTTAATACATCAGGTTTTAGTCGCAGTTGTACGAATAAATTGGCGAGACAACTGGATCTTTATGTTATCAACAGAATTCTAGATTGATAGCAGCGCTAGCATTGCTATAAATTATTGTAAAGTGTATTTATATTCTGCTTTCATAACAGTTAATTGTATCATCTTTTTGCAAACCTGCTAAACCCACCCCCATCCGTCGGCTTATACAGTCTCTAGCCTTATCGGCAAGGATAATTCGAGATATGTATTTTTTTTAATTTTCTTTTGATGATAATTGGCACTGATTGTTTCTGTTAAGAAAACTCTTTTTCTGATTTAATCTGAATATGTCCGCTGAAAAATGGTAGTCTAGCAGAGAAATCCATGAAAATTTCAAATTCCAGACATACAAGGAAGTCTTCTAAACTAATAAACTATTGCAAAGTAAATCTGATATTGTATTTATGAAATATACAGCTTGTCCAAAATTATTAACACGTTAACTGGGGTTTACTATGATTGGAGCTAAGAGTAGATGGATATTTTATATTAACAATGTCTTCATCATTTGTTGTGACGGCAAACCTTTCTTCTAGAATATTTAGTAACAGCTGGAAGCTTGCTTCTCACCATTTGTTAAGATCATCGGGTAACTTCCATTCTTAACTTGATACAATTTATTAACACATCTGGCTAATATTGGTTCTTTTTTTGACAGACAAATAACAGATGTATCGTGTTGCCAGAAATAATAAATACTGTATAACTCGCGCAATTTGTACATCAAATACTATAAAACTGCTCGTATAGGTAGATACGTACGACATGGTTTTTATACTAGTTTTGCAATGATCATATACTGAAACCAACTTCTCGTTTGGGATTCCCAGAATAAATCAGCCAAACGAGAGAGCCTCTAAATTTCAAACGGAATGTCTAAAAGTGCATATTAGTGTGTCCAGCTAAACAATAAAATATGCAAATGATGTCCTACGGAAATAGCTTTCTTAGTATTTACTGTATTGCACCAAGTGATTACTATTACTGTTCTTTATGTTGTTGCAAAATGTATAGACACAGCATTGGATATAGCAAGTCGTTTGGTACTAGCTTTACTGGATTAAATGAGCGGAAACATAGATAACGTTACCAGTAGAAGATAGCTGTTTACTAGATATTCAATGACCATTCAAATGTATGGTATTCACCAATTCCCGCGATGTATCGTGGAATTCCAACGATGCAGTGATGGTAAGCGTAGTGAGTGTTATCTAGTCAGATATTTGGCGTGTGTCACAATTGAAATGTTTTTCAGTTTTATGATGTAGCAAACCTACGCTACAGCGGTAGAAGATTTATAGTTTCAGAGTTACTTCTTGGAACATTGATTGATGTACAATAAAAACTTCAACAACAGAAATCGGGAATGCTATACGTCAGTTTGTTTGTCGGGTTTCGGTCCGTATGGTGAAACTTTTCGACAAGATCACAATGCCTAATTATGTCATTAGTTTCCATGTTCGGCCGTTATTGCCCGACCTCACGACAACGTACAAATTTGAATATAATGGACAGAGCGTTTAACACAAAGGACACACATACGCACACACGAAAACACATAGTCTAACACACACAGCATAATATACGCGAACCGTCATCAATTCTCTGGCACGAAGATCGAAGCTCCGTCTCACAGCACACTGCGAAGATATATTAAGTTAAATTACGAGTAATTTTTGATTGGCCATGGTGACCCTTAATGTTTGTTTGTAATGGTTGGGACAATATTCGCCGTTTTGTATTCAAATTTTCCAAACAAAAATAGACAGGTAATTATGATAATTACAGAGCGGACGTGAATAGAATATTGCTGTTGAAGCCTAGGGCTTATGATAGAGATACTGTAACCATTTCCCATTTAGAGGATAATACGCGGATGAATTAAATACAAAGAAAGAATGTGTTTATGTTATGATTGCATACACAAAGCACTTTGATGCTAACAAAGAAAAAAAAATAGAGAGTAGATTATCTGGATATCACACAACAAGGCAAAGTTAAAGAGGTGTAATTCAATTAATGAACATAATTAATTAATTTTGCCGTATTATGTATTCTGTTATTATAGTACGTCCGTACGCTTCACGCAATTGCCAGTGATTAGACAGGCACGTGTTTATTCGTCTCATAAGAATGGATTCGTGTTGTGAGTCGACAAAACACGAGTCTATCTAGTCTCTGCTAATTTCGTGAAAAGCACGGATCGCGTATGAATAATTTTAAAATTACTAAAAAAAGAAAATATATTAACACCACCTATCAAGAAAACTTGTAAAAGTTGACTCTACTTGACGATTAAAACTTATTACTTTCCGTCATTGCTCTCATCGCTGGGTTGATTGCATAAAAATCTCCTTTCGTGCTAGTAGATTAGCAGAGTCTATTAAGCGAACCCATACTAAAAGACACATTAAACAAGTCGGGAAATAAACTCTATAAAATCCACGTAAAAGATCCGTATCTGTTACCGATCTGACAGCATCTGAAGCCCGTTTTTTTTACTTTACTTTTTTTATTTTACTTTATTTACCGAGGCAATCAGTGCGAGGATTATTTTAACATTCCGCGCAGAAACAATAAAATAAAGTATGCGAAATAGAACATCATCGGCCGGCGGCGGCACTGTCGGCCGACCAAATTAGGATATTCGACACTTAATGTATGCCGATCGGAAAGTCGGTACCTCGCTCTCGCCCCGTATTTTATTGGTTTACTTAACCGGTTCTGAATTAAATGAAGGGGGTCGTAAACGTTGCATTAAAAACTTTATTTATGCTATATCGAATGTGAATTGTGTGGCACAACATTCTCCCGGCCGTTGTTCGTGTTAACGTGCGCAAGACGCGTCCGTCGTTCTGCTACGGCTCGTTTCGTCGTCTCGTATATACCTTTCTGCATATCGCCATCGGATGATTTAGGCCTGACGTGTAATTTATTTTTGTTAAGAAGTTTTATGCCGCACGACCATAGGTCAATATACCATATTCATTTTGCTACTTGTATCGTGAATATAACGTTTTAAATATTGAAGGACTTTCATGAATCTTGTTTTCTTTCTCATCCTCTTACTTGTACTGATTCATGTCTGTGAACATCAACTACACCAGGTGTAAGAATGATTAATGCTTCTTTTGTTTCTCCTTCAAAAACAAAACAACGTCAAGCATTTACAAGTATCTATAAAAATATGTAGTTTGTTGAAATATGTGATTACGAAGCACGTAAGAGTGTAATACGTAGCGAAAAAAAATTAGAGAGGAATATGAGGAGGTAAGAACACGGTAGAATGTAAACAAAATCTGGAATAACATGAAAACAAAGATGGTAAATGTAGCAACCACACCAAACAGGAAAATTAACAAAACAGAAAGGGAATGGTCTGACACAGATTGTGGAGTTTTAACGAAATATAGAAATGTTGCGTGGAAGAAATGGTTACATACAAGAAAAGATGAGGACAGAGAACTGTATAAAATTTATAGAAATCAATTGGAAAATATGTTTAAAAAAACATGGATTAATGAGAAAATGGAGGAGATTGGCAATGATCGCAGCACAAAACAACTCTTAAAGCGAGGTGCTTTAAGACGTAGTTAAATTCATAACTCAACTCGTGGAATTTTGCCATGGCGACAACACAAGTGCACGCGTGCATTGTCTGATGGAGCAGAATCTTTTTCTTCGCCCAATGCGGATGTTTTTCTTTCACACCATTATTGAAACCATTTAATAAGTTGACATAATTCTCCCCATTAATCGTTTTGTTCCTTTCAAGGAAATCAACGCGGATTCATCGATTATTGATTTTTTTTTAACACTTTGGGGCCTAAATTATGATTATTTTTTTAAATAAATGCTTAGGTGTCATATTAGTGTTTATTTTGTAAAAATAGTTATAGTGTAGAATGATTTTTGGACGAAGGAGGTAAACCTAGGAAACCGCCAAGCCACATGGGGTTAATAGAAGATAACCCAATAGACATAATAGAAAACAACAAACGATAAGTTTTCCCTACTTCTATTCAAGGCAAATATAACTTATTTACTTCACATTGACGGAAAAATTGTTGTTATAATAAGAAACAATTTAAAGATCCGTTCTTCTCAACTGCTCTTTTACCGTTCTCTCGAGCAATATGCATCTTATTCGCGGTATCAACGTACATGTACCAAATTCGAATACGTGAACCATTATTTCTAGTAGCGGCCCTCCTAACTCTCGGACCTGATGCATCTGTCGTTTGACTGCGGGAGCAAGATATCTTCCCTCGCCTGTCCAGGACACAAATCGCATTCGTGAATGTGCCACCGGACATTCGCTATCACAAGGTGACGGTTTTACTGTCTCGCTACGTTCGCTTATCTGATGAACGGCTCCTGCCTCATTCTTTATTTAGGATGTATCTAAATAAGTTTACAATGTCGGCCGCTACCACCGCCACCTATTGACAGCGCGCATTATCTTCTCGCATCAAAAAAATTATATAGCCCAATTAAGCGGGCTTTAAAGAATTCCAACGTGTAACTTGGAAAGTTCGTTAATCCTTTTGATGCTGAATAAAGACATCTGTTTATTACTTTGGTAGAATTCAATTTTAAATTAAATTTTGCCTTGAAGCCTTGAAGGTCGTTGTCTTAAGGATAAACTGTTCATTAGCAAATTGGATTAAGTCAGGTATTTCAAGATTTATTAGTGGTATTTCTTCTGCTTTCTTTGAATACTTCCTCTTAAAATTTCTAACACATCAACTCATGTCCAAATCACCAGCGTATTTTCTTTATTCCTTACAGGAAGCAGAACTTGTAGTGCTTTTTTTATATTGATTCTTGTTGTTGCCCTAAACTTATTATAACAAAGCGTAATATTTTTGTTCATATTTCATGCCGACTTCATGGCAATCACTGTATATCGGTTTGTGGAAACCTGAATACGCAAAAAAAAAATAATTTCGTTGGTTGCATAACCTTGAATATATTTTGACAACAACTTTATTCAAATTCGAAGAATACGCATCCACCGTGATATTTTCCTGCAATAACAACATTCAAATATCAGTCAGACACTCCAAAGCTTACACAGTATTCTTATTAAAAGGACTCTTCCGTGAATCGAAGGTATTGATACATATTTCATAACACGTAAGAGCTTATAAAACGGTGGATATTATCACGTGGCGAGCAGTCGTTTAACATTAAAGACGCCGTGCAGCCGATACATGCTTTCCGCGACCACGCAAACACATTCGCAGACTCATTAATGTCTTAAGCGCTGGCTATGGTCGGACTTTTCGCTAGTTGCGTTGAGAGAGCCAAAAGATTTAAAGGGCAATTAAAAAAGTTTAATTAATGTTATCTGCGGATGGTAATTATTCGGTAAAATACATGTTTTTCAATTAAATTCTTAGCATTATTGAGACTATAAAGCACGCTGGTTTTCTGCGATCTACCTGGGCAAGGCGGTCACTCTAAACCTGAGTACCTGCCCTACATAGAGCGGCGTCGAATTTTTATAAAGTCGTAGAGTTAAGATTTATTGATAATGGAGCAGAAGTACATAATTAGATGCATGCTGTTACGCAGTGAATTTTGAATCATTTGTAGAGCGTGTACAACAGCTATCGATTGGCAAATTTTGCTTCATAACCAAAATATTTTTAAATTTCAACCATAAACGCTAATGGGCGCAGTTTCTCGGATCAACAGTAAATTTTAAATGAACTGAGGATCAACTACAATTTTAAACGCTCGCTTGGAAAGCTTAGGTACGCACCACTAACGCACCACTTTAGCTAAGGACGTTTCATTACATTGTGAATAGTAAGTGTAGTAGGTGTCGCCGAATCATGTGGAACGTGCTATAACTTCTGCAGCTTTTACCCGAATTAAAGAAACGTGGACTTGTTTGAAAGGACATTCATATTGTTTAAGAAATGTACCAGATGGCGTCATCCCCAATTTATAATGTGACGCCCAATTTTAAACATAATATTCAATAATATTTATTTATTTTCATATAATAGAATTGGTAGAATGTATTTATTTTAATTTTTATATAACCACAACCAATTGAAGACAATGTGTAGTGCGTTCGAGATCAAATTCAGCGACTAACAGTGCTTAAAACAATTTTCCCACCGGGGTGGTAATACACACAACTACAACATCCGGTCAAGAATGTGTTAATAAGTAACATCAACACGGTATGGTAGGTATTTCAAGAAGAATCCCATACTCTATCCTCATCTCCTCTTCCTCCTCCTCATCCTCCTGCAGCTAGATTAAAACGCCGTACATGGTAGATACGCAAATGAAAGTCGCATGACGCTGGTCAAGCGGCTGCTTCTCTCTCGCTTCGCTACCGCGTTTTGAGTCTCTCCGTCCATTATGTAAATCCGGGAATATCTACAGCGTGCCTGTATCAATTTACCCGATGATTGATTTAGTATGCACGAGTGCGACCGCTGCTGTTGACCGTACGGCTCGGCCGGTCGCGCTGGCAACTCGTTCTCTTCACCTCTGCGCCACTTCTGAACCCGCTATCGCGCGCTACTCGCTCCAAGAATGTGTCCGGTGGCATTCCGGGTATTTCAAACACAGATTCCTATCACTGGTGCCGTTGTCAACACTGCCGAATTCACGAAAGCGACGGGATCGCATATGTTATTATAACAGATCGGAACTTTCGCGCTTTCAACAGTGGCGTACAGCAAAATAACAATCGGTGATAATGGGTAGTGAAGAAAGGGAGTATGTAAGCTTTTGCTCTCAAAAAGTGTAGTCATCTGTCTATTGTTGGCTGTTGGTTAAGCGATGTATAAAATGTTGGGGAAAAAGCCGTCGGTTTAAAATTTGTAATAATTTGTTTGCACAAATTTTTGCAATTTTCTCTGGATACTCAATGGAACACGTAGCAATCGCTCCCTACACTGACATTAAGTCGTTCACGTAGAGCGTGGGTGGAACCTAATTCTTCTCCTGAATAATTTAAAAGAAAAGTTTCCGTATAAACAAGTGCCATAACAACATTGTATTAAAGTATTCAGGATGTTCAATTTCCGCAGCGCACAATAGAAATTTGCTTTTTTAACAATATTGTTTTAAAATCTGATAGAGCTAAAGCTCTAAAGCTCTAAAGCTTTTTTATGGGCATTTTAATAATAATAATAATGTAATGTAAGTACAGTTAACAATTATTATTTTTTTGGCTGCTAACCTAGTGTAGAAAATTATGATTCCTATGAGCCCTGATTTTTTCTTTTCGTTCATCCACCAAAATCATTCTTATTATTGATTGGATCGATTTGTAGATTATAGTTGATAATCTTCACTCGTGTCTTGGTGGGTTTTCCCTAATAACAAAATTAGAAAAATGGGAAAGCCACAAAATTAAAAGCAAAAAGAAAAATTAAAACATACAAATATTTTTTATTACTATGTCAAATTGTCTGGGAGACCATGCGGGCGACGTTCCGTGGGGTACCTCCTGTGGGTGTTGCCTGTTTCCGCGAAAAAACCCCGAGGATTCCTTGGCAATTCATCCTTGGGACCGGTGATGGGGTGGAAGAAACAAATATAAACTAAAAATAATAGTAATATACGACTTTTATTGCCATAATATATGTATATAGCGCTTTTGATTCTAATTTTCAGTTTCATGGTTTTGTTAATTTTGGATTTAGAGGCCAGGTGTCGAGAAAAGAAAAAACAATTCTTTTCTCTAATACCTTACTACTGCTACGTTTCGTTGGATGCTTTCCAGAGAAATATAACGAAACGTAGCAGAAAACCGTAGAAAAAAAAACACAAATTTTGGAAGCTCGGTTGTTATTGCGCGCGCATATGTTCAAGGTATTGTCACGTCTGTGACCATTCCAATGGAGAAACCTTCTTCAACAAAGCTGCCGTTATCTCGGAAGAGGATCTGCACGAATGGCACGAGGAACCAGCGACGGATTTTAAATTATTAAAACTTATATCGAAGTGTAACAAGAATGACGCGAGGCATAACTTGCGCCAACATGCGCAAAATTTATCTTTCGTATCTATAGATATGTACATACGCTGGGATATATTTAGGAACGTCCGTGTGGTTGCGGAGTTATTAAAGACTTGGTCGTGTACCCATGTCACAAAAAATAAAACCGACATGACAGATAAGCTAGATTTGGAAATGCGATTAAGCTGCACAATATGACTATTTGCATATGAAGCATATTGGTACGTACTGCTAATTAGTTGCGGTTCTTCGATATTAGCCTTCTTATGATTCAATTTCATGTTAGCATTTCATTCTATTCCTTACCACGAGTTAAAAAACCTTGGATTAAAGTTTTATTTGTTTTTTTTTTATTTATTTATGTCACCAAAAGTGTGTGTGTCCAATGAAAAAGGACGAATATTAAAGTAGATGACAAATAGTAAACATGTGCTATCAATTAACAATTTAAAAAATAATCGGTCACCTTTAGAATTATCTTTACTACGTGTTCCGCGAATGGAGTTATTAGAATCAACCAAAAAAATAGTAGCAAAGAAGAATTACGTTTTTGCACAATTTACTTTATTCATTCCGGGTGAATCTACGATCCCCAGTTGCAAAATACAATCTTTTACGTTTATGCGTCTTGAATTCATATCGATAAAGCTGTAAAACACGTTACATTGAACCTCACGTATCTACGTTTAAACCTCTCTGGAAAATAATCACATAAAAATAAGATTACGTGAAATATTTTGCTACTACGCATAATAAAATTTCGCATTAACTTAGCCGCATTTATCGTTTCGAATTGAAGTCGTAGATGTCGAGCAATAATAAACATCTAGAAAGGTTATTTTCTCTTTAAACAAATATTTATTTATGTACGTTAAGTCCGCGCGGTGAGGCCGGGCAATAAAAAGCTCATATCAAACCCGATAAATTTTATATTGTGGTAAGGCATTCTCCCTCATGGAACGTATAAAGAAATTTATTATCGAATAAAATAATTATGCACCGCTTGGGATACCGATCCTTATTTTGAAGTCAACATGGGGACGTCCACCAGGAAGCGGTATTATGTTGTTAGTTTTCTTTATCGTTCGCCGTATTAGAATATAGAGGAAATTAACATACAACTCCGCGAGACCAACCAGAAATGAAACAGAAAGAAAAAAAGGAATAGTCCTCAAAATATGGTCAAACTTGTAGCTTTATTTCACAACCGCGTATACAACAATGGAAACGGACTACAATGGCCGATCGTAAATTATACGAGTTTACCGTTTTATTACCATCAAATTTATATTCAATTACCAAAAGTAAAGTCATAAAGTTGGAGAACCTATGAGCGGGCTTCGTGGTGGTCATTAGAAAAAAAGGAATAAGAACTGCGGCATGCTTACGGGAGGTGTACGATATGAGGACGAGAACGCAGACAAGATTTAAGAACAAAATTTCACGTGGTTCATAATCTGCGGGAGTTTGTTTATGTAATTATCGGTTAGGACACGTATTTTAAATTTACTATCCATAAATAAGTATAAATTACGCTATACGTTATATATGTGGTGGTGCGTTGGATTTATTTTTCGAAGGTTTATTTTGGGCCATGCGAAGACGAAAAACCCATTGCCGAAGATAAAGTTATTGTGCGCTATAGAAAACGCAAATAATTACCATTTCAATCACATCACATCACATCAACAACAATAATAATGCCACTTAGTGGCATAAATAGCAGACAAAACAAGAAGTCTAAGGACGGACATAAAGAATTCATACATTGTAAATATCTCCTCAATTGTATTTCGGCGTGGCCTGAAGATAACCAGGTTGAAATCGACAACCAGTAAGAAAAACAATTCTAGCATTGCGGCACAATTTGTATTTGTTTAATGTATTTTTTTGCTATACGAGCGAGAGCTCATAAATAATGTCTTTATTGTGTGCACTCGCTTAGTAAGAGTACCTATAAGTAAGTAAATATTCTACAGAGTGTATAGAAACATTCTATGGTCTTTAACGTCGCGTTGTTATTTCCATTCAACTATTTACGTAACACTTGTAGATATACGATAATATCGCATATTACTTGCAAAATTTGCTCGCATTATAAGCTGAAAATTGTGTGTTATTGGATACGTTTCGATAAGCATCTTTATCCGCACATAGTCTTCTACACAATCCAATCGCACAATACGTTTCTAAATCGAATGTAAAATAGACAGCCTTCTATTATGATACACGCGCGTCGAAAAAACACAATATTGGATTTAATTTTTTCTTTCACTATGGCTATTATAGCCATAGCGCGCCGCAGCTCGCATGGAAGCAATTCAATATACGTCTAGATTTAATTTCAGATCTGTTCGTGTTTTTATTCGTCGCCGTTATTGAAGTAATCCCTTAAGACGGCTTGACCTGCCGGAGATTTCAACGTTCAATGAAGACACATCGCCTCTCGCGCACTTCGCCCGGCTAATGCACAATGTGGAATCTAGTCGACAGCAAGACGATTGTGTTTGCTTTGTAGGAAAAAAAGCGCGTTGTCATCGTTTTGGGAGCGCCTCGAGTGAAATGCGCGCATGTTACGAATATCACCATCAGCAGCCGCGTCAAAACACTTCATTACTTGACAGTTTGGCTATTGATCTCCGCCGGATAATGGTTCACGAATTTAAAAGGAACGTGTGTTCTCTATTTCTATACCTACTGGAACGTATGAAAAACATTTTTGAATTACATTTAAAATAGAGGAAATACAGATTTGTGCATATAGGTACATAACTAAGAGAACCATTCTTATATAGTATACGAGGGATGGTTTTTAAGTTATATTTGCCATTAAGATTTATAGACTTTTGTATGGGTTCTCGAAAAACCACTCTGAAGGTGGTATTTCCAAGACGTGGTTTTTGAAGGCTTCATATGTTTGCGAATTGCAGACTTTTTGAGCAAGTTCCCTGAGTGTTCAATAATGGGTTCGAAAGAATGAAACGGTTTATCAATCATTGTGAAGATTCCTTTAAAAAACAATAAGGCACTTTAAGTCGATCTACTATTTGCAGTTATGGCTATATGCAAAACTAGAAAGGCAACCTTCGTAACTAGACTTTATTCCTTAAGACGTCGTTAACTGTTCAACTCGATTGAATCGATCCTCATCATACATCAAGCACGGGTTTTCTTTATTCACAATGGTAACATAAGCATTGTGCAAAGTAGAAATAATTTATACGAGGTCGAACCGCACGCACATTTCCAAATTATACAATACGCCTCGGATAGACTGAAATAATAATAACAATTAATATTCGCCGCCGTCATGACATCGCGTGATAAAAGAGTTATTGAATGCGCCCTCTATCAATATAAAATATATTCGTTGTAACGAGACTCGGGTTACATCACATAATTCGTGGCCAGTAATTAACGGCGAAGATATGATGAGTATCCTCAGACATGAAATTGTTGCTGTTCTCCGGCCGTTGTTGTTGTTGTTGTCGGGGAAAGGCATATAGCACGTGAACGGATGTTGGATGGCCCGCAGCAGTCGTTTTTTTTTGTCTCGCGTTTCTTATACTGGTATAAATACAATAGATTTTCAGTGAGCTGAGGCAGAGGCGTACGTCACACTTTAACTTTGTAACTTGAAACGTTTGAAACTATTCCAGCACATCGTTAACTTTTCTTTTTTCCGTGTTAATTCGCGAGCTATACACCATTTCATTGAATTCTGCTTTTGTTGCTAATATTTAGCTATAAAAATAACGCTTTTTATGGACTTGTGCCATTAACGAGACTTTTCTTGCTTTCAGCATGTATATAACTTTTTTTGTAACTTATTGTTATATCAGGTATAACAATACTTGAAAACAAGGAATACTTTTCGTAATTTATTTTCATGTATCTTGTCTTATCACCCGTAACGGTGAGTGACTGTTAAAATAATAGTTGGCTTGCTAACAGGAAACTGTATACCCAAAACGCCTGTAAGCAATCTACACTTCACAGAGGAAGCAGCATGTTCTGCCAGATGGAAGAAGAGACCACAATCCACATACTGTGTTGTCGCACAAGATTATCAGAAAGACGGAATATCCAAACTTCGATGTCGAAAGAAGTGGCTCATAAAGTTAACATAAATGATCTATACAGGTTGTCTCACCGGGAACTGCATCGGTCGATATGTACGAGAGTATACATTGGAAAATTCTGAAAATTTGGCAGTACACTAAACTATTAACTTAACAATCTGACACTGACACAAAAACAACACATAACATTCACAAGACAGCTGGTGTAGGGAACAATAGAAGCCCGATTTGCACAATACCGCCCTTTATCAAAAAGGTTTAATTTACAAAGGACCACTACTCTAACCTTATAGAGAAGAATTAATGTATTTAAGTTGAAAATGTCACCTTACGTCACTCCTTCCACAAAGAAAACATCGATTATGAAGCTACTCCGAACACATTGAATTCGAAATTTTTTATTAGCGCCTTGTAATTACCAAAAAGGCAAGAACAGATTAACAACGAAAACCAGAAAAAATCAGATTGTTGACATCCATCACCGGTGGTTACGTTGTAACAAAAGAAGGAATGCAAATCCTCAACAACGCGAACAACAAGAACGGACCTACGCCGTATAATACAATAGAATACACTCGAATAATGTATTATGGAATAACAAAAACGTTCCGTACAGTATTTTTTGATACCTGTTGCACTCTTAATAATAGCCGTATTCACAATTGATTGCCGGCCACGCCCCCTATTGTTTTAGAACCGCTGTTGATTGTCTTCGGGTCTGGGCTGATAAATAATTGCAGGGAACTATCAGACTTCACATCTCTTCTGAGATTTATCTGCCCCCACCAGTTCAAACAAATGGCTATTGTGTAGACTGTAGAAATTCGAAATTCTCCGTCGGATCGATTGCAATAATGTGAAGTTCAAGATCGTATAAACGTTGTCTATGTCAATAATAATATTTGTATGAAATATTTATGATGTTTGCTTTCGTATCTATTTCAGTAATTATTGCTACGCGAAAAGAGATTGTGTACAAGGTAAATAACGATAAAGATTAGATCTAAGCTTTTTTACGATTAAGAAGAGCAAATCAGAGATTTATGCGGTTAACTGATTAACCAACACAAATCAAATCCATTAGTTTCGTTTTAATTATGTAATCTTATTACCATTCCAATTCAATACAAAATTTTGCAACAATGTTTGAAATTGTCTCTGCACTAAAGCTTTAAAACAACAGCTTTAGCTTTTGTTGTTTCAGATAGCTTTACCATGCAGTTAACAAAATACATCAAATAAATCATAGCTCAATACATTGGATCCGGGGCAGCAATCTAACGATCTACGAGGAAGAATTCAGTCTAATGATACCTGTAATGGAAAATAACAAAATTTTTAGAATACGTTAGATATCTGATCAGCAATGCTGCTCTTAACATCACATTCTGTACCTTTCCAAAATATTCACGAGAAGCGTATTGAACTATAATTTATGCCAATTAGCTTCTTGCGCAGTGAGGCATTTCATCGCAATGTATTCAGCAGAACCCTAACAGATTAAGCAAGTTTTTATATACGACGCAAAGACAAATATCGTTACTTTGTACGCGGCGCTTCGGAATAAAAACGCTGTTACAGGTTGTTGCAATTCCAACGACCAGAACAAACCATGAGAAAATAATTTACACTCAACATTACGCGAGGAGGAAATAAATATTGTGGCTATACATATTCATATATTGATTACGTTGGAATGCGGTTCGAAATGTTTCCTGACTCGAATTTGACATGAAATTAGTCTAATTGATCTTTCAATTAGTTCTGTACTTGAAATTAATATTCCGATTGAATGATACGCTCGAACGTAGCGCTTCATTAAGTCGCGAAGCTTGTACGTCGTGTGTTTCCTTAATTTATGGCTGCACAAAGGTTAAACGAGCAACTGAATAATTCACTCGCTTATTTACAATGGGCCGTATAAATTATGCCAGAAATGTTATCAATTACCTATTGACCGCAGGTCTTCAGTGCAAGGATTTAGACCATTTTATTCACTAGAAATACGATTTTATTAAAGGCTTTATGTCCTCCTTGTCTTTCTATTAGCATTCACAGTATCCATTATTTCCTTGTTGCTACTGCAAATAATAATTCTAAAGATATAATGTTGGATATGGTGGAGTATGATGCATCTTTTCAAAAAATACGTCTAAAAACTCTAGCTATACATCTCCTCAATAATTTCCCTACAAGCACTACCAACTTTATTAGTTATTTCGGTAATTGTTACTGTAATTTTTGGCAGTGAAAAACCCTCGTTACCTCCAGGGCTTACTCAAAAACAACTTAGAATTAATGTACAATGTAACGATCAAACACTAAAAACGGAAATCATGTACGTGGACATTAATTATCCATAAAATCTCAAACGACCGACCATGAAGTTTTCAAGATTCAACAAAGCCGTGGCATCAATACACATGCTTATATATTACACGATTTTCAAAGCAGAATAAAAAGATTGCTCGCTGCTTCTGACAATAAAGCGCAATTCTTTGATATTCACCGTAGAAAGAACCATCGTTTCGAATAGTACGCATTACTAAGCTCGAGCAAATGCATTAATATTAATGGTAGACATACAAATTTCGGCTAATATTGACCGACACTTCCTTCTGTAATATGTAAAGCAAGACCGATTACGGCACCGAATTCCCTTTAGCGAAAGGTCTTGGAAGTCTTGGCTAACACCTCGCCGTTATTAACACTCTTTGTGCGTTCTACCACCTGTTGCACGCACGTCAGTTAAATACGCGCACCAACCTTACGAGCAAACGTTATCCCGCTTTAACACTATTAATTAAGAATTTTTCTCCGCAGAGGACGCCTCCGAATTAAGACAAAGTGATGATCGACGTAGAGGACGTATAAAGGAGGTGAAAAGAATTTGCATCGCATTAATAATTCATGACAGGTAATTCAGCTGCCGTGCAAGTAGCAACCACGGTACAAATTAAATAAAATTTTTATCGTCGTTAGAGCAAGCACCGTTTCGTATGATAATTAAAACGGTAGGAATTGTGATGTTGTGAACTAGGAGAATGATCCTCTTCTTTTCTTCTGTCAACAAAATACGCACATGATAGGTTCATGAAAATGATAATATTTAAGTATATTCGATTAGTCAATATTATTTTGCGACTTGCTGCAAGGATTTTTCAGTTTTGGTTTCTTTTTTTTGCTGTCTTCTTTCTTTAAATTTTGGGGCTATGTTGCCCATTTACCATTTTTTAGATGTTATTCCTTTGAAGGCTTCATTCATTATTTATCTTGGGCATCGAGTGAGATATCTGATAGTCTTATCCGGGCGCTTTTTCGGTTTTCCTTTCTCAATTCTTCCTTCTCCATAAAGTGCTTCCATTTTTATGTTCGTGTATTATATGCCTGATTGTGTTTCATTGTCTACTAAACTATAATGGCCTAATCATTGGATGCTTGTAGACACTTGCTAAAATAGACCTGAGCCATCTATTGTCAACAAGTACAAAATGCGTTTAAATTGCGTTCGAAACAATGTCATAAACGTACGACCAATGCTAAAAAGCTTTAAAACCTTCTAAGTTAAGCAAAGCAACCACATCGATCCAAACAGGTAAATAAATTTTTAAACGATACGCTCTGATCATTGTGCTTATCACGGATTTAATTTACAACTTCATACGCCTACTTGGATATCGATACACGCGGTATATATGTGTATCGATAAAGAAAATTGATTATGTCGTAATATTATCTCCAAGCGCATCATGTTATAATTAGCACTTTGGATGTAAAGTTTTATAGATTACATGAAGCCCGGACAATAATAATTATTTTTTAGACGAGCCCCTATGCATTTTCACCCAGGGCGAATATTCAAATGAGTTACGGCAATATTCAAGAGCTGATATCTAGGAATCTTAATCGCGCAGTTGAAGATAATTAAAAATTGTGTTACTTATAGGAAAGCGGGATTAGATTAATGTGCATGCACGAAGGGTTAGTCACAACCTCTTCTCTACTCAACTCTATACAGTTTATGCTGGAAAGAATATTATCCGCATTACCTATTCTGAAAGACCCATGTTGTTTGAAACGAATAATTTTGTTGATTTAATTTACTTGACCCAAAGATATATTTTGTTGACTTCAACAAACTCAATGTTGCAATCAAGTATAAAGTATAGCCATAGCAGCTTTCTGCAATAATCAAAATAATTCAATATTTGTTTCACTGCATTTCATAACATTGTCCCTCATTAGTGCCTAAAAGGGTGTCTGCGCAATTCTATTCGTGCTCTAATTCTCTATAGTAATTTTTAAATTCAATCAAACTTTTTACTGTGCACGTGTTTTCTTTATTTCAAACAACCGTTCCTCTCTCTATTCATGAGACATCTCTGGTGTGGTATTGTACTCAAAGATGGTATTTTGGATGCTCGAACTTGATTTCTTTTTTGTTATTATTTTTTGCTTGTGGAGTACTCCTTTATCTTTCGAAAGCTCTCGTATTCAGTCGCGCGTATAGCTTGGATATAGCACAATGGGGCGCTTTGATACCCATTTTAATCGATACAGGACAACATGGAACAATGGAGTGAGAGTGGCTTTTATTTCGCGAGCGCGCTAAAAGAATAAGAAAAAGGTGTCGTCGTCAGAAAACGTGCAGCCGTGGTGGGCTAGCATGGTGTTTATTTTTCAGCAGAGAAGAGGAGAGTACCTTTATCTCTCGCGAATTATGTGAAAGCTACCATATTACGCCGTTTACTGTCAGTGTAACCGTTGAAGCAAATATGCGACACAAGATCTGGTATCGGGGATATATTGATGTCCTCCCGCCACCGTCTTGTCGGACAATCGGCTGCCGGGCAGCAGAAGAAATCGCACCAGCATCGTAAATTCCATAAGCTGAAGGACCTATACTCTCTATTGATTTTGTCCCCGCGACTCCGAGGGGAACGTCGGCCACAATGGAATCACTATTTATGGCCGTGCGTCTCAACCCGGTACAACACTTTTATTATTCTAAATTCCTCCGGTGTATATTCTACGGTTTTATTGTTGCTAGGTGTTAAAAAAGAAAGACACCGAACCGTCGTCGAGACTATGAATCGATAAGAGACCGATCTCCGGACAGTTTAAAAGACATTACAATGGAATCGCTTATATAAGAAATTTGTATACGTACTGTTCGCTTATTTACGATATTACGTACCTTATGTATTTCTGTAAACGTTAAACAATACATACATATTACGTTCACGTATCTTTTCAGTGCGATTATGTAATTCAAAGAGCTTCCTTGACATTCGACAGTGGAATATAAATAAACAAACTTATGTATTTATTACGTATATACTATTTATTCATTTTAATATCTCAACAAATACTGCTACGAGACAACATTATTGTATTTTTAATTGAAATTCTTTCTTGTTTACGCTTAACCAACATGTTTGGCTACAGAGAAGTCTTTGAAGTACCAAAGAAGGGATTAATAACCAAACTATTTGTTTCCATTGATTTTTTTTTGTACAAGGATGGTATAATAGTTACTTATGTTAAGAAAAACAACTCAATTGTTTTGCATTTAGTTTATTTCGCGACATTGTAGCTCTAGGTTCCTTGTCCAGCGGTGTTAAAACTTTTTTGAGCCATCCAAATTATAGAATTTGTCGAACTCTGCAGAACAGGCTTCTATTTTGGTAATTATCTCTCCATTTGATGTGAATCGCTTCCCGCCAAGCCATTTTTTCAAGTTTGGAAAAAAAAATAAGTCATAAATCTGGTGAGTATCTTACATACTGGACTAGTTTTGCTGCCGCAATGGCCGGGCCGTTATCACGATGCATCTCGATGAATCTTTTCGAAAACAGACGTCGACTTAAAGTCGGTAACGCAGATTTTGACACAAAGCGCTATCTGTTCCCAAACAGGTACTTCTCATACTATTCCCGTACATAGTTCCACCACTGCACCTTGACTACTAAATGCAAATTCTTTCTTGTGCAGAAAATGCCTCCAGATAGAAATGGCAAGTTTTTCTCTTTGTTGTGAAAGCTTCTAATGGAAAATAAATCACTATTCACTCAGCGCTAGGAACTTGCGCTTGCACTTTTCATTATGAACACCTCCGTTCTTCCGCTCGCACACATAATTACTCATTATCTTACAATATACAACCAGTAACGACGACAGTCAATTAAATTTCGTGTAAAAGTAGATAAATTCTTGTTGTTTCGTAACCGCCATCGTCGCAGCGGAATAAATTATGGTGTAGAGCGTGCCAAAAATAAATGATTGAGTGTTGTAGTATGTGTGTTCACTTAAACAAGTGACCGGCCGTACCTCATTTTTTAAGGACGGCTGCCGCTAATTTGGTTTCATAAAATTGGCGGAAAATCCACATTTTACATTCATATCGATACTGGAGATGTAAGTTAATGTAAGACTCCAGGGTCGTACTTCGTCCTTGTAAGCTCGACTGCAGCGCGGTTAAATGGTTGGTGGAATTTCAGAGCCATATGTTGAGCGCAGCGATGTTTCTTCAATTATATCGACGAATATTGAGTTATGGTCGCTCATGTATGGTCCGGACGCTCAAAGTGCATCGCTTTGTAATATATACGGATACGCCGATTTTATGTCCACATAAATCACGCGCCCCGAATGATAAAGTTATTGTGACTTTTATGCTTGTACCGTACATATAAGGATGTATTAATACAGCGCGTATATGTTTGTATTTTATTTATGAAATGACTACTAAACGCAAACATTATTAACGTCTAGTAGAACAAATCATCCGCACAAGTAGACGGATGCGAGAGGTTGGAGTCTTTTGTGAAGTAACATAGCGGTGTAAAATGAAACTTAACTTATTAAAAGATAGGTTAACTTCCATCAAACCCTTGCTACTGCTAGCTACTTTTTGCGTTAGGTCCTTTCCATAAACAACACTGGTAAACAAATATCAACTTTTCTTTCGGAATAAGGACCAAGCATGGCGCAGAAGTGTATCAATATCGGTATGTTCTTAATGTTGCACTTGCTTCAAAATGTTGTTGCGGATACCTTATGGCGATCTGAGGAGGAGCAAGTACATAAAAAATTGTCTGTACAAAAATGCAGGGGACGCCAAAGTGTCATTTGTTGTCTCGTTTTTTAATCTTTGATATCGAAAATTTTAAAAAAGCTGGGATAGATAACCAGACAACTCATTTTAGATTTATTCGAAAAAATTATTACGTATTATACAAACCTGTAAATTTAGTATCAATTCATTCTTACGTTAAAATAAAAGAAAAAAATCTTAGAATAAAGTGTTAAAGGTCAAAAACCATCAAGAAGGTGGAAGAATCTTAAATATGTAAGTTTTCGATTCTAAAAAGGGTCAATGTCTTATTTACGGAAGTATCAAAAGGAGCCAGCTGTAGGTGATCATCGCTTTATCCACCGTCTATAACTTTCTCCAACTTGGCGCCTATAATTTGTTTTATGATGTTGTGGCTATACTACTTCTCTCTCCGTTTGAATAGGATACGCATATGCGTATGATCACACATCACCGCAAGAAATATAATTTAAAATTATTGGCGAAATATATTAAAACTTAGATTGTTGAGCGTGTATTCCTATTAAATTGATAAGTTGATTTAGATATTGAAACCCTGTAAAGCGAAGAGTTTAATAAAGATCTAATGGGTTGAATATGTTATAATTTCGTTTTGTTTTCCTTTGAATTTTCTTCGCTGTTTAATATCTTGTCGTAAAATGGGATAAGCTCTCCATTTAATATTCTATTTGGGGCAGGTTGTAAGGAGTCTTTATTTTTTTGATGGCGAGTTTTGTATCCTTCAACATACCCTGACACTATATGGAAAGTTCTACAAATAGAACTTGCACTAACGGTTTTAATAACGTAGTATCTACCTTTATCTTCTATATTATTCGAACTCTTTGCATTGATCTTGCTTTGTTTCGATGTTTCTCGGACAAATATCCTTGATTTATTGAACCGATGAGTTGCTGAAGCTCTCCTGCAACAACAACAATTTTTTATCAACTCTTTCGTAACACTGCACTGCACTCCTGAGAAAATTTAAGATGACCGTTTCCTTGCTTTATTTGATATTTTACACCTACCTGTAAATTCGAATTTCGTCGGTTTTTCAGGCTAACACGCTTCCCCTATTGAACCGTTAAATTTCTGAAGTTCTCTTGCAATAACAACACGAGAACGTAATAATTTTAACCTCAGTTGCAATTTTTGACTTATATAATTTGGTTGTTTCTTTTAATGCATAATCTGTCCGGGATGACAGACATTAAAAAAGCTTGTACATCCCATTGGGCCACACGTATCTCAAAGACACCATGGCCGTCACTCCAATTCCAATTTTGGCGTAATTTATACTTTGCACCTATCTGTAAAGTCAAATACCAACCAGGATAGTGCTTCCATTACGGACACGCCTTGCGCGCTTCCAGCAAAAGTAGGTACGCCCAAAACTTTTCGGATCTCGATTATTACGACTGCACAACGTTCAAAACATAGGTTTATCATTAATAAAACATCAAGTCTTTGATTAAAGCATTTTATTTTCTTGTTTTATAAAATGACGCCTTGTTATACCAATTTCTTCAAAACAAATGCATTGGCAGATATTATAAGATGCTCAGTTAAATGTTTATATATATATCTATTTAAAACCTACTTTGAAACATATTCGAACGTACTTTTGCAGACGGAAAATAACAATACATTCTCATCACTGCAACTAAGAATAACAATGTAAAAGCTATTAAATGCACTACAGTAAACACAAAAACTAAAATATTGCTCATTAAAGTCAGATACGGCAAGAGTAAAGATAGCTATAAAGAAGAACCAACATTGTGCCAAAATATGTTGAAAATAAGCAAATAAATTATATAAAACTCACAGCATCCAAACAGTGAGATCCTTCATTGTTTTTTCGGTACCTATATACATGTATATATAGAATTTTATTGGCTATACCAAATTTTAATGGCACTTTCTTGTAGATCTAAAATGGAAAACTCATAAAACACCTTTACATTTTTCTCTTCCAAATCCCTCGAACATTTGCAGCGAAGGACTCTGATAACAAATAATTTAATTCAGTTTTTATTTGCCAAAGACATGCCCACAAGCGAAGAGAATTTTAATTTGCCGTTTAAAATAAACGACTTTCGCTTTATACAAGCAAGCGCTAAAAACGGTTATCCGACGCATGCATACATTACAATGTCATCAGCGCTTTAAAATAAATACACGCTCTTAATTATTTAATAGGCCCCTGCGATTTTTTACTGCGCATATCAGGAATACATTAATGTTAACAGGCTTAAATGACAGTTCGCCGGTATGTGACGTCCTGCGAGGCGATTTAAGTGCGCAATCTCACGACTTGCGAGTACATTTTTAATAGGTGATAAATCATACTGAATAAATTACAGTCTTTAGAAAATTTAAATTCTTCACTCTCTTCGTGAGGAAGGCCTGTAGGTACGCTGTGGTTGATTTGAAATTTGAAAACAGTGGCGTTGAATCTGGCTTGGGGAATTTTAAAAGAAAATGTGGTGGGTTGGGCAAACTGCCTCTAGTATCTCTTTGCAAATCTCTATAACTGTTCCTTCCCAAACCTTGAGCTTCAGTTTTCATCAAGCTATTGTTGATGGTGTCAGAAATAAAATTCTTACATATGCTGACGTTGTTCCCCACCATTGGCACTCCCGCTGACAATGCATTACTTTAAAAAACTATCAACAGCGTCTCTAACTGGTGCAGAACAAATAGGTTATTCTCAGATGTCTGGTCCTGTGTAACAGGAATTAGTTTTTTTTTACCAAAAAGCGCCACGCTTGTCCAAAATTTCGCACGTTATTTGCATTACTTTTCTCTAGTTCCCTACGTAGATTCTGCCCCAGGCACCAGGAGGTTCCAGATAAAAACTACGAATACAGGTTATTGTTAAACAAATTTGATTTACACTGCTAATAAGTTCGCCATTTACCTTCCTTCAAACTTAATAGGACAAACGTTTTATTGAGGTCTCCGTTATCCTAAACCAACTTTAATCGTATCGCGGACTTCTGTGATATCATTGCCGATCCTTTCAGTCCTATTCCTTTCGCCGTTTTCACCCGGTTTACCATGTATTGTTTTGTTGCCAGTTGTTCCTATTTATATCTTTTTGATTTTGATTAAGTTACTTTCATGTAGTGTTAGAAGTTTAATGTACCTGTTCGCTAAAGTTCGCTTCTGTAATTGGGATATACCAATTGAAAAAAAAATTATTATTTGAGTTTTTATGAAAACTTTACAAATATTAAAATCAAAAAAAAAATATCTGAAAATTTTATAAATAATATTGTGACGACGTAGCAGTACTTTATAGCACTGTCTAGAGGAAATCTGCAATAGGCAAGTTAACGTTGCGTGTAAAAGTAATAAATTAGGTAACTACAGAACTACTTAGATGTGTTAAATTCAAACTGTTCAATGAAGGTTATGTCGCTATTTATGCGACACTGTTCTTCAAACTCGCTGTCAATATCTATTACGCAACATACGAGCTAGATTGTTGAGTGTTTATCCTTCTCTTGTTATTTCTGTTGATACTAATTTGAGAAAATGCTCTAATGAGAAATTGATTCGTCCTTAACATCTGGGCGTTTTAATTGATCCAATTATAGTATTGGAAGTCATGAAATAGATAGAATGTCTTAAGAAAACAGTTCATTAAGTGTGTTCAACTCAATTACCTCACAGAAATGGATAATTTTGAGATTTAACGTGGATAGATGTATATGGGTTAATGATTTTAAATTGTTGAATTACCAAGAGAAGGTAAGCAGGTAATTGCACGGATAATCGTGTCCACATCTAAAATATCGGACGTTCCTTTTGCTTTAGAGATAATTTGTTGCGAGTTTATACTCTACCAATTATATGTATTAGAATATCTACGTAATTATCCCAGCCAGACGTACAAAGAACGTCAACTGGACTAGAGCCGTGCTGTGATAATCTAAATAAGCTTATCACTGGCATATAATGTGAATTTTATTCACAACATCCCGGACACGAACAACTATACACTTATCATACTTGCGGAATTTATGTCCAGACGCTATTAAAGCGTGCCAGCCATTTATATAACGAGGACAATTTTAACATTAAGAAGTACAGTTGAATGCTAAGACAATTCCCTGCTATCCGAAATATCAACATCAGATGAGTCATCTCGCACCCGTTGCTTATGTAAGCACGTACTATAAAAGCAATATGATAATGCTGGAACTCTATCTTATTGAAACGGTTGAATTTTGTAAATTGTTGTATACCCAACAAGTATTATTTACATTTGAAAATTATTACATTTTTAGTTCTTTTGATTTTGCTCTAAATTAAATACCATCTAATATGAAATCCCCTCACGATAGCTCCTTAATGGTTCATAGATACCAACGTTGAGAGAATCAAAGAATTGAGAACTAAGAAAAGTTCTTCTTAAAGCCTAATACCAATCACTTTTAAACTTGAAGGGTAATTAAAGAAAGCTAACTTACGCGGCACTGAGAATTAAAGCTACGATAGTAGCGAAACGGTGTAGTTAAAAATACTAATGAGATTTATTACGTAATTTCCACTTGCGTCTCAGTGTGAATTCCTAGAACAAGTAGCATAAAAACCGCCAGAGCTTCATTAAATGAGGCTTTATTAAAGCGTTATCCAGTAAGCGATGAAATATACGACAGCTTGCGCCATGAACTAGAAAACGTCTTTAAGCTACTACGTTTACTGCGCTCGCGACGACCTTTCCTTCAAAAATCAAATTTAATAACGTTGCATCGGCATTATAAAGCATTATAAGCAATGGCTTGAGAAATTATACTGTCGTATGTAGTAAAGCTAATTTGTTTCCAGATTTTCCTGTAGGGCAGTGTTTATATCTATTTATAGATAAGATATAAATAGATAGAATGCCCCGCATATATTATCTATGCGAACAGATTTTATTTATGGTAGGAATTATGAAAAGCAATAAATAAATTGCTAAAGGGATATTAGAGCTACTTCTACTGTATTCATAATAGTACAAGTTTGCGAATTTAAAGTGTATTCTATGCAGTAATAAAGTCTAAGCAGCCATCAGCAGCATTTGCTTCATTTATATAGGTTTTGAGGAATTTAACAATTAGACAGTAAATATCTGTCGTCGATGTAAAACCATCTCGGGATTAGTTATAATTAGCAAGTTAACTTAGCTTAAAATTTAAAGTAACTTAATAAAAATTTCAAAGCTAGTGGCCTCTTGCCTCGGTAATTGGTTGCACTTTTACTATTCCGCAAATGTTTACGTTTGGAGATGATTCATTTCAGAGTTGTTGATTACGTATGTAGTAGGACCGTTGTAAAATTTCGAATTTTTTAAAATTTGGAAAATCGAGCAATCAGCAGTCTGACAATAAATTGAAGCTATGTTTACTACAGAATTATTCGGTTATATCTCCCACGTCTTACTTTTCCAGAATCGATAGATATCCTATTCTTCAAGACTATTACCAACGTCCATTACGTATCATTAATTAGCGTTAATTAACGTTTATCCTCCCCATATTCTTTCTGAAATACAAACCTTTCTCCTAATTTTATGAAATGCAATAAGCACCTGATACGCCAACTTCCCAATTATACCTCATCTCATAACAAGAAAGTAATTCGCCCGTAACATGTGAGTTTGTTATTAGATCAAATTACAGTTCTTATTTCCTTTGGAAGTCACGGATAGAAGGGATAGAATGTCTTAGGAAAACAAGATAATTAAGCGTATTCCTTTCGATTACCTTACAGAGATGGATAAATTTCAGATAGATGGATAGATTTTACTGCAGAATATCGGATAAATTTATCGGAAGATCCCAACAAATTTTGCCATTCCATGAATTTGTTTTTTCAAGACATTTTATCCCTTTCATGACCTCTAAAGAACACATGCTAACGACTTGTTAGGGTATCTATTAGATATAATTGGGTAGTTGGCGGATTAGGTGTCCTTCGCATTTCATGAAATTCAGACAAGCGCTTGTATTTCAGAAAGAACAAGAGAAGGATAAACGTTAATTAATGTAGCTCATATGATACGTAATGAGCTTCGGTAATGGTCTCGAAGTAGAGCACCATATAAATAGCATCACCACATTTTTTTATTGATTAAGGAAAAGATAGGTGGGAGATATAACGTAGTAGAACTTTCTTGTTCTAATTGAGCTGACGCTGTTACTATTGCAGAAGGATCATTGTAGTCAGGGTCTTAAAAGATGAAATAAAACAAATATTCAGGGTTTCCTTGCATTTAAATAATGGCGTCTACTTGTTTCTTTGCATTTTAATTCCTAACCGATATTTGAATTTACGTTCTACGTTGGCCAATTTATTTAATTTTCGGTACTTATTCTAGTCTTCAACTTCAAATCTAGATAATCTTTCCAATCTTGAAATTCATCCAAACCCTGAATGATTGAGAAATTTTCAGTTAGAAGCTATTAGCTACTAAAGGTGCCTAATCTTTTCCCATGTGCTACATTTGCTTAACATCTCCATCTAAAATAAGAAGGAAAAGTAGACGAAACGCTTTCAGATATAGATTTCGAAAGGAAGCGTAATTACAGGAAGAATGTACATATATATATGTAGGTACACTCAGATATAGGGAATTATACATGCACCTTATACGCATATACAATACACCGAGAGGAGTGCCTCGTTTGATATGCAAGACGCTTTCCAGTGCTTCACTTGGAGAGTGCCATATATGGAGCAGCTCATGATTTACGCGGAAAGATATTGGGCGCTTGTAAACCGTCCCCGATACACCGGCTCGCTCTATATCTTATCGCACTGTCGGGCCTATATTGGGCCCGTCGTCGAGACATTCATGACGGTGACGTACTAGAACTGGAAATGCTAAACACACTTTTATACATACTATCAACTTGTAGCTTGTTATACGGTACATACGAGAAAACGTACCGGGAATGTCTCTATTCGAGTTTGTCACGCTGGCACATGTCTATGTCCGCGGCCTGCCTTAATAAATGCTCACAATAAGCGAAGGTATGGACGTTAGGCTATAGAGCGTGTTTTACGATGATCTCTGCGAATATTCGCATGGGTACGCGTATGTGCGAGTATCAAACCCGCTACCGAATTTTGAGCGGAAATCTTCAGCTTTATGTAGAAAGCGCTTGATGCCTATTGGTGACCAGTCGAAGTTAACTTATGTTTTTTAGTACGCTCTTGTATAGGCGGGAAAAGTTTGGTTGAACGCTTAACTTGAGAAATTCATTTCCTGGTTGGTGAAGTAAATGCTAGATATAAATGTAAATGTATCACGTTCGTAAATAATAATTGTTAAAGTATTAAATTTTTAATTTCCCCAAAAAATGTTCCTTTCTCTATGAAACAGGATTGAAACAATGTTGGCACTGGCAGCCGAGCTTCGCTCCCGGACGGAGCATACAGCGCAGAATCAAATCACACCAAGATGGACACATTAGCACTTGCTGAACACCTTCGCCAAACAGAAAAGAACGGCACAAGGTGAAGATACTGGATCGCTGGAAATAGGTACACCAACAGATCCTGAATAAATACAGTCCACCAGAACAATAGGAAGTCGGCATATATAAGAAGGAGCAAAGAACAACTATACCATTTATTAAAAAGCTTCTGGAAAAACTGAGAGTTTGTTCAATAAAACATCAGGTACATTAGGTCATCATTGCAATAAATGTTACTCAATTGATCTATTTTAGTATCTATTTTAAAATTGATTGTGTTAGTTGTGGCAATGATGTGAAACATTTCCAAAAGAGACGACTTTTACAACTATCTTGAATGTCCAGAATAGCAACATTATCAAAGTCAAACATGATGGACTAGACAATGTGACGTTCCCAATAAAAAATTCTTCTTATAGTTATTGTTTTAAACCTACGATCTCGCTATGATATCGTGGATATTTTGATCGAGATAACTTTTTTTTTATAGCCAAGTTTTGGGGGCATTTCTCCTAATACTTTTGCTATGCTCTCTTCGTCAGTCTGATTCAGGTACTATAGAAACTGACATTTAACAAATTTCTAGTATAATATCTCACTACATGTAGACATAAAACGTCTCGCCATTACGATAAATTTTATGCGGTATTTTTTGTTGGTCTTTCCCTTCTGTACACTCTAGAAATGCAAATATGTTATTTACAAGCATAGATCGAATATTTTCCGCATTTCGTTCTCTCAAAGATCCATTAAATTAAGTTGTTGTATGGTACTTATGTCCCATAACTTACCTTCGGTTGATGTGAAATATACTCCAAGATTAAGGCGCGCCTAATTCCATAATCATTGTTGGATGGTTCGTGTTAAATCAGCGCGTTTCTCGTGGCATTTCTTCGACGTCGTTGTATATGGCGGCATTATGCAACGACTAGGTAAGTCCTTTAGGTAATTACGTTTTATGCGTGTTTACAAGGTGTTTGGAAAATAGCCGATAGTACGAGTAAGAAATATTTATTATATACTCACCTGTATGGACGCTGAAGTACTAGTTACGGCGTTAATTATGTCTTAAATTTTCAGTATTTGCATAAGTATGCTTATTCGAGGTACAGTTTAATGCACCATCACCTTTGTTTTGAAAATATAAGGACTCGGAGAGTCATAATCAACTTCCGCTGAGGCAAGTTGGTACTTTTTGTAGTATATTAGGTAATAAACAACAAACAGAAAAAAACATACAACTTAAACCATCAACAAGTTTGATTAAAGTAGCGCGAAAGGAATAAATAAGAAGGATACTAAGCAAAACGAAAAGATATGTAAGTACGAGATAATCGAATACCATCATTTTCTATTTTCCTGTCATTTCAGTAGAATCTCTAAAAAAATGTAAAAGGTGAAGTAGATATGGAGGTTTCTGATTAAAGGTTTAAGTCCAAAAACAAGTATTCGGATTTAATATTTTCATTTATTTGATACATGGTAGATTCTTCATCCAAAATTATAAAGATAGAGCTATTGTATCGCTTCAAATTGCACTCGTACCATTAAACCGCTAAAGTTGATAGTTTCTTGTCATTTATTTTAGAATGCACAAACATTTAAGTAAACTGTGTGGTTCTTATTAACAAAGAAAGTAGAGCATTTTCCATGCTGTAAATAAATTTTCAAATATTACATTACAGAAATAAACGAATAAGCGTGTGTGCTGGCATTGGTACAATAAAATTTGAGACAATGCTCATACTCTTCTCTTTCGAACTTCGAAAACTATACATATTATGCGTAAATAACATTTTCGAAAAATAAATTAATGGAATAACAACAGTAAGCTAAAAATTTGGTATTTACGCACCCTCTGTCTGGTAGCGCGTCACGTAATAAAACTCTAAGTTCGTTTAAACGACAAAGCTTGATTTAATTTTCCAAACATAGTTTGTATTCTTGCAAATTAATTATTAATAATTTCAATCATCCATACTACAACCTGTAATAAGCGAGTAACCGTAAAATACGGGAATTTTCTGACGGGCTTGACGACTACCAAGTGATACTCATCGGGCCGACAAAAAGACCAGTCAGAGTTGAGTACAAGAAGCATCTCAAATTCAGAAGGATTGACAAATCTAGCGTTGCCCTACATGTGCTTAAAATGAATTTCAAGAATGTAAACAGCAACGTTCAATTGGATTGTTATAAAAGGATGGAAATTTCCAAAAACAAATATATTTAGAAAAAAGGATCACTTTAACATAGGTTATCAGTTTGCATTTGGTTGAACACTGCTCAGGTGACTTTAATGAAAGTGATCTTGCTTGTTGTATTTTTAAGGTAATCACCTTTTATTGTTGTTGAATTATTAATGTGCATGTCTTGAGTTTGAGATCCGCTCTGTGTTTAGTACACGGGAGATCACAAACATGGGTTGGCATACGTCTAAATTTGATAAAATATTAAGGTTGATAAAATGCACATGCAAGGCTTTTTCCAGCAAGAAAATATAATCAATTATTCCGTTTGATTAAATTTCCACGAAACTCAAAAGACCACTTGTACGTAGGCTGCAGGTTACAAGTAAAATATGTTACATACGTATCTAACTTTTTTGCCTTGTATTGTAATCCAGCCAGAAGTGGTAGTAAGTAGAAGTCAACGAAGACTGTCCTGCATGGGTAACCTGACCCGAAAACGGCAAGGGGATGCTCGTGGTAGCAAAGTATATGCTCAGTTGTTTCCTCATCAACTTCCTACAAATATAATCGACACTCAAGTTTCTCAATTAATCCCGCACTACAGAGATATTTTCTTTGTCTTGAATGGTTTCTAGGAGTTACTTCAGCTCGACAAAATTATTCCCCGAATCTTTATAAAGAGCAACTACAAGACTATCGGATTTACTCCAATTAACAACATATGAGAATAATTTTAATTGAAGGCCGTCTACAGGAAAAGGATTAATAACAGGAAGGATTACGTCAAATAATTTTCTAAGAAACGAAAGTTATGAATGGTCCTTTTATTGGCTAGAGCTAAGCGTGGAACATCGGGTAGGTAGTCATTTTATAATTAAGTTTGTTTTGAAGAGCTCGATCTATCCACAATATTTCTTCCTCGCGCTACCCGTTTTAGAAGCCGAGGAGGATCTATACGGACGGCAATAAGGAAGTTTAATTAACAAATTCGATCTTTCGATGTGGCGCGTACGCGACCGCTAATAAAGTTCGTCGGTTCGCGCTTCACGGAGTCCGCTAACAGCCGCCGCCGTAACATGCAATTAAGATAAGTGTGTGTGTGCAATTCGTTCTCTTATGGAGAGGAGAGATCTGCTACCGGCGTGATTGATTCTCGAGATCAAAGATCGACCGTGTAATAATTCCATCATCGGCGGTTCGCCGTCTACCTTAGAACACGATTAGAGGCACTTAGCAACGATATTAGGTCCCTACATTGCTGAAAATTGTTGCACTACCTAGTGAGTCGTTTAGTGCCTTATGTCTTGATTTCTTTTCATGAAAATTATATTTAAAGCGTTTTATTTGGTGTTCGTTTGCATTTGTTAAAAGTTTCGAAAAATTACATACAATTTAGTCAATTGAAAAAGAAAGCTTATTGTGTTTTTTTTTTATTTTTGGCTACGCGATACGCGATACGCGATAGTACCCAAATGTTTCCGAAACGTAGCGATAAATTGAAGAGTACCAGAATCTTGTTCGCCTTGGTCACCTTCAAATTAGTTTTCTTGGAGTGTAAACGCTGATTCCAGCGACTTCTTCGAGAAAGTTCTTGTTATTAAAAAGTTATTGTTTTATTAATGTGATCAGCATCAACCATTCAATATAAACTATTTCAAATAAACAAAATGATAGGCAACCTACCAATCCATTCCAATTAGGAAAATAGTAAAAAAAATGGTTTAGATTTTCAATAATGTAACTCCTCTGTCTCGCGAAGAGAAGGACTTCGACCGACCAGGGAGATTATTTTTACGCCCCGGGCGCATTCTGCACTGTCTTATTGTTTCCTCAGCAACGCTGCTGCAGCCTTATAGAGGTACTGATGTGTACCGCGAACTAGCTCGCTTGCACGGGTCCGTCTATTGTTATTTGACGAAAAGAAGAATGGAACGATAAATTAATGAGATTGAAATCACCGATGGCCATCAATTTTCCAGTCCTTACTAATTATTTCCTTCATTCCACGAAGCAGCCCTCTTTATTTCAGCTTTTGGCAACGCTTTTCAAACTTAAATCGATCTACATTATGTGAAGAATATAATCAGTGTATGTAGCTTAGGATCACTTCAAATAACAACGTTTCAGTCAGTGAATGAAGTAAAACTTTTTATAAAGAATGAAGCTCCTTCCAAGAATATCTTTTTATTATTTCGATGTGCAAACAGTAATTAATTCATTTTTCCACAGATTACATTGATAAAATGCCATCCATCTATGCAGTCACGTGGCCTAAACTGCGTTCACGTTGTAAAAGTAACATCCCGTAGCTAGACGACTATGTCCACTGCTACTGACAGGTTTTCCTTTCGTTTACTACAATACGACAACGACGTACCGTGTGCATTGACTAGATGCCATTATCCTCAACGATGACATCTACTGATGTCAAAACATTTTTCCGCTTTATCGATAATTCTCGCGTCACCAAGAACGTAAAACAGCCGGCGCGTTAAATATGCCGACAGCCAAAATGTAAATAATCGTCGGAATCGTTATAGCTTTTTACGCCCAAACGAAATGACGAATAAATTAATGAAAAAATAACGTCTTGTCGGTAGGCAAATATTTGACTGTCTCCTCTTTTTTTTCACTTCGACAGGAAGTCCTCTCATTAAATTCGATAATTTATCCAAACGGTTACGGGGCAATGAATCTTTGCAAACATACTGGTTAAGAATAATTAGATTGAGCATTAACGGTCAACATCGTGAATGATCTGGTTTGAGTTCACTTTGCTTGAAAATAAAACATGTTTCACCTCATTCAAGCATTCATTGAGTTTCAAGCATTGTCTCAACCCATATTTAGGCTAAAACTCAATTACGGACGCTATTTTCTTCTTGTTTTAGTAGAATCGCATATAAATTAGTTAAATTGCCGATATGTTCCTAATACAATGAAAGAACTAGATCAGCATCCACTGTATTCGCCAGATTTAGCTACCGGCGACTTCTTTCTTTTCTAAACTAGAAAAAATGGCTGGGTGAAAAGCGGTTCATGTCAAATCAAGAGACCATTACCCATTTTACAGAGTTCGACAAATCCCATTAATTAAATGGCTTAAAAAGGTTAGAGCATCGCAGTACTAAATGTATAAAGCTACAAGGAGATTATTTTGAGAAATACATTTACTAAATTGAAGACAAGAGAATTGCATTATTTCTTTAACATTCATCATACTATCCTCGTAAATGCAAAGTAACTGAGAAATTGTGTTAAAATGAAAATTACGAAGTCGGATGGTTCAAACCACAGCATTGCTCATATGTTTTGAGCTGCCATGGAAAAATCACGTTTAAACATAAGTATGCAATACACTTGTTTTTTGCAAGATGTATTGACGATGTTATATAGTTATGAGCCAATTTGCAAAATGAAAACCTCTTCCAAATCTTCTGCTCCTTGCTAGTAATAACAAATGCTCAACGAAGAACTAGTTTGTAGCAAGAATATGGTATCTACAGGCTATCAGTCGAAGCAAAGGAAGCATATAAGAGTAAAGCACTACATTTTGCATTGCGTAAGATGACTCACATTAAGAAATAATCAGATGGAAGAACAATTATTATATCTGTTGAGAGGTGACTGGTTTGAAGGCACTCTTCAACTTTAAAGGAACTTACACCAACATGTTGGTCGAAAGCAGGCGTACATAAATCATCAACTTATTCCATATTTGGTTTGCCTGATAAAGGCACGTACATACATACGTAAAACATGTTATTTCGTATAAAATTCCTTTGAATACGTGCAGCTAGAGTAAGCGTATCTCTTTGTTATTACGTAAACAACGCCAGACGGATAAGGTGCTACAGTTGCAATAAAATATGTAATTTTCGAATCATATCTGCGAACAAGGTATTTACCAGAAAAATTTTCGACTTTCCACGGACGATTTTAAATACTATTATTAAATGCAAAATCGAAACACCAGATTACTGCTTGCGTAGTTGTCACCACGATAGGTGTGAAAATATTGACATCCCATTTCCAAAGCGTTGCGCTGGTGCTTACGTTTGAACTTGATAAGGGTCCAGGTTCCAGAATTAAAGGACTGATGACGTCCGGTATCAATTCAGTGCGGGGCTCAGTAAATAAAAATAGAGCATTGACGTGTTTCGTAGCTAAATGGTATCGATTTAGTGCCGTATTACGAATCGGTGACGTCTGCATAATACGACGGCCACATAGGAACTATCTCCTACGTGGAGGATAAAGCAAATATTTCGACAATTAGATAGCAACCATCTGATTTGCTGTTCTATGATGTAACATTGTGTGTATACGCGAAATTATTATTTAGTGATAAGTTCAGTTTGATTGATCTCCATCTGGGATTTGTTTCAGTCATGATTATATCGTTTATCTGATTTATCCTGGCAAAAGCGTCAGCGTGCGTTAGACTATTGAATGCTGCTACGTTTATATCGAAAAAAAACGGTTTGAAACAATGGGAAATTATCTAAATGACGCTGATTGACATCAGGTTATAGTTTACTGACTATAATTCATTAATACAAACGCATGTTTTTAATATCCTTCATGCTATATGTTGGATAAATATTTACCTTCTCGTAACAAATTTATGTAGTTTTTAAACTACATAAATCTAGTCAAAGATGCTCTCATCACCGAAATTAATTAGTATATCGATCCCTATATGCCTCGTATTCTACGAAGATAGCAGCAGCTATCACACCAAGGGAAACAAATAATGACGATAAAGCCTACCAACATCCACCCCCATGTCGCCGTTCACGGTTCGTCAGTGCATCTTGTGGAAGGTGGTGGTTATAATTAAAATTATAGCTATCATCTGATTATCACAAGTACAATTTGTGATAAAAGTGAAAGAAGAATTTACCAAACAATGCACAACCTTACTCGCCGTTTCGTTTTGTTAAAATCGTCGACGAGGTATCGAGGCGTTATCTCTTTAAAATATGGAAATAGTCTAAAGTAGGAGGACGTAAAGGAAAATCCACTACCCGATTATCAAATATTCATCTAATCGTCTGTTACGTAGGCTTTCGCCGTCGTCAATTTTAGACGTAGCGCTTTCCAATTATTTCACCTTAGATAATTTACCCAAAAGCTTTTGTTTGTATACTTACCTTATACTTACGTGAAACGTCTCTCATATTTTTTTTTTAAATTCTACTCTACCCCATTTTATTAAGACGTAGCGTTATCATCATGGATCTATGAGCTTTAGCCATCGTTCCCTGGGGAGCCCTACTAGGAAGATGGAAAGATTTATATTAACCGGGCAAGTATATAAAATATCCTTCGGATCGGTGTCTATTATCGACGCAGATCGAATCCTTCTAGCAGCGCTCCTTCCCCCGATCTTATCGGTGGAATCCTCATTCAGTCAGGTGCATTCCATCGAAATGTAATTATATTTGTAATTCGTTTTTTTTCTATAAGCGGCTCTCCCGATGTCCGACTCTATACCGACTGTAACGGCGGGCGCGCAGAACGTAACATAACATATACCCGAGACTATTTACCCTCGGGTAACACGAATAAATTAAAAGCTCCACAATAAATCCTGGACACATGATGCATATAACGGCCAGCGAGAGACGATCAAGAATATATTATAAATGCGTGCTTGTTGTGGCCGCCGCAATTAATATTTTTTTCCCAGGTGGCTGGACTACGACTTCGCCATTAGTTGGGTCCGGTTATTATTATTACTACACACGACCCAGGCCAGTCAGCGTTAGGGTCTAATCACAACCCTGTCACCCCAAGCGGTCCAGGCAAACGTCTATGTATGCTCGTATAAGCATACATATGCTGCGCGTGTACGAACTGATAGGCACTTACCTACACACACACGGGGTAGAAGGTTTGGATTCAAAGTAGCATTCACTGGAGTGACTTTTATGCAGTTTCAAACGTTAGTAAACGTCTACAAGAAGATGGGAGTAATAAAACAACACAATTACTTTGTTAATTGAACTAATGCGCCTTTGTCCAAGGATTTATTTCAAATATTTCTGCATATCTTGGAATTAATCAATAGTAATGTTGAAATAGTTTTCTTCTTACTACGCTGGTAGATCCCAGTAAATGTTAAACAAACTGCTCTATTCAACTCTTATCGGTAGATCCATTTAGGGACCTGTTTTACATTTACCTGCTTCCCCAAGGCTGTCTTGAATAGCTGCGTGGTGTAAGTAGAATAAGATACATTTGAATTTGAAAACAAGTGCGCCGTTGTTAGCTACCCTGAGTCAAAAAATTTTTATGGTAACCAATACACCATGAACCAAACACTAGCTTATTCCTATAGACTAAAAGCAACGCCACCTCGCAGAGTTGCAATGAAAAACCTTGTCGTATTGTTTCACACCAGCATGATTTCTTGCCCACATTTTCTCCACCAAGTTCCACCAAATGTTCCACCAATTTAAAATCACTGTATTTTTAGTTGTTTGCACGAAACTGGAATACGCATCTTTAGTTTGGTATCCCAGTGTAGATATCTGCAGATCTTACTTGAAAGAGTACAAAAGCAATTCCTGAAGTATCTATCTTTTAAAATAGATGGCACTTATTCTGGGCTAATAATAATAATCCAGTTATTATTATTATCTATCGAAGCATTCTATAAATGTCTTAGCTTTCATAGAACACGGTTGCGTTGGCGAGAACCTAAGTGTTGTATCAAGTGTTTGGAAGGTATTTGACCTTGTAACCTCAATCAATTATTTTGTCATCGTTTCCTCGGTGATGTTTTCGCTATGTTTACATTTCCACATGCTTTGTTTCTCTTTGAAAAAGATTTAAAATAAAAAGAGAGCTCAAAGTACAAAGAGAACTTTTTTCCTTTTGATCGACTGCAATCCTCACAAAATCCTTTCCTGCTACCTTGACGTAGTCGGTACTTCTGCTCAGTATATAGGTTACTTTAAGTTTGCTTCTTGGAAATTCAGCTACTTTGTCATCTATATAATTTACTTTGAAACGGTTAGCATTTTATTTTGTAGGGCTTGTGTAGAACGCTACGTTTTCGTCGATTCTCTTTTTCCTTTTGTCATTTTTCCAGCCTTGTTTTTTTTGGCATCGTTATTATAACTCTTAGTCATTGATTTTCTATTTTTAGAGGGTTTAGAATTCACAGGAATCTTCGTTCCTGCTACCTCAACATACCCTCTGCTGTTAATCGCTTTTACCCGAATATTTTGATTTTCTCTAAATGAGCATTTTTGTTTATTCGTGCTTATACTCGTTGTATTTGCGTTTATTTTGTTGAAAATAAATCTCTAATATGATTTATTTGACCGTCTACTTGATGAAGATATTCCTTCGGATGTGTAGTCACTTCCTCAGAATCATCTTCTCCTTCTTGATTTCCATTGATATTACACATTATATTCACTTGACACAATTGTAAGCTCCGTCAAAAATATTTCCATTATTCTTTCACTTAAATTGGCAATTCTACACTTTAAATTAATATATTTTTGTTTGCTCTGAGATGATTCTCCGCACGCCGCACAAGTTTTTGTTGTGACCGAACACATTGTGTTGTTACGCGATCCGCCATGTGAATCTGTTATGATCTGTAGTGATTTGCACAGAGCTACTTATGTTAATAAAACTAACCTGTCTTTCTTTGAATTTCATTGTAACTATCATACTCAGTTGTAGTTATTACCTGTAAGGATTATTAACTCCTGCTTAAATTACCAATAAAAGTATCCTTACCTGTTACTATCACTAAGTGGTGTCTTTCTGTTTATATTTATGTACACGTAAAATAATTCCTCTCCATTACCGTAACTAAAGACGTGTAACAGATATTCTACTTTATTTATAGTAGACCATTAAAAATTATTACCATTTAATCTTAATAATAACCCAGCCTAATTCTATTTATACATCTAATAAAGAAAGGTGCTCTATACCTGCGCTAAATTGATCCTATCTGGCATCTAAAGTAGTACCGTTTTCGGACGGTACAGTTAAGATTGTTTCTTCGGGACATCGGACTGAATGGAAACATGACAGGCCCATAAGAAATGTCGCGAAGGAGATCTCATTAGGACCTCTCGCAGGCTCTCCTCTTTCTCTAATTGATCAATCGATCAAGCTCTTATTGTTGTGTCAACTGATAACGGACGATATTCCATTGAAGAAGATCGTTATTGTGTGTATATCGACGCTTGGATAATGTTTATGTGTATGAATATATACCATAGCAAGAAACTTCGTATTGAACGTAACCTCATATGCATAATGCTTCTGGGAAATCTAAAGTTAGAATTACTTGTTTCTTCAAGTATTGTCGCAAGTACGCACATACATATATTTGTTTGTCGTAGCCTTTTGGAATGAAGAACCTCAAGTTTGTGGTCAAATTCGTTTAATAGGAGGGCTCAAACTTTTAGCTGCCACCTTCACACACATGATTCTTTTCTACGTTTCCTTTTTATTTGTCTTCCTTTATGAAATCAAATTCATCTACATTTGCCCTTTCTCTTTCCCTTCTATAGTTTGCGCTTGTTTAATCTTTCTCATTGCACTCTTTTAACTCCATCCTCGAACCCAGTCATCCTCCCTAGAAGGTATTTATAGAATTGCGTCTCTTAATGAGAGAATGGCTTGGCAAGAGTGAAACCGGGACTGGTTTTATCACAATAACGCCCCGCAGTTCGTACGTTTAGTGGACCAGCAGGAAGTAGCCTCGGATGCGCTTAATCTTTGCGTCGAATGATTGATTATGCATCTGTATGCAGAACGGGTATAATTTAACCTTGTCTGCTCTCCAATATCCGCTCTGTTCTTTTCTATTTCGTACGTCTTCGAGCTAATGCAAGTAAGCTGAAAAGTTTAAGGTATGTAAGTAAAAATTAATACACCGCGTGTCCACCGAGTGCGTGGGCTGAAGATAATTCCTTTCCTGAACAATTTAGAATCTTCAAATGGAGAATATGCACAATATAAGATTATATTCAGGTATGCAGGCTGTTCAATTAGACGATGGGGTGGCGATTCAAATTTTATTCGATTGAGTATTTCCTGGAGCTTCTGGCTTTCCAGCTTCAAAGTCCATATTGCATATTTGAAGACTCTACATCCCTATCAAGTTTCATGAGAATCTAAATTTGACCACGCGCCGCAGAACCGCTCCACTTGAAACGAACAAACCCAAATTTAGTCTTTGCCCGTTGCCGCTCCTTAAATACATTGGCTCTCCGGGCATTCGTTGAAATCTTATTCTTTGAGCTTTGTAGTAAACCTATCCTAATACCCGTGGACACAAAATTGCTAATTCTATTTTCCCATTTAATTCTCATCCCACGCATCCTAATTAGATATTAGAACCTTCGGTATTGAAGGTACTATGACATTATGTAACATACAATTATAATCTTTATCGTCCGTAGACAAAGGTAGATGTTTGGATCATATCATAAAATAAGTTTTCTTAATCAAAGTATATTTAGGATCATTTCATTTAAATTCCTGTCGAAGAAATTGGACGTCCAAAGCTAATATTTATGAAAAAAAAAGCAAGAAACATTGCGTTCCTTGTATACCAAAAATAAAACACGTTTTAATTAGGATCCAAGTTCATTGAGCAAAATAAATATGCAAATGTCCTTGTATAATTACTACACTCGCCTTACCCGAAACGCTTGCACACTATTACAAACGCTTACATAGACTTATTTCCATCTCGCCCCCCTCCCCTCATTTTTTTCTTTTTTCTTTAATAAATATTTCAACATATGCATCTAAATGGAAATTCCTTATCCATTTGAACGCAACGAGAAAAAATGACCATAATAAATGTATACCTTAAAAGGTCCGATATCATATAAGACATAGATAATACGAAACAGGTTATACAATATTGGGTAGTAATTAATTAATTCTAGGGCGAGAGCAAGCGATGTGTCGTGCATCTCGCTGGCAAGCAGATTACATCAAACCAGTCCGGGAGATCTGTGATAAATGTCCCAGATAAGTGATCGCCGCCTCGCCGTGAATTCGACCTTTTTCGTATTTAATTAAGGCAATTAAGTGTCTCATATACAACTACCCTTATACAGATAATATCGAAGATGACGATAAGAGATGGTTCAGGTGTGTTAAGGCGCTAAGTTATGTCACCAAATCGTTCCACCGCGCCTGTAATTAGGTGGGATCATGATGTGTGTCGTGTGATGGGTGTACGTGTGTTGCCCTCTTCTGTTGTATGGTATAAAAGATGTAACTAAACTTTAAATTACAAAGTTTTAATACTTTTTAGGTTGAATTTAACAATTTCAATTCGTTTGATGAATAAAGAAGTTTTAATTTTGATTAATCTCAAATTTGATAGAATTACAAATAAGCTTTCTTCTAGATGTATTAATACGTATAGCATACGCGACATTCGAACCGCGTATACACTTATTACTTTCTACTCAGTTGTTAAATCGAAAAGCTCAAGCTATATTTTATGGCAATAATCATCTAGAAAAACGGATTTCAATAGCCGTTGCATGGCTGTATATCCAGCGAAAGGCAAAAAAAGAACTAGTCTTAATTGATTGGCCATACATTCTAGTCAACCGCATACCTGACGTAGCATGTCACATTCATTAATCAGAGGATACGTGTTAGGCGCGTGCTATAGAGTGGTGCCTACTGCCTCCATCACGAAGTCTGAAGTCAACATATAATTAGTAGTCATTGAGAAAATTACTATTAGTAATTGTTAAAAATAATAAATTTAAATGCGTTTTCATTTTTATAGGTGGGCTATTGTTACTCTCACAACGAAACGTACACAACCCGCAGAATTGTATGGTTTGTAGACCTTTTAAGATGATGAACAATACCGGTTTCCGATCCTGCTGAGAGACGATTTTGGACGCTGAAATCAAGTTTTAATCATCGGCGTATTTTTGCATTTCTCGTTAATTAATTCGTATTAGATATTCATAATACGTATCGTCAAAATACACTAAGTAGGGACTTATTGGCCGTGACGCTATTAAAATGGTACTTCGATGTGCATTCGGCACTTTTTCTCACATCTTCCTTCAAATAAGAATGGCGACCGGCGATATCTCAGAAACTGATAATCACGGAGATTGTGGATAGAGTAGTTTTTGATAAATGTGGCCAAAAGAAAATACTGGAAATGATCTTGAAGTTTGTTAGATGACCACCAAATGGCGTAACATTCTTGGTCTTGTTTGCTTCTTCTTCTTACGAACTGTGCCCTCACACTAGAGGGTGTTATCTGACTTTGTAACAAAGAAAGCGGATTTTCGTAAAAATGTTAAATAGAACAATATGTTGTTTTCACGCGGGAAAGTAGACAATTAAAAACTTAAAATGTCGGCGAAATCCGCGTCTCGATACTTTTTCTTTAACCGGAGATATTAACGAAAAAATGTAAAAATTTGTTACACCGGTTTTGCCGATTGTCTGCAATTTTATTTAAACTTCTGAATATAACCATATTATTAATTTTTAATTAAAAATGTACCCTATTTCAACTTGAAATAAATATTAATATTTTGATAATGTATTTATTAGGGTGACACATGTTTTATGTTTCATGCTGCAATAACAAGAGGCCCGTTTTCTTCGCATGTCTTAGGTTTAGGATGTGTAAACGACAAAAGTAGATACTTGGAAATAATATTTTTCTCAAGTAGTAGGAATTGAACAGGCAGAGTACTTTTCTCGTTCAGTCTACGGTTTAAAATGAGGATCGACGTATTTTCGAAACAGCTGTCCTGCATTAATTAATTAAACTTGTGTGCTGCCGAGCGTAGAAAAAAAGAATAATTTACTATTATTCCTTGCTATCTAAAGAAGTCGGAAAATGAAGACTTGTTGACAAAAATCGTTTCTCTACTCCAACAATATTCCAACCAATCCTTATTGTATGAATGCTCCATTAATTCAACCTCGTATATAAGTATGACGTAGAACGCAAGACCTGTTCCAGAAAGTGTTAAATCAATTTTTGTGTTGCCATATTTAAGGACGTATGAATACGCGCTGATTGGATTATACCATAATTATATTAATCACATCGGGTGTGACAAATGGAAGCCACGGCGTTCCCGTTGTGACCGGACAATAAAATTTCGACATATGATTTACTTTAATGTCACTTTAATTTATTTAACCGACCATCGAGCTCTACGGATATAATTCAATTCTTTCTTAAATATTTACGTTCATTTTTCATATAAGATTGTCGTCTAGATGGCGTGCCATACAATACCTATTCTACGCGGCCATGATAGGCTCTCCTTGAGCTTATTAATATTTATTTATTCTAATAAGCTTCGAAATAATTACGGGTGCAGTTTGATATTGGTGTGAAGGAATTTGAGCTCTTCGTTGATGATGTATTGCGACAAAATATTTCCGCGTAAGCCCGAATAGATTTAATGTTAAATCTTATTGTGTATGCTATTACTTAAAGTTGTTTATTCAATCGCAAGCATTTAATCCATTTTTTAATTATAAGAACTAAACTACTTTTTCTTCAACTTTCAACTTTATTTGATACGTAGCATTTATATCAGTTTTTCTATTCAATCGTTACGATATCCTCCTGCAGAACCATTTTCTATATTCAGCTCTATTTCTTAATTTTCTTTGTCATTAGTGACCAACTTAAAAATAAAACAAATCTTTCGCTAAAAAATTGCGTCACTCAGGATGGCAAAAAGTCCACGGAAGACGATCTGATGACCATCCCAAATACATTATTTTACTAGTATCACGTCTGTTGTCCCTTATCGTCATTCCAATGTCCAATTCTTCAATCTGGATTCTTATTTATGCAATTTCATTGGGATCATATACCGATTACCACTTAAACGGTGCCATATATTAGCTCCGAACGACTTGTATCTTTCTAATTTTCAGAAATAATTTCATCGTACCCTCAGGTGGCGTTCCTCGGTTCGATAAAGCGGAATATTTAGGCCCACGCAGCAACTTTTCGGGAGCTACTGCGCGGCACACCGGTTAAACTATCATCATACATCATAATCTTAACCGTGGATCTCGTACACTAAATCGTCATTCGCTCACAGCTATTACGTCCGACTTTTAAGACGTGAAATCCCTACAATTGATTTATCTGGGCGTGTAATCGAAGCGAAACCGATACCTGGAAATACTTAAATGTGATTTGCTGTGGTGTCGAAGGACTGGAAACGGATTTCATCAACGCCATATGTTCGCTCGAAGAGGGCCGAATTAAAGGTGACAATATGCCAACAATTTCTGTACGTGCGTGCGTACGTGCGTGTAATAATGTTGTGTAATCAACTGCTTTGAAAGTGTAATTTATATGTTGAAATATGTATTTTATGTTTATGACATTACGATACTCGTATACAGCGTGTTCATCTAGTGCGTGGACGCAATATAATTCCTTTCATAAGCTACTTAGAGAAAAAGCGTTCAAACAAAAAATATTTGAGAACAAGGGTTGTGTACATAAGATTATATTCAAGTATACAGGTTGTTCAGTTTCTGCAACGCACGATTTTTTAAATGGAACCTTCTGTATGTTATTAAGTTTTTCTTTTTCTGATATGATTTGAGCAGCATATATTCTGCATCTCTGATTCTACAATAATTTATCCCGCTTCGCCGAGTCAAAGTAAGCATCCTTTACTAACGATATCTGGTTTGACGAATGGAAATTCTTCTAGATTCTTTTCAAATATGCATCTCATCGCGAGATAACGATATTGGAGAAATTTTTAGAATTAGCTCCGAGTTTCGTCATTTAACGATTACTTATTGGAATCCAGAATATCCTTTCCAAAAGAATAAAAGAAGTAAGTTTCTAGTTGTGGCTTTTTTATTTATTTATAATTTGTCGTTGGTTAAGCCATACCTCCTTTAAATCTTTTCACTCGAACAAAAACTTTTCTTTTTAATTCAAAGTACCTATCAATTCCATTTTCACATCCACATTAATTATCTCGATATTGCCATTTAATTATTTTCACAGCTAATACTTTAATGATGAACCGAAGCATCACTTGCATGTCTCTCTGTCATTTAACTAAAATTTGCAACGCTCAATAAAGCGTAAATTTAACGCTTTAATCAATTTTCTTGTTCATTAGCAAAAGATTTTCCTGCAGCTATTCGAATTCCTTTCGTTTCTCTTTGATTTGATTGATCTTCGCTATGTATAAATGGGGAAATTTATGCAAGCCATCCATTTAAATCGGCTACCTTCGAAAGTATCAATCACGATGGTTGCGCGCGATTCGCCGATTGAATGATTATAGCCGCAATTTACTTATGAATAATTATTTGTCGTGAGCGCGTCCAGTTCTATGATTTGAATTATTTGCGTCGTTGTGAAGTTAACGGCCTCATTAACCTAACTGTTCGCCGTGTCTTCTTTCTAAAGAGATAGATAAATCGATAAAGGCAGCCGTTCCATAGAGTAGAACATAGAACAAACCGTGTGTTTCGTTGCATATGTGTATATGAATGTATATGTAGATATGCGTACAACGAAAACCTGTTGAACCTATAAAAATACATATACGAGCACCTAAAATAAATTTCGTTAACATCGACGTATATCCACGCAGCCGTAATAAAACACAAACGTTGAAGTGTATAAATTTATTAGCGTGTTTCTTTGTATATTTTCTCCTAAGCTATAAAACTCGTGACTCCATCTGACAAGGTACAGGCGCCAGCTATTTTTATCATGAAAAATAAATTCTACCGTTCCCAAAATCGACCATGCAGCGAATGTTGAGATTTATAATTGCTGATCGAAATTTCTCTCATGGAATTCGATTATATTTGCTCGTCGCACTTTCTTATTAGTAAGGATACTTTTGAATCACTTTTTATCGCATCAAACGCCAATGAAAAGTACTCCATTCGACACTCTTTTCTATCATTCTCATGTATAGTAAGCGCGTGAAGACAAGATAGAAAAGATCAGCAATAAATAATAAATCTGGTTACTTTTACTCGATATTGTTCGTGGACAGGCTGATGTTATTTATACTTTCTGTTATTGTTTTTCTTGTTTATTTAAGTATTAGTGCTAGTTTTTTATTTTGGGATTTAAGTGGGTTGTTAGAAGGAGGGAAACAAAAAAAGTTCTTTGCGCTTCTTACGGCCATAGCGTGACATTTTAGCAACCTAGCGTGACGAAACTCGAAAAACTCAATTCTTCAGATGTACAACCGCATGTTATATTTTTTTAAACAAAACCTTCATTTTAATAATAAAATAGGTGGTATTCCAGAATACCGTCTTCGATGGTAATAAAATGGCGTCTGAATAGCTAAACAGCTGTAAATAATCAAAACCATATGGCAACAGTGCATTGCCCTGCATCCAGAGTTGTAGTATAGTATATAATTATATAGTACGTTCATATTATTCCTCTTTAAAAGTAGAGTAACGAACCATTTAATGTATTTGAAGCTCTACCAACCACTATATAAAAATTAAACTAAAGTACTAGAAAATCCATTGGCTGTTGACACTTATCCTGAACCACTAGCTCGTGGTCGCACATCGTGCTATCTCTACCTATTCATTCCTCGGACCATATAGTCCGTGCAGAATTCTGGACGGCTTCTCTCGATATAAAAGACAATAATGCACTGGTTCACCCTCATTGTTTCGTATTAGGCATGAGAATGAAGTCTTCACAAATAATTATAGGTTATTACTGTTCCTCGATAGCAGAAAAAATAACCTCACATCTGATATATAATATTCAATTCTGGACCACCAACATAGAGAACTCCAGTAATGAATAGGTATTGTTGTTTTCATGGAATCGAAAAAAAGTCAGACGCACACACTCTTGCTAGCACGAACGCGATGATGCCTTGATATACGTTATATAATGTGCACAACGGGTTATAAAATGTGTGTTATAAATTCGTTCTAATGAAGGAAATGAGTGGTAGTCTGTATGTATGGCGGAATCTGAAGCTTTTAAAAGACGCTCCAGATTATACGGAAGAGTATCAGCATTTTTTATAAATACAGATGCATTATTTTTGAGAAAATGAGTTGTCTTTGAATACAATTGATTCTTACTGTGAAGAAGAAATAAGCAAAATTAATTTTGCAAATTAAAATTGAACTGAAGCGTCCTCTTCAAAACCTAAACATTGTGAAGTGCATCAAACACTACTTAATATAAACAAAGAGGGTTCGCTAATTATTCACACGATTTCTTGAAATGTTTATAGAGTCAGAAGCTATATAGCGTGTTCGCCTAGTGCGTGGATGGATGATAATTAGAGATGACAAAGACAGGTGAAATTATTACTTTTTTGCAGCGACTAGACAGACTCGTGTCTACTCGTCTCATAAGAAAGGGTTCGTGTTGCCTACTGGTTTCCCCGACAGTTGACAAAACACGAGTCTGTCTAGTCGTTGCAAAAAAGTAATAATTTCACCTGCCTTTGTCATCTCTAATGATAACTCCTTTCCTAAGTAACTTAAAGGAAAGGTTTTCAATTAGAAAAATATACATGGTGTTTGGTTCCCGCAGCGCAAATTAAAAAGTGCAAATGCTGCTATATATTGTATGTATAAAAGCTTTTCTTATCGGTAAATTTATACTTTTGTATAAAACCAACAATATATCACAATGTCATAATATTTATACAGTTTTCTACATCAGTTTATACAACCTCCTATACAACAAACACATCCTGCATTAACAATGTTTACGCAATTACAAGCGACTACTGGTTTTATCGAAAAAAAGGAAAGAAACAAAAACCATCAACCGTATTCGCCTACAAATTAGATATAATGAATCATACACCGCTGGATACCATCTTTTAATATTCGTTCTATTGGGCTCGCGTTTGTATATGAATGGCCCGTGCTCGACGCACAAGCCGTCAGGTTATCCCACGCAAACCACTATCAAAATAAAACAAACCTACCGGAAACGTAACATATCTCTTTCTTTAGACGTTTTTCTACGAAAAATCTGCGCAAGGATCGACGGATAGATTCAGCGTAACGGTGCTTTCCTCGACGATCGACCCGTCTTCCGAAAGTGGTCGTAAAATCGGTAGTAAAAGGGTGGAATTAATCGAAAAAAGTCGACCATATGGTCAAGATTCGGGTAGATATCTATGCAGCTGCTTAATTTGGTGTTTAAAGTATCAAAGAAAAATTAAATCTCTATACTTATCGGATCGGATGTAATTTGTTTGAGTCGCGTTAAAATCTGAGATTTTTCTTCTTTGAATTACCTAATCGTTACTGTACTATTCATCTATCTAATACACATATGTCTACTTGGAACTGGTTTTTATTGGTCTTTTTCAATGCATCGGTGATTCGTTTCTGGGTTTTGTGTATTATGCGATTAGAATGATTTTGGCAACGGACTACCTTCGTTTCAGCTGCACTATTGTTTGAATTTCACCAATTCGACCATGCTGTATAGCAGGAAAGGGTGGCGAAAAATAATTCAAAGAATTGGAATCATTGGATGCGTCTAATAAATTTCGTAATGTTACTTGCAGTGGTAGTGGCCCTAGCTCGCGGCTCTCCTGATGGTGGTCACCAACATATTTCACTGAAACCACTATTTTGACTGTGGTTAACGCTCTTACCTTGTGGAGCATCCAGCGTACCTTGTACGTTACAACTGTCTTTTGGCCACGACGGAAATGCCAATTATCTTTTCCTGCACTTGACTTCTTGGATAGTTGGGGTTCTTTACAGCTAATCACCAATACTTAAACGCTTGTCACACGTCTTGGCTGATGGAAATTAAATAAATGAAATCTGTTCTGTTTGTTATATGAAAATAAATATGAATTAAGATAATGTAACTTGAGGAGAGAAAGCATTAGTCGGCGGACATGTTTCTCGCAGAAGTACCCACTATATTTTAATTAAGTAGCAAATTAAGAAGGCAAAAGGTTCGACGGGTTCTTCGGTACGAATATGCCTATAAACTTAGAAATGGTTGCAGTAACAATTTGTGTAAGTCGTGAAATGAAGATTGTGACGTTATAGACAGACATCTATATTTAATAATATTGTTGCTCGAATGATTGAGCAGTATTAGTTCTCATATTGATCGTAACGTATCGCCATTGTACGATTGTCTATAGATCAAAGTCGGCAGAGCGTTGTGCCGAATCACGCGTGCCGCCCACCAACATTGGGCTGGAACAAGTGGCCGGTAGCCAACTTTGATGCGGCGACCCACAACGAAGTGCAAATGGCACACGATTAATTTAAAAGGTATACCCGGGTCACATATGCGCGGTACTTTTCTATAAAAGGGGCTCTTTTCTTCTCTGGACGAAAATAAATTGACCAAAAAAGATTAACAAAAGCAGCTCATATGGTGTTTTATTTTCGTCCTTGTAGAAGATAGCAAGTTTACATTAGCGGAATCGTGTAGGTATATCTTTCGGACAAATTAAATGTGCATGTTTCGTATCAATGAAAATGGCTATAAATCATAACTCTGATAATGCGTGTATAAGGCGAAAGAAGACCAAAAAGTACTAAGCAGACAATGGAGTTGAGAAATGCACTGAAACCAACCGAACGATAAATGTTGCTTGCAGTAATACATGCACAAGTGCAGGAAGTTGTGCATTACCATGTTCAGTAGTTCAATATCATTAGTTTATCTTAGATTTTAGTACGTGAACATGTACACCCTTTTATGTAGCGCTGCATGATATAATTCCAATAAAATTGAGGATTATTCATGCAAGTTATGTAAAGTAGAGTGTGGCAGAGTTCTTTAAAGCTGACCTCCCAATACTTTGGCAACCGTAATATTTTACATTGCTTTGTTTCACGGTTTATCTAGCAGCTCTACAACTTATTATTTCATTTTGATGTGACCTTTTAACCCGCTTTAACAGCTATAAAATAGCAACAATTATTTCGACTAATGAAAGACTGAAAATCGTGAAAATTTAAAAAGAAGTGGAAGAAAATGCGTCACAAGTGCGAGAGAAGATCCACCATTGGTGCGCGCTTCTTTAGGAAATCGAAGAAGGACATCTTCTAAGCTGACTATTGACTTGTTGGAAAGCTCTAGGAAAAGCGTTTGGTAAAACAGTAAAGAGAAGGCTTCAAAATGCCGAGCTAAAAGGTTACAAAACACGAATGTATGGAAAAACAAAATTTTACTCGGGAGATCAGATGATTCAAATTTTGAGATATATCCATTTTAATAATTTTAACCAACCCAAGTGGTTATATCGTAATCCTATTCATTTCTATTTCCACATTCATCAAACGATCTAAGGACTTCGTCAACAATAATCATGAAATTGACAGAACAACGACCAGCACGTATCCGTGCACGTGCGTAGATATCCGTTTTCCATACAATTAAAGCGCAATCGTACGCAATAAATTCGTGTAATATCAACAGGTGAACGTTGAACGCCAAAAGTGTCACTCACATGAAACCCGAGGGAGAGTCCAGTCGCGCGTTATCGCGCCACAGCTGTCCTCCTGCACAACAACACATCGCATTGCTTCTTTCGAGCCGCAGGAGCTGGATAATTGATGAAGCCACGAGAACCAAACACATGTCGAAAGTTTCAAATTATTATCGTGAATACGATACATTGTATTAGCTTTAGATTAATTGTGTACCAATTATTAAAATTAAGTCAACCGAAACTTGATTGTCGAAGATTTGATCGGTGAGAAGTTAAGCGCGCTGGTGATTTTCCAAGAAGGTGTGATTGCTGATTAGGTATATTCTGTTTGAGGAAAAGATGTATATAATAGCCGTTAAATTCAATATAAACATTGAAATTAGTACAACAATTATAAAAGGCTAGCAAAAGAGTCTCATTAAAATGAATAACTCATTTCCTTTAGTGGCTGCTAAGAATAAAATATTTTCACTATGTGTTGACGAGTTCCGTGCATTATCACAGATATAAATAAATAATCGTTTTATAATGGCGCTACGGCTTCATATAAATTACCAAGCAGATAGTGCATGGGGAGCCATAAAAACGAAATTAATTGTGAAATTATCCGCATTCAACCTAAGACAAGCTGATTGCGAGGAACGAAGTGTAAAGATTACGATGCTATTTGTTGAATCTCAAAGATGTAAAATTATTAGAAAGTTAAGGAAGGTATTCGAACATTTCATGATGCAACGTTAATTGTTGATAAACAAAACTCTGGGGGTTATTGTTTATTGAAATTAAATGTAACATACTTCCATTAAGTAGGCATTAAAGTGGTTTTCAATTCATTCAAACTACTATAAATGCTGAGGGGACAGTTCAACAAAATAACCTCAACATTACTTTGCAATTCGAGAGTGGATATTGTGGAAGAGGAAACCGCTGGATTTAAATAATTAATTAGTTATTCAATTAATATGAGGGACTGTCTCATAGTTTGGCAGCCACGATCGTCAAGAATCATCAAATTTTGTGACTATTTGATTAGATCAACTATGGAAACAATATATCAACTTAAGTCAAGAGATAAGGTTCTATTTCTGACGGACTTCTTACTTCTGCTTAAGTTTGTGGCTATGTCCATTTATAAATTCTTTGGTTCGGCTTTGACATGGAGTACTTTCCCACTGATTTTGAAACTTCTTTCCTTTTCATTGTTTCGTCACTGCCTCAACCACTGGACTTTACAGAGGGCTTTGGGCCTTTGTCAATAATTGGTCGTAGTATTGAGATCAGAATCACATTTAGATTTGCTCAAACCATTTATACAGGCTCACTTCAGTTGGGACCTTTTCTGCTGCCTTAAGGGAGAGAAAATATAAAGCTTATACTTCTACAATTAAAACATGTATTTTATGAAATCGAAGCTGTGATTTGAGTAATCTGACCAATCGCTTAAAGATGTGGTGAAAATGGTCATGCCTACATGATTAAAGATTTCCACCACAATCCAAAAAATAAACCATTTTTCAATTTAGAACGAAAATAGTATGTTTTCTCGTTTCATCCACAGTAGTGTTCTCATGTGACGTATATCCACCTTGTAGGGTGGTCTACGCTAACACACAAAGCTCAACAGGTTCAAAGGGATCGTACATTTGATTTACACCGCATTGAATCCATTGGTATGAGTAATATTCTTTACTGTTGGGATATTGCGAATTTGGGAAATTTCCACCATATTGATAGATGGAATTACAGCGACTAATACCTAATTTTACAACCTTTTATACAGTAAAACAACACACTAATGTTAATGTAGCATTTTTAATGAGAAAAGTACCTGTAATGATTATTAATAAATATATTCATTAATTAAATTATAGGATGTTAAGTATTTTTTGAGGAAACCCTACCGAAGCTGTTATATTCAACATCACTATCGTCCTTCTCTTAACCGTACGAAGTTTTTAAAATGCATACACACTTAGAAAACGACCTCTAGTTTTATTATACGCTTGATATGCGTCGTCCGCTTTCGTAAATAATTAGCCATATCATTAGCAGGAGTACCATTTGCGATTCACCCTTCCGGGTACCGATCATTTATTCTCCGGGCGAAGCGAGGGTACACATCCCGATCCGTTCGGGTCAACTACCCTCGCGTTAGGGTGGTGTTTGATCACACGTGCGGCCTTAAGGTGCGTGTCTAGTGAATGCTTAGGATTTTTTACGATGGCTCGCGCCAGTCCGGTCTGACGCACGCGGGATGCGAGGGGCAGGGTGCTGTTCATGTTGAGTTGATGAGGGGTGTTGGGCCGGCCGGGTCCGGACCGTTGGAAGACAGATAGCATCGGTGGGACCGGCCTGCCGCACCCTCGACCACTGCTATGCTCGTACCTGTACACCTAGAGAGAATATTGTGCGGTGCATTGTCCAGATTCATGTCTCTGTTCTTTTCTACTATGTAGATGTGTATGCACAAGGTCGGTGCTTACGTTCCACATATGTACGCCGAGATCGGAGTGTGTGCATAAATACGCGTTCATTTGTTAGATGGACCAATTCGAAATTTACATTGCTTTGAATGCAAATCAGAAGGGCAAGTGTTTAAAAGTATCTTTCTTTCTTTATTACATACACCCACGGATTAATAAATATATTATATATAATAAAAATCGCTCGAAATGTGTGGTTTTTAAATAAAAAATGCACCAAAAATAAAAAAATTGATTTAAAAAATAACAATGTTCAACAATAAATACAAAATACATAAAAATGTGATTTATTACCAACAGAGGGGCCCCCGAAAATAGGATAAAATGAATATCAATTTGACTAGACTACTAATATTTATGACAGAAAGAATATATGTGCAGTTTAGCCCAGTTAGAGCCAGAAATTTGAAATAAATATGAAAATAAAAATTTTAAAAAAATATTTGCGTCTTGTGGTCAGGATGCTTCATTGATGGGAAACCGACAACATCTTGCTGGCGGGAAATGGATAGCGTCTTCTCGATCTCCCAGTGGTAGTGGTTACTCTAGCTCGCAGGTCTTCTGACGCTGGTGAGCAGCTTAATTTTATGAACTTATATAACTCACTTAAATCGCCATTTTGACTGAGGTTAATGCCCCTGGCTCTTCTGACCACGACGGATTGTACCTTTCTCCACGGAATAAAAAGAATTTATTATCTTTCACTCGACTTTTTGGGCGGTTGGGATTCTTTAGCCAACCGCATATACCTAGACGCTGGTCACACGTCCTACCGTCTTGGTCCTAGGAGAAGATTTTTTTAATTTCACAACGCTCAGGATAACATCGTCTTAATTTTTCGCGCTTCATTCCACTATTCAGCTTTCAGCAATCACAACGCGCACAATATATCATAAGCGAAGAAATCAATCAATTTCTCGAGTCACGCATTTCGTTAGTTTTGATACTACAATGTCAGGGAGTTGCCTCTGCCAAACTACTACATCGTTTCAAATTCTAGCGATAAATTTTAATATAATATTTTGTATTCTAAATTTATTTCCCAATACTCATCACACTTTTCACGATTATAAATCAAGGCTACACTTAGCTTGTCTGCTCCACTAATTACAAATAAATTAAATTAGATATTCTAACCGAACCAGACGCAGCTGTAGAAAATCCAATAATCGACAGCAATGTATCTTGTTTCTGTATCTTATCTCGACGACATGTGTGTCCAATAAATTTAAAAAGACAACGAGATCTCGTTTGTCGTTTAAATAAACGAAAGGTAGAAAATAAAAGCATCGTGTGGCGTTTTCCTAGCGTACAACAAGCGAAAGAGAACGGACGACGCTTACGGGACCGGAATGTCTAAAACGTATGATACGGTATTTAGCATGTGTCAGATTGACGCAGTAATCCTGATGATCTTTAATTTTTAAGTAATAAATCCGATTTTCCATTGAACCTTGACTAATGCCGTATTAGCGTTCGAAGCATTCAAAGCTTACAAGTTTACTTCTATTAAATCGCTCGAGAATTGGTCGTTGTACGCAGGTTGTTCTCCATTGTCCGTTTTGAAAGTACCTAAATAAAACCTATTAAAGTAAATCTCTTTTGTAATTGAACCTTGTAGGAATTGGAGCAACGTTTAATATTACATATAGAAAATAAGGATGTATGTACGTCTTTTTCTTAAGTATATTAAAGAAATTTGGCTTCTATGACTCGTCGTTCTATACTCTTTTTCGCCTCTTTACCTTTTGAAAAAACCGCAGTATGTTACGGATAACGTGTACACGTTTGCATTCTATTTTACAGCACCTGGGGTCCCTCAAGGATCAAATCTTGGGCCTATGTTATTTTTGAGTTTCTTCAATGACCTTCTAGAACTAGTGAATTGTAGGAAATATACCTTTGCTGATGACTTGAAAATCTTCTCATTAATTACATTCTTTCTTTTAAATGATTGCATATTACACACTGTAATATTTTACTGGAGTTCCGCATCTAACGCCCATGCAAGACGTTCTCGAATGACATTTAATTTGAGAAACTACTCTTAAAGACTGTTTAGCGAAAGAAGTTACTTTAAATACAAGAAATTGCTAACAGAAATAGAGTAAAGGGGAGTTATATTGCCTTTTCCTCAAGGTTATCGTTGGTTAGAAACATATAACTCCAGGGACAGTGAGAGAAAGGTTCTACAACTTGCCGCTTCGGAAAAGCGTCACTGCGATAGATGTTGCCGGACCACTTGTAGCTGAACGGCTATCGTTATTTTATTTAATCTTTGCTTGATTGCGTTTGCTAATTAAGATTCCAATATTGCATCGTTCGCAAAAAGAATACAACAAAATAACGACGATATTTATCAGCATATGCATAATTTACAAAAGAACTAACAATAGGTTAGAATTCTGTTAGCGATATCTATCAGCATGTATAATCTTTTTCATAAGGTAGTCAAGATATAATTTATAGCATTATTTCAAGTCAAATATTACATTAATAGTGTTTACTGGCCATCCCATCAAGAAGTTATGAATATATAATAGCGCGCTGACTGAAATGCTTTCGATAATTTTCTAAAACACATGTTCGAGATGCTTTAAATATCGTCAACGTTCAGATAATAATTTCACGTGGATAATGGTACGTTTACTAGCCCGAGTTGATGTTTATCATTTTATAGTGATAAGCAATTATTTACGTGTATAAACACAACCTCTATCCGGTACTGCTCTTCCCCCAATATGGTATCTGATTCGAGCATCGGGACACATGAGATCAGTCTAATGAAACGTTCCCTTCAGTCAAACGGTCCCGTATATAATCGCCGGCTGTAATAAGCTATGAATTTTTAAACGCTTGACCGGCGGCTATTCTGTCAATCATACATTTATAATAGATAATAATATTGTTAAATACGTCGTCTTCGTCAGTTATTTTGAGGTACATATATATACGATGAGTGTCCTAGATCACAATCTATTAATAAAAAACGAAAATCTTCGTTTCCGTTACTACCTTAGTGGACAATGGAACACAGCCTGATGCGATTATGCGCATGCACACTAAACTGATTGACGTATTGTTTGAATGGAAGATGATGAAGCAAGTGTCATTGAAAAGAACCCGGTGGTTACGGATCTTCATTAGCATCAGAAATAGAACCAATTAAACCAATAATAATATTTTCGAATGCTGCGATATTCTAAGAGTGTTTAACTTAAAACATTTTTTTAAATCTTTCGACTAATATTTTATTTATTAGTTATGCTAATTTAAAATTAGAAGATTGTTGTTATCATGAGACCTTTGGTATGATTCGCAAATTTTTGTCAGTTCCTCTTTTATTATCGTCACGTTATACAAGTTATTCCTTAAATGGTTATTACCATTCCTTAGCTACTCTACAAAACTGCTTATAAAAAATTAATAAGGCAGTGAAAACCAAATTGTTTCTAATATAGTGACCAAGCAAAACATATACATATACCTTAGAGGTGCTCATTTTGGGAATTATGTCAGCCCGGCCCGCCCCGTCACATTTTGCCCAACCCAAACGGCCCGTTAATTTCACCAGTTGTCGTTCGAAAGGTGTTCCTATCTTTAAGGAAAAACTGTTCTAGTTTAAGGAATAGTGCTGGCTAATGTGCATTAATTAAATCAATACAAATTAATTCGGTGCAATTTTATTATATGCATCCTATTAATAAAACATACCTAGCTGTAAGAATAGTTTGTCTTTGTAAAAGGTACTAAATAATATGATTTATTAAAATAAAAGCTCATTTGTGGAACAAATTCGGCCAGCTGAATGGGCTTGACAGGCCAAGCAGACTTCTCCGGTCGAACGAGTCTGATGAGCCAAACGGGGTTGATGGGCTTAGCGGGCCACCCGTCTCATAAAAACAAAAAGCCCGGCCCAGCCCGCTTTTGGAATATTTCAGCCCGGTCCGGCCCACTCGCACCTCTATTATACATATCTATAGACTGTTAAGTGGCTTAATATTCTTTGAGAACTTTTCGTATTTAATCCCTTGCTTCGATGATTCTGCAGGAAAACGGGCGTTCTTTTTCAAAATGTTCAGAACATATCAATGCCTTTGTTTCAGAAAATGCATTTATTCCTTCTCACTTCCAGATTTTCCTAGAGAAAAGTCTGGTGGTCTAAGAGACAGGTAGATTACTAATTTCAAAGCTAATTCTGCGACTGCTGTGAAGAATTAATTCTTGCATCATCGCTTGGAGTGGTCTACAGAAAAGCTGCTTAAATCAGGAAATTAGGGTGTGGGAGAAAAATCAAAAAGCCTTATACTGACAAAACATACCAGGACATAATCAGTTTATATCAGACTCAATCAAATATAATGCTATATTTTAGGGAAAAAAATGAACTCAGAGTACCGACGGATTTACTAACTGGTCCCTTAAAACAGCCCCAAAATATGTGAAGCTGAAGATCAGTTCTGACGTCTATGTTAACAAGATCCAGAGACATCAGGATACATTGCATGTAAATATTTCGGTAAAAGCCACAAACAACATTAAAATTAGAGTAAGCCAATTAAATTAAAAGGAGATCCCAGACTGAGTAACATTTTTAGCAAAATCTACTTCCAAATCTACTTCAAATTTATATGGGACATCCTTTCTTCGTGAAAATCTATCGAAGAATCTGGAAAATTGATCCACTTCGAACTGCAGGGGTTGTCTACTCTAAAGAAGTCAAGATCACAGTCAACGCCAATTGAGCAATATGCAAAAATTAATCATAAATAAAGTTATTTGTTTGGCTCTATGAAAATACATTGAATTTTGAATTTTAAAAGAATCTGGCCAAATTATAAAAACAAATGTTCGTAACCACAATCAACATTAATCTAAGAGTTAAATTATCTAAATACAAAATTTAACAAAGCTCCCACAATTAAGATAATTATGAATTAAGAATTACCATTCTAATAGACAAAGCAATATTCTGAGCTCGTATTCGTCTTTGTACCTCTAAATAAAATTTCGTAGCTTGATGTGGTTTATCATATAATCTTAGTAAACAAGCATTAATATGACGTCACTATTTAATTAACTAACTAAATTAATTATTATATAAATGTTCATTATTTATGAGAAAGTGTGACACAAAAATTAAAATATTTTCCTATGATCTATACGTCACCGAATATTATTACCGACGTTTCAGTTGTCCAAGTATCGCTTTTCGTGGAATCTCGTAGGCTCGATTACATATACACTTTAATGAAGACCTTTTAATTAAATTATTTTGTTAATTAAAAAAGACCCTCAGTCCTTCTTTAGATTTTACCGCCGTACACAATCGTATAACTTACGTTAATTTCAAATTAGCAATTTGAACAAAAACGGGCCTATCCGATATTAAAAAAAAACTCTTAATTTGCTTTGAACATCTCTTAATCTCTAATAATTAAAAGTAATAAATATGATTATTAGAGACTATTATTGATGACTTACAATACTACATTGATGTATATTTTCTATATCGCACACAACATATTCTTTTAAAGACCTAAAGAGTGACTATTATTTAACTCATTCTTAATGGTCAGCTCGGGTCTTCTCGTCATAAAATATTATTACGAATAACTGTACGTTTAACAAAACATCCACTTCAGATACCGGTGTATAATTAATAAACATAAACAAACAATAAATAACATTGCATTATATGCTAAATTAGACTCTTCGGTGCTTAAGAATATATAATCTTAGAACGTATACGTATTTTGCGACTATATTTACTGTTCATTACCAATAAATTCTTATGCACTGTTCAATACTGACTGCGTGAGATCGCCATTTTTATTTCCTTTGGTGTTTAGTTTATGTAAGAAAAATATTTCACAACGACAATTACAGCATATTTTAAATGATCTTTTACGTCTTGCAAAGTACTTTCATCCGGTAGCATACAAAATTCGGTGCTTCGCAAATGCCATATGGTAACTAACAAAGATGGTCACAATAATTTCATTTTCTTTACCATATTTAAGAGCGCTTCACAAATTGAATTCGTTAGTAGTAATTGCAAGAACATGATGCACTTCAGGCATCAGTCTCTAGCCAATTACATAACATAAATATCGTTTTTATGATTCATTAAACCGAAATTAACGATTGCATCAGCCTTGAATATTGAGGCGTTCGCAATGTTATGCGGTACTAACATCAATTTTCGACGTGAGATCATAGTTACAAGAAATACCTCACTTTCTCCAAAGCGGGATTACCCCATTACAGCATCTACTTCTGTGTCAATTATTGCATATTTCGAACGTTTATGCAACTGGAAAGTTTAAATTTAAAGAGACCTGCGAAAGCGGAACCTTGATCATTCAAAATCAGTAAGGTTGGGAGTTTAACTGATCTGAGTTACCTTCTTTGACGGATTTTGATCAAATGAACACGATCGTGTTGGAGATTTAAAAAATATCTAAGAAAACCTTCTAACTGGCTACTATGTTGTCCTTCTTAAATTCTATTTGACGTTATGTATAAAAAATCACCGACAAACCTCTAAAGATGGTGCAGGATTAAAAATCTTAATCTTCTCTCAGTAACCTTCTTTTCCAAAAACGCCTTGAACGTATGAAAACTATACACATAATTTTGCGAAAGAAATGAGCAAAACCCATCTGCCCTTTCACCAACTAAATTACAAACAAGAAACTATGTAGCTTTGAATCCAAAACCTTCCCCAGAAAGAAGTAACTAAGGAGGCAAAATCATATTCCAATTGATCGTACAATAACAATCTAAAACGTGCAACCTGTAGAGGAGCGTACTTTTTACATTGTAGTCGGCAAATTATATTATTAGATAATCCGCCGTAATAGATCGAATTAGGTAGTGTGCGCTAGCTGCAGCAGCAACGTGCATTACGGTGGTGAGTCATTTAACATGCATCAGCGCATTAAGGGACAAATTAATTGAGCTAATGCTATAAAATGTGGTCTAACGAATGAAGCATGTCTCGCGAGGTACGTGTGCGTGACAAAGCAACTTTTGTTTCGTTAATGATTATATCTAACGACCGTGATTTTTTCTTTCGGCGAACATCCGACGAACATGTAACAATAAATTTCGACAAGATCGTAAACAAACGTGCCTCGTATACGCTTATTTATTCGTTTCGTTTTATAAATATGCCGAAAAGAGTCGCGCAACGATAATACTGCCTCTGCGGTCGGCTGGTTCTAGCACGTCGAAAAAATTTATAGATTTCGAAAGACCGGAGCGTAAATGTCCGTTTGGATGTTAAGGATAGACACTCCACATCAATTTGGAACATTTCTATCAAAATTCGGACCCGCTCATTCACAATCTAGACTCAGTGCAGTTGCGCATATGTTTATGATATACCATTATGGGAGCCGATCCTAGATGGTAACCGCTACATCCATACATATGTCATAAATTAGCAAAATATACGTTTAATGAATACATAAATAATTTAGCTTCTGTATCACATGCCGACAAGCAAATAAATAAACCAAAAACTCTTGACACTCTGGTTTCTTCTTATCTCGTCGAAGAGATCTCGGACTAAGTAATTCTAATTCAAGAACATGGATAACTCGCTTTACATATGCATGACCGGACAATCCGTTGAAGTATAGATAGATACACATATTCGCTCGTATCCGCGGCGCAGCGAAATCGAGCCATGAAATTACATTATTATTTCTCTTGAATAATGCCGTATATATCGGTGGTTGATGTAAGCGTTTGTCCAACGACTAGCATTAACATTATTACCAGCATGATACTGACTAACTGTTAAGTAATTTATTGTCTACGGTTGCGGATAAATATGATAATAAACGAGAGTTATTGCTCTACAAGAATAACAGCGGCGTAAACATAAATAACGCAATCCTCCGCTAATGAGTTTATAATTAATATTTTTGGTATTTTTCTCCTTTTATTTGCGCTTTGTCGACAGACGAGTTAAGCTGTTTTTAATCTTTCGAGTCTTGCCGTTCCATTAATCGAAAGCGTATCATTTGTTCTCGACCTAAAGAAAACGAGACGTACCGGAATCATAGTTTAATGCGCCGTTATCGATTCTCCTTTGAATTAGTAACAATTAGTATCAATCTGGGTTCAGGTTTAGTTATAGTTGCGTCACAGCATTTATGCTCATAACAGATGACGTATGGAGGTTATTCTTCATTTCTGTTAGGGAAACTAAAAATGTTACATGTGAAGCTTTATCATTCGTGCGATGCTGTTGAAAAGGTTTTTGATACTTCTCTGTCGTACGAGCTCATCATTACGCAGTCATCGTATTTGGTCGACCCAAAGCGCGTGAGAAAATATTTAATGAAATTAATATAATCTTGAAAGGAAAAAAAATTAAAGTTGCTTGTTAAAGTTATCAAGAATTTGGGTTTCACAGTCAACAGTGATTTAGGATTTGAACAGCATGTGGCGAGAGTAGTTAGAGTCTTCTTTGGAGTGTTATATGGTAGTAAGGATTATCTGGCCGTGGAAACCTTTTGCGACTTTCTTATTTTATCTAGGACTAATTATTGCGATATTATCTATGATCCTTGTTTAGACTCGGAGGACATAAATAGAATAAACGTCAAAATGCTTGTTTATTTACGGTAGGAGACAGAAGACTGCAGCATATTACCTTAGGCGGGATGGCTGAATGTCAAGATGCGAAGAAGACTACTTTATGTTACAATTTCATATCTGACCTTTAGGACTGATATTCATAACATTAACGTTAGATGCAACGGTACGCTTGTTCCTACTATTATTTATAGTTCCGTCCCTTTGAACTTCAAATCATTATGCTTTACGGAGTTTACGGATAAGTACAAGGAAATATTTGCTTCTTGGACAACGGTGATGCTATTATTCACTGGACGTATCCGCTTTTGCGATTTTCGTTCCTGGATTATTGTGAGTGTGTGACCTCTCAAAGCTACTTAGGATCGGCAACCGCTTTCCTTTCTGGTCTATTTATACTGGTGAGCTCGTCTAATACAATGTTTTGCATTTATGCTGGTATACTTCTGTGGTTGACGAATTAGAAGGAAGAGCATCGCTGAGATGATTCTAATCCTTCTAAGCAGAGTATGGTACGGTAATATTTGGTTTGGTATTCTTGTATTAAGTATTTTTTTTCTGCTTAATAAATTATTATTATTACAAAAGGCGCAGTTATTTTTCAGCATAGTATGCGACTAATTCTTCGCAGCCTACTATCCTACTTCATGTATATATTAACATTGTCGAGGCAGTAAGCGGAAAATTTATACAAAAATAAGCATGTTAATATTAATAAAAAGTCCTATCAATATCCTTTCCAATTGTTTGTTTCTGTGTCAGTAAAAATTAAACAACTCCAATAACTGGGGTATCGGTGCCAATACAGATTTGGTACTCTCTGTTAAATAAACGTCGAAGTGTGATCTTTAAATCACTAATTTCAAACATATTTTTCTTTAATTATAACTAATAAAGATATGTTATTCAAGAGCTCCGCGACAAAATTAATAAACGAATAAAAAAAAACATGTATAAATTAAAAGCAAACACACTTTTGAATAAAATTCCCTAACCTCAACTTAAAGACACCTTTAAACTAAATGCAGCGGTTACCTTCACTAAACTTCAGAAGTCGTTTCGAGATATCAACGTTACGCGTACTTCTAATTGATTTAAGAATTACTGCATATTAATTTGGAGAAATTAAGATTATTATTGAGTGTTTCCTTATCCTAACGTAATAAAGCTGCCTAAATGGAAATACTTCAAATACTCTGATTAAAAGCAGTTTTTTTCCTTATATTTAAATCGCTTTATACGTAGAAGCAATGCCCGTTCGAATGATTTTACCGATTTATCGGTGTAAATGAACGGTTATTTGCATTAGACCCGCGCGGTAATTAAATGCAGTGTTATACCTAACATGCTCTAAAAGCTAATTAGTCCTGCACTAACTTGAAAAGGTCGCATTATACTAAACTTGTTTTAGCGACAATACCGTTGGAAACTGTTGATACTTTCAGCGCATGTGTACGTGCAACTCGGTTATTGAATTGCTAAAACAATAAATTTGAACATGGCTTTGATCAGAGAGAGAAATAATTATAAATTTATGAACAATATTAATAGCGAAGCTCTAAATAATTAAATCACCCAAAAACATTCAAAAAAAGCATGTCTAGAACTTTTATTTGGATTAGATGAACAGGGTACTCAAAACCCGACCAAACTCGAGATAAATGAGATAAAGTTCATTTATAATGAATGAACATGGGGAACATTAACTGCATATATAACATAAACTGGGAATCATTTAACCTCATCTTCAATAAAATTGAGCCTACGCTTCAAAGCAAGCGAATATAAATGTATATTTAGTAAATAAAACCCCAACTTGGTGTACTTCTCTGAAGCGTAAAGATGCTTTAATAACATGTACTTACCGCAATTACAACGTTTCTAAACTATTTATTGTGTAAATTAAAAACATTTGCCGCGACAAAATAACGCTCTAACACAATTAGCATCCTAGCTACATGTCAAAGCAGAACAATTACGTTAGAAAACAAGTACTGTGAAAATAGAACGCAACCTAAGATTAAACAATAAATTTTATTGCTTCCACGTTGACACAACAATTAACGATTAAGCACTAAATAAGTGTGGGAAACGCTTTTCGTTCAGCTCCACAACTCGAAGAAGCCATTCGAAATTGATAATTAAAGTAATACGTTGAAAGCCGCGTGTAAAACGGAGCCGAGCCGATGTGGAAAAATGTCGATCATAAGGGATTATTTCACACAACACTTCGGTCCGTTCGGACCCCACATCGGTCGTCTAATGTAATAACACGTCGAGCGTAATGGTTATGTTGTTCGTTCGTCTAATAATGGCATTAGCACCTAAACCCAATATTACCCGTGAAAACTATTATTATTTCAATCGAGGTTGATTTGTTGGTACGGCCGACATATCTTTCTTGAATTACTCCTAATGATATGTAAAGATAATGCTGCGGTGATATTCCGAAATGGTACTGGTTTAGTGCGCAGTTGCCACGCTTAAAGTTGCAACTAGAGAGCTGTAGGACACAAACCCATGGCCATTGTATGCGAACTATTAATAACTCCAATCGTATACAATAATAATTCAAATGGGTTAGGCCCGTCATGCAGGTGCTTGATATGTGTATTGCTGTCAGTTCGTATATACCAGCTCTCTGGCACTCTGTAACAATGGGAAGGTGAGTTTTAGTTACCAGATTAATGAGAAACTAAAGACGCGCGAGCACAAGTCGATACTTACTACAATAGAGCAACCGTGCTTTAAACGAGACTGAGACGAAAGAGGAACCTCATCACATATTCAAATATAAATATTGTTGCGTTGACTTTATTATTCGAGTTTATAAACAATAAAAGAGACAAAGAGCTATTGTGTACCAATAATAAAGACTGTGTTGATTTTGTAAAAATACTTAAGACTAAGCAATAGGGAACCGCTGTACTATATCAAAAGAATAAGCAGGTAATGAACATGCTACGCAATATGTAAAGAAAATCACAACGCTTGCATTAAAAAAAGACCAAATGAATAATATAAAGATATTTAAACGTAACTCTCACTCCTGTACTTAATTAATATTAGATTATACGGTCGCTTGATTAATGAAACAACCCGGCGGTAAATATTAATCACTTTAATGTTTTCATAAGGGTTCCTAATACCCGTACATACGATCAATTGCAAACCCATTCGCACACTCCAAGCTACAAGCCATCTCTAATTAGACGATCAGTCTAAAGCTCATCGTATGTCAAAACAGGTGCAAAAGCAAATAATCCATTTACACGAGACGCGTCCATTAATCATCTTTATTAGGTCCATTTAATGATGACATGACGCATCTGAAAATATACTCACTTACACTATCTAAATACTTGCGCCGCGTCGTTGCAATTTAGGTTAAACGCATTCGAAATTGCGAAATTGCGGACAATGTTGCGGAATGAACGCGGTGTTGTTGCTACGATTTAGCTAGCTCGAATTCCGAAATCTGGCCGGTTGTTGTGAATAAAGGAGCCGAGACCATTCTAGCGCATATACGAAAGCCATTAGAGGGAAAGAGATGCGCCACTAGCATTAAGTAATAGAGCAATGAATGACACAAGCGTGCCAAAATATCTTCGCGGCGTAATACTGATTTGTAACGAGATAAGAGTTGATGAGCGACATCAATTATCGGGCAGATTCTAGTGCTTGTACTATGTTGCCCCTACGTACAACTACGTAAATACGTTGGCAAATCGCTAAAAGCAAAGTACTGCTACTGCGTGTACTTTATTTCTGGGCGAAATACTTTTAAATTAAACTAGTCTCTACCGTAAAAGCTACTAAACTTCATTTTTTCTATTTCTATTATTCAATGGTGACGTTTTCTCAATGGTCTTGCTACGGGTTTGTGAAATTATTTATAAATATTATTATGTAAATAAATAAATGGATTAAATAAGAAAAAATACTTCGGGAAAGTCTTAGAAAATTTTTGAAGTAATTTCTTAGTTGCAACATTCACGAAACAGTATTTCACGAAACGTACAGAAAATAAGGATAGTAGATTGCACACTGCTCACAGTCCTCCAATTAAGTTGTTCAAAATTTAAAGCAATCAAGTTATTGGAGGTTACCATTGTCGTCAGTCATCATGAGAGATGACCAAGGCAGGTGAAATTATTATTTTTTTTGCAGCGACTAGACAGACACGTGTCTATTCGTCTCATAAGAAAGGGTTCGTGTTGCCTACTGGTTTCCCCGGGAGTCGACAAAACAGTCTGACGACGAGTCTGTCTAATCGCTGCAGAAAAGTAATAATTTCACCTGCCTTTGTGATCTCTAGTCATCATCCTGTTGACGCTCTTTTCTTTAAATAGTGTTAATCAAGATTATAAACTTCTTCCTTGTTGTATATGTATTAAAAGAAAACTCTGAAAAACGAAAAATACACGCAAGGATATTTCTTCTCGAACTATGTCTTAATAAGTTGATTCACCTCATTGGTTTCTCTCGGATCCTTCTTGCCAAACAGGTTTCCATTTAATTATTGTCTTTACCTATAATTTTACCCAAAAATAGTTGCTTTCTTTAATAAGTTGGTAGATTTATATTTAAATTCAATTTATCTTTCTTCTATCATATAAGTTACAACAAGAGAAGCATATATATTGCTGATACTGTCAAACACGCAGTTGGAGAAAGTTCATAAGAAGAGGTAGGTCATAAACCTTTATTGCGTGTAATTACCACTTAAGTACCACAGAAAACAAGGCGAAAGAAACTGTTTGGTATTGCAACAAATAGCATTACTTTGTGAGTCAAGGTATTGATATTTCATGAAGGATATCTTTAAATACACAATCGAAATAATTCAGCATAAGAAAATATTAATGCCATCACTAAATTTATTCTATTTATTTATATTACATTCCAGCACCTCTACACGGTGACGTCTTTGTGTGCAACGCGACGTAGGTATTGGCAGTACGCTAGTCGAATAAAAATAAATTATAAATTTACACATTTGACTTGACGGTTATTACAAAATTTATTGAAAAAGGAAACAGATTTAGCTGTGGTATATGCACGAATTGTTGGTACGTTAGCCGCTTAATTAGCATATTTTATGTTGGCTATGTCACTATAACAAGATTTATGCCATAAATAGATAGTTAATATATTCTCGGGCTAATTATTATAATCTATGTATAAGAGCGTGTCGTAGAAAACCGGCGATATAATGCCGCAGGAATTTCGCGCCTTATAAGGAAATAAACATTCGTCTCGAATAAAACGATTATTCTAAGCGGTAAAGCAGCTCCTTGATTATTAATTACGTTCTCAGGCTGGACGTGTAGTGCAAATGGGTCAATTACGCTAGCATCTTATGTGCTGCATACAAATAACACTTTACCTCTGTTATTTCCAGCTAGATTGTAAACAGATTTATATCTCCGCAGCCTTCTATTTATATGCATACACCGGAGAATATGTATATGAAGTTACACGATCGCCGTTATAATTTTAAAACTAAAAATGTGAGCGTATGTTTCTGTATCTTTAATTTCCTGCATCTCGTATAATACAAGCTGAATTGAATACGCAAATACCATATTTACTTCTGCAGCGCGTGAAATTTTACCGAGTAAATGAAATATAAATAAAACGTAATTTCAGTATATGCGAAGCCTGTATCGATGCAATTGGATGGTAGAAAACGCCGTTCTACAGGCTGGGACAAGGAATCAAATCAAAAATCACTAAATTTGAAGATGAATAAAAAAAGGAAAACAAATTTATTTTTCCCTTTCAAAGAGGCAACATTAGAAGTTGTCAATATATTGTTACAACCGGATCTTATTCCGCATTGCTCTCCGAAGCATTTCTCGTGGTATGGGGCGTGTTTCCAGGCGTATTACGTGTTTCAAGGCTTATAAATTGCGGGGTCGATATTTGCAGAACTCAGCTCTGAAGTAGCCTCATAAGAAAGCGAGCGGAAAATACTTCTCTCGCACAGCCATTGAATTACGGGTTGTATGGGCAATAGTCCCATCTTCTTGAAACGTCTCACATCCAGTTCTTCAAGATGTGACACAAAAAGAAATTTACGTACCGTTCAAAAGTTAACCGCACCATCCTGTTCCTCAAAAAAGTAGGACCTGACGATGCCTTCACTGCTGATTGCACACCAAACTAGTTCCCCTATTATTTCAATTTTGCTGTTACAGTTCTTGAGATCGTTACGAAAAATTCGACATAATAGGTTGGAGGCAATAGATTATAACGCCTCGGTCTCTCTTACTCGCTTCTGTTCTCCGGAGTTCGACTGGTCCTCTGTGTGTCAACTCTCTTATTCACAACAGCATTGATCTGTTTCGGGAAAAGTCAGTTTCTACCGCAAAAGCGCCCTGCTTCATCAACCACATCACACCACTTAAGCGGCGTCGCTCAAGCATATTCCCACCCTTCTATGACCGGTCCCTTCCTCACAACGCCCTTCTAAAGGGGTGTTCCCCTCCCCTATATTAACAACAATTTTCGTTCTTATAAACGCAGGATATTTTCAGTAGCTACCTACGACATACTTTATTCTTAACCTGAAATCAATCCATTTTAGCATCAACATGAGTCTTGCAGAAAAATGGCAGTAAATTTGAGGTAAACATGGTATAACTTTGCTCATCAAGCTTTTAACTTTAGCTATTTTAACTCCTCAAAACCCCACTGACCCCTACATTATGAAACGGATAAACATAACCAATGTAAAGCAATAACATATACCCATGTATATTTACTTAAAGCGTGTACTGTATCATCAGACACATACCTGAAGTCAACGGCAGAGACGTACCTACAGTTTACAAAACTTCCGTTCTGCAGCTAACAACCAAAATTTATCGCATATTGTGCTTCGTAAAAAATAATATGGCGTACATCATTTACCATCAAAAAGCACGAAAAAGGTCCGGCTACACGTTAGCCGGTACACGGCTCTCACAATCGCCTATAATTCAGTAATTTTATGTCGCTTAACAATACTATTTTCCATGATGGCATTAAGTGACACGCTGAGCCCGTTATTATAATAATGCAGAGCATCCGTCGCGAGCCAAGCCCACGGAAAGAGCGGCGGGCCTACGCGAAGACAGCACGGGCCGCGTTGGCGGCCCGACCATCTGGTTTGTAATGTTGCCACAGCCACCATTCAGACGGCTGACCGTACCGGCCGCGAATAAACTCAATTTGTAAGTCTCATTCATTTATACGTACTACATCATGTCATCCGCACTGATTGGCTCTTAATTTATCTGGCCCTCATAAATTTCAATTATGATTAGCGTTTTATTTCGTATAGGGGTGTTATTCAACGATAGAAAAAGAAGTGTTAACAGAATCATACGCAAGACTAGACACAAATAGTGTAAATGTGCATACGCGTTTGTATGAAAAGTCCTGCGAAGATTGCTAACTGGGTTTATGCAGATTTGGAATTGAGAAATGGTTTCGAGTTGCATAACGTTATTGATGTTTATTCAACAGATTCAACAGACGATTATTCAGAAACATCTCAACATCTCAAACATTTTTCTTCTGGATAAATAATAAATTCCAATGTTTTTAAAAAAAATGCGGGTCTTTCGTTTTTAATATCTTTCGTTTATCACCAAATATTCAATGGTGAGATGTTTCGCAGCGTTAGTTAAACGAAAGTTTGTCTCAACAAAACGTTAATAATCGGTTGAACGGTGGGGTCAGTATAGCATAGAATCGCATAGAGCCTGGCATATAACCATGCTGGAGCGAGAGCTCTAGCTCCCGCTGAAGGTCCTCTTTTAGGCCTTATTGCACAGCATCTAGAATTAATGGCTTCTTCCGGTAAGCTACGAGAAGATTAATAAATGACAACCTAAGGGCAAGAAAATTCGCCACTTACGCACGATTAAGTAGGAAACAGCGAGCACTAAGAAATCGTTAGACTATTTAAGATGGAAGCTGGAGCTTGCAAAGATAGATATCACGATACCAGCTGCTCATTTCGGTGGAGGAACTGTTTGCGTTTGGGGAGGCATTAATTATATTCCAAATCAGATAAACTTTTATCCAACTTCCCCATTATTGGATCACCAAACTTGCTCGCCTTCTAAGCAGTACATGTGTGCAGTAGCACAGTAACTCGAGCGCTGTTTCTTTAAATAGATTGGGTCTTTTCTTGTTATTGATAACTTTTCGAAAGCTTGTCTTGGGTGGTTTCAGTTACGTTAGTGTATGTTGGCATTTTCATTACTGGATATTGCGATTACAACAAACGATGGCGCCGTTAATAATATTATATTTTAAATGTAAATTCTAGAATGCTAGAAAATTCTTTTTACTCTCTGAAAGTCAAAGACAATGGATCGTTACGAAATATGCCGCATATATACCTATTTTTTTTTATCCAATAAGCATCAGCAACATTAACTCCAACGGCAATATAATATTTCCCATCTTCTATTCTAAGTTGTAAATCACAAACGGTTAATATATTCTTGTTAGTAGAGATACGTGCGGGTCTCCTCCGTGTTCTCGCTTTTGACAAAATTAAGCGTTTAATGTCGTAAATCTCGTTCTATTGTGCCGGTAAATCCTAACCAGTCTCCGCTATTAAAAATAAATCAAAATTTCTGTTTCGACAGTTCTTATCGCAACAAAAGACCAGGTGTTTATTGCCTAACGCGATCCTAGTTAGAGCCATGATATATTATTGATTATTTTCTTATTGTTACGTAGATATTGTTCGGCCTCCTAGAAAGGCGATTAGATGTGTTTAAGTGGCTGTGGTATTTCTAAGAATTAAAAAAAATAGATGATTCATTTTAGTTTTCGTGGTACAAATGATGCTGTGTTTAAATAAAACTAGTTTTATTTGCAGTTATGTACCTATATGTAAAGAAGCAAGACTCCTGCTTCCTTCGAAAGACTCTTATTCTGTCTGTTGCTAGTCATTATGAGTTTCTATTGAATGGCGCTTTAATACTACCCAGGAATTTTCCATAGTTTCAAACTGATCAATACAAGATGTTGATGTTGTATTTCGCCTGAAATATGCAGATGTAATTTTGTCTCAGGATCCATATTTTCTCCTATCTGAAATGTGAATTATTTGGAGGATATTTCGTATGCGTTCCTGACGTATCTTATGTATTGAAAGAGTTTTTTCCGAGGATCTTGGAAATTAGCGGAAATAGTGAAAGAATTGCAGCTTTACGGGCTTAATTGAATGAGCCTTTTGTCTTTGTCTGGCAGGCGAAAGGAACCTTACATTACTAGCAGAATTTTTGACAGGTTGTGTAGCCTTATAACATCATTAATAAACTAGAAAATGTTGAATCAGTCGTCTTTGCCAATAAGATCTGGAGACGGCAGAACGCATTCTATGCCATTAGTCGCACGCGACACTGACAACAACCAACCAGTAGATCATTTCTTGCTTCTACTGAACTTAAGAAGAAGATCCTAGAGTGGTACGAAATTTATTAAAAACCTCCAACTACAACACACACAAAGGCATTTTGTTACAATACCAACACCCTCGGAAACATTTTCTCCGATATTCCTTCAACATTTTTCCGTAAACATTGTGGAGTGAGTGATATGGTTCAACATACAGCAAAAGTCAATATTGTTAAAACTTGAGATGTTGCAATAATCATAATAATTTAGACTACGATGCGTTGTAATCTACAGTTTGAAAAGAATTATTCATGAGATCCCATCTAAGAACGTCCTGTCCTTGAAGTTTTTTTCCAGCTGATAGGCATTTAAGGAAGAATTTAGCTAATTTGTCCCTGGACTCCAATATTCTTGTCCTTTCAAATAAATAAACAATTGAGAAACAAGTTAGCAATAGCATTGGGTAATTTTAAACCGCATCTATATAAACTACTACGTCGCAACTCAACTAAATCATTTTGCAACATTGTAGGATGCTAGATTACAACGTAAGATATACCGAACCAATTTCGCATCTTTAACCATTGTATCGGATTTCGTTTTATAGCCGCCTATACAAGCCTAATTGTACGTTGCTACCGTAAACATCTAAGAGCTTGTACGCACGAGACGAGACACACATACCCATAGGATCCTATTAAAAACTTATTCGGCTCAATTCAGGCAAACGCAACTAATTGGTAGCCTATAATCGGCCGTTTTATCGTAATTTTTCACTTAGCGACGAATAGCCCTGGCCTTTTCAAAACAAATTGCGGTGATCGGTACCCGGCCGCCGTAATGAGACGTGTACGAAATTACTCTCGCTTGATATATAAATGATTAGTGGAAGGAAAGTCAGCCGTAATTTCACGTGATGGATACACAAGAAGCGGCGAAGTTGTAATACGTGTAATGACGTCCACTTGATCTTTAGGGTCACGCTCTCCCGTCGACCTATGATTCACACGTCCGCGTCCCCAACACTAGGAAATATAGACGGATCGCACTACCTACCGTTTCACTATGAATATACGTATACGTTATAAAAAAATACAACCTCAAAATCGCTCCTAGGTCTGCTATATTTTTGAGGAAAACAAAACGTGGCTCGAGGATCTTTTAACTTTCTAAAGCAGACTTTATAAAAACCTAAAATTTATTGATTGAGGATCTTACATGACCAATCTTATATATATATACCAGGTGTGTCGGTAATTCCTTTCCGGTTTTTCCGGCAGATGTCACTGGCCATAAGTATGAAATGTTATGATTTGATACATATGTAATTTTATTCTACTGACATTAACCTTAAAACTACACAAGTTACGTTCCGCCAAAATAACAGCGTTATAGATTTATAATTTTTTGAAAATGTCGAGTTTTGTGCCTGAAAACGTGCATTTGCGGCACGCATTACTTTTCTTGTTTCATCAAAAGAAAAAAGCCGCTGAAAGTCATCGTTTGCTAGTAGAGACTTACGGTGAGCATGCTCCAACCATAAGAACATGTGAAACGTGGTTTCGACAATTCAAATGTGGTGATTTCAACGTTCAAGATAAAGAACGTCCTGGTAGGCCGAAAACGTTTGAAGACGCGGAATTGCAGGAGCTATTGGATGAAGACTCAACACAAACTCAAAAACAATTAGCAGAAAAGTTGAATGTGGGCCGAGTAGCAATTTGTGAACGATTACAAGCTATGGGAAAGATCCAAAAGATGGGGAGATGGGTGCCACATGAATTGAATGACAGACAAATGGAAAATCGAAAAATCGTTAGTGAAATTCTGCTTCAAAGGTATGAAAGGAAGTCATTTCTGCATCGAATAGTAACGGGTGATGAAAAATGGATTTATTTCGAAAATCCCAAGCGAAAAAAATCATGGTTATCACCTGGCGAAGCTGGCCCATCGACTGCAAGGCCAAATCGCTTTGGTCGCAAGACCATGCTCTGTGTCTGGTGGGACCAGATTGGTGTCGTATATTATGAACTGTTGAAACCGGGAGAAACAGTTAATAGTGATCGCTACCGACAACAAATGATCAATTTGAACTGTGCATTGATCGAAAAACGTCCACAATACGCTGAAAGACATGATAAAGTGATTTTGCAACATGACAACGCGCCGTCTCATACAGCAAAACCAGTCAAAGAAATGTTGAAATCACTTGGATGGGAAGTTTTATCGCACCCGCCGTACTCTCCAGACCTGGCTCCATCCGACTACCACCTTTTCGCATCGATGGGGCACGCGCTTGCAGAGCAGCACTTCGCCGATTTCGAAGAAGTTAAAAAATGGCTCGATGAATGGTTTAGCTCAAAGGAGGAACTGTTCTTTTGGAATGGCATTCATAAATTGCCTGAGAGATGGACAAAATGTATAGAATCAAATGGCCAATACTTTGAATAAATAAATTTTAACTATCCATTCTAAGTAACGTGTTTTCTTTAGCGAAAAAACCGGAAAAGAATTACCGACACACCTGGTATATACATAAAAGTAGTTAACCTCTTCTTTACTACACTACAGCTTCTCAAGATGAACAAGCATGTCGTTAAGAATCTTCTATGCATAATATAAATATTTTCGAAAGGTTAAACGCTATTGTCTCACAGAAACCACATTTTATTAGTGGTTTTTTATATAACACGATAAACCATAGATATACGTATAACGAACATAACTTCACGTATTGCGCATATATGCATGTGTTAAGTTAATACTATAATTTACTAAATGAACAAAACAACCGTAAGTCTAGATTATTAGTCACGTCTCCTTAGCATCGAATAAATATCGTTGTGAAACTATGCAATGTTTCTGCAACCGTAGAATTAAACGCAAACTGTAATAATTTTAATCCTTTTTTTAAATTTAATGTGCATCTAACAATTACCTCTATGATTTACAGGTGCCGCGAGTGGTACTGCTGAGGTTTCTAAATTGACGCAAGTTAGTGAGACAGGCGAAGAAGACAATGTAAGTGATAAGTTTTCATAACTTATTGTACGTTTGTACCTAATTGTCTAACTAGGTGAAAGGATATGTAACAGTAGCGCAAAGTAAAAGTCTCAATCTTTCTCTCTCAAGTGCAAATTCTGTTGCATGCTTACCATCTAACATATAACACTTTGATTTATGTTAACATACAATGGAATATAAATAGCTGCTGCTGTAATTATATATTATCGAATACAAAAATAAATAGCCGATTTATCTTTAAACGCTCGAAAGGTGACAACAACTTTTTACCCATTAACGCCAGATGCTGGAAAGCAAAGCTTCGTAGTACGATGAAACTTATGCAGCGTTCTAATAAGTGATACCCGAAGAGTTGCACAGTAGATTAGATTTATACGGCGCTCTTACGTTGAAGAAAAACCTTTGGGCCCAACGGAGTTTGGGATAAGGAAAAAGCGATAGTAAGTCTTCCAAAGTGTTGCGGAATTTATGGAAATTCAACTTAATATTTTTAATAACGTTGTTAATATTTCCCAATAGTGGAAACATACTAAAGCGTATTTATTTATCCAATATTTTTACGGTGAAAAGACTACACAGTATATAGAGGAGAACACTAAGTACGACTTCCTTATTTTCCATCTTCGCGGTCACTCAACTTGCTCTGCGCACTGAAAACAAAAATACATATACACGAGATCTAGCATATGCTCACATTTAGAACAAGTTTTTGCCTACTTCCACACGCACTCTGTAAGGCATGTATTTCTACGCACCTGTATAAAAAATACCCTCGTATTCTATCAAATCAACTTTAGTAGTCCAAATCACACAGTGATCGTTTTCGCTTTTGCATTAAGGATAGTTACTTCAATCACTTCACATACCTTATGCAAAAGCATTAGCTGGAAATGAAAGTAGAGGTATAAAATTGTGGACGCTGTATTCCAAAGTAAACCAAACGTTAATTAATAAGAATTCTGTAATGGTATTAATATCCATAGGATATTTGACACTCTACAGTGCGTTCAGAAACCCATGATAACAGTTGGGCAGGTTGTACGAAAATATAGACCAGAATTATAAAAATTAGGAAATGTCGTCTCTGATGGTTGGCCAGGTTGATTACGAACTAAATACTGTACCAAAGTGCGGCTCTGGGGTAACAAAGTAGCCATGTACAAAAAATAAAAGAATTGATTTAAAAACAATTTTTTTATTGCAGAAAACAGCGAGAATAAACCATGTTTTAACCTAACGGAAATGGATTAATTGCGCTTGTGCATAAATAAAAATATCTCACGCATTAAAAGTTGCTTGTACCACTCTTGATTAACTCTTAACAAACCGGTGTGTTTCCAGCGTCAACATTCCACGCAATCTAAAACGATTAGCACTCAATATTCTAAAAGCTTAATTGCAAAATACACACAGACCATCCGGTAATTCTGGAAATGCAACCGCCGAATGCCATAACTTTAATAAAGCGCGGAATAGGAACGCCGCGCCATAAGCAAGGTAAACACAAACAGGACGGTTAGTTTACACGATGTCCTTGCAGCCGAAGAGCATTTTTTCATTTAGAATCCCATATAGACAAATTGGTCGCCGCTAGACGCCGTTCAACCGCATAATCGCACGTCTTTCCCGTTTAATTGCTTCGACCAATTGAACTCTGACTTGGAACATGCGTGTCGTTGGAACGATGGCCTTTATATAGATGTAGAGACACTTCTAAACGCATTAATTTCATAAGGAGGATAGGTTAGCCAATCGTTCCAGTGGACACGGAAACTTTATTTGAAGGATTGTTTTAAATGGTTCATATATTGCAACATAATATAATTTCATTCAAACTTCGAATTACATATGTTGCCAGATGTATTGTAAATGTTCAAACCACAGTTACACAGGGTGTTACGAAATTCGCGGACATGGACTATGAGATGACGTTAAGCATCAAAAAATAAAAACGAATATTCCTTTACCATTCTTTAATCCGATCATTATTTTCTGACCTGTAGCATTCACTATATTCAACGTATGCAAAAACTTAAAGAAACGGACTATATTGACGTGCTGAACACCGTTGGATTTGTTTAGAAACAATCGATATATGATCATGATTATGTCAGGTGTAGCAACATTTCATTCAAACATTGAGTAAATCGTCATAACTGCAGGATTTGGAGTCAAGGTAACCCAAGATTATTTGAGGAGCAAAAAAGAGATTCTTCCAAGGCGTTTTTTTTTTTATTACAGAGAAAACACTTTTCAGAAATAGTTGTTGAAAAATTTCTTTGATCCATAATTAGAACAAGACGGCGTTTTAGAAAATCCATATTTTTTCTTGGTACAAGATGGAGTACCTTCCCATTTCTCTAATATCATTACCGCACCTGTTTCTGCAAAATTTAGTAACAACTGGATTGGTATGGGTAGGTCAATATAATTCACTTCCGGAAAGCATCTTTGATTTAAAACGTAATATTGCTAAATTGACCAGTTTCACTTGAATACTAGTGTATTTCCAAACCATCAAGGGCACCAATCCACCAAAACGTTGCTACGCCTTATTTTATTTACGTAACGAACCTTTGTTTCTTAAAATAGTTCTAGGGTTGCCACTGATGATACAAATACGAAAGGTTTAACTAGATTTGATTACAACAAGCTTATATTCAATTCAAATATTCTCCCGCCTAATTAAATATGATAATTCGTTATTCTTGTACATTGCTACGTAAAAGAGTCGATGCTATAGAATAGTGCACGTTCATGTTATGGCATCAATAGATTGTGTCAATCAGTAACAAAGGAGATACCTGTACTACAAGATGTACCGGTTGATAAGTCGAGATTGAAATTAATGTGACATCTGCTCGGCTACCGTTTAACTAAGTCATTGTCTATTGACCTAAAGTAACATTGACGACTCGGCGCATAGCCTAATAAAATATTCAAATCATTCTTATATAAAATTATATACAGAGGAAAACAAAACGTAGAATGTAGAAATAAGTAAGGAAATGTCAGTTGTATTTTGTTTTTAATCTAACAAACTTACGACACAATAATAAGCACATCTATGACCTGAAAAAAATGCAAAATACGATAACAGTAGAGAAGCGAGAGAGATCCATTATCTACCTCTCCAGCATTGTTTTGATGTTGATATGTTTACCGCATCAGTAAAATCCTTGCATTATTCCGGATTTGTGGCATTGCTTCCTGGACCCTTAATTTTTTTCTTTCCCAACGCTTCACTATATTTTATGGTTTTGGCAGCTATTCCGTTCTGATCAGAACCCTTATTGTCTTTCATTGTATTTATAATATTATTTATTTCTTCTCTAGTCGGTTCTTCAAGCTTTGTCTAAGCAAGATTTATTTTCACTTTCTCCTGCGTCTTCATTTAGTAACTCTTCAAACTGTTCTTTCCATCTGCTTGCTACTTCCTCTTCGTCGCAAATTAAACCCCCTTCTTTGTTTCTGCAGAGGACTGTTCTTACATCGTACGCTTTTCGAATTTCTTAGCATCTCTACAATTGTTTTTTATTTCCTTCTTTTATATTTATCATCCATTTTGCTTTTATCTTGTCTGCAGTGGCTTCTCTTTTCCGTCGCATAATCTTTTAACCCTTTTTCAGAAAGTTAATGCCCGTTTCTGATTGAATCAAAACTGCCATGAAGTTGGAAATATTTTTAGGAAATGTATTATTATTATTTCTAGAAATACTTTAAATACACCATCGTCATGAATGGCTCTTTATAGGGCCCGTTTAATTGCGAGGTGGTAATAAAACGCGCATTTTGCTGTTTTTGATCACCTCGAGGAACGGCGAGCTCGATGGGCCCAAATTAACTCTCGCACGCATTAATTATGCACATGGACTGCGGCGTATGCGCTGATAGAAATTGCATTTAAGAAGGTCCGCGCGTTTCTCCGAAGAAAACGCAACAGCAGACATACGCCGATAATGCGGCTCAACGAGCGTGTAATTTACAATTTTACGATACAGTTGTGTATCAGACGTGTTATTTGCTTAAAACGCCCGATCCCGTGTCGTAAAATAAAGTACATTAAAATACTATCACGTTTTAGATCCCGGTGTATGTAGACGCATGGTAGAGTGCGAAAGGGGTCTCCGGTCTGTCTCCGTGGCTGTCTCATTAATTCAACGGTCATTTTATGGTATTATAATCGAGATAATTTTTTAGATTAATACGTCGTCGTGTCCATATTTAGATTGCCGTACGTCTATATTTTATTGTCACAAACTAATGCGGACACGCGCGCGTCTAACAATTGGAACCTTCCTGCGGACATGAGCACATAAATTACGGCGATCCAGAGCTCTGGTCACTTAGAATTACATGTCGAGACCGATGCTCTATATCAAATATTTATCGGTAAATAAGAGAGGTTGCCCAATGGCTGTATTGGTCAACATACGTGATCAATTTTTGTAGTCTAATCGCTACAATCGGTATTTACTGTAGACGGAATGTACATACGAAGCTTAGCTATTAAGAAACAACTTGAAGCAGTTCATACACCTCACCTGGTTGTCAAGTAAATAATTCGTCGGCTTTCAATTGATGTAATATAAGTTTTTGTTACATTAATAGGTTTTGGCAAAGAAATCAATATCTGGACCTCTTGCAATATACATAATCTTCCATTTAAAACAAGAAGGGTGACGCCATTTCCGGTGACACCGTAAACGCAATTAAATTGCCGATAATGGCAAAAGTTAGATCACAAGAAATAGAAATCACCTATTTTCTCTAAATGCGCCAGCTTCTTCGTTTTTTAGGAATTCGGAGCTATATATACCGCCACGAGGACACCCGAAGAAATTAAGTTTAACGGACACAGTCGAAGGTTAAAGTAGAACGTGGTGTAAATTATTCATTCAAAGCGATACATTTATTTAACTTACTAAACAAATATTGTCCAATAACCTAGTAGCTTATTCCTAGTACTAAATCACGAAGAGCAAAGTAATAAAACTGCAGAGACACAAAGTGTTAGTGCCACAAATGTAAATAACAAGAAGCACCGGCAGCTGTGGTAGTACAATATTTAATAAAGTGCGTATGTAAACATATGGTAAGAGGAACATTGTTCCGTCCGTACACGGCGCTGCATTAAGGGCACAATAGAAGAGAATAATCACCTATTAAGGTATAAAGCCTGGTGTATAGAAGAGGTATTGTTTGCCTCGGCCACAAAACAGCAATAAATTAGACGATTTTTTCACGGAAAAATTCCCTTTATAAGATCAAACTTTAACTGCGAGTGTGTAGTACACAATATGGTAATAAAGCGCTCGCTAAATACCTTTCCGGAGATGGATATCGGCGCAGTTTCTCTTATTTCAATCGGTATTGCATTGTGTTCCGTAACGGCTATTTTAATTGTATTGTTTTCTGGTTAGCATCTACAAGAAAAATTAATCACGCAGTATGCGGCAAGAGGTTACATGCGCGTATCCACAAGGGTATAGCTAGTTGTTGCCTTTTATTAGTCCCGTGTTAACGTCCACGTATATTTTAATTATAACTTTGATTTCTGAAACGGGTTATTTAATGGCTCTTGACGGGTATAATACCCTCACATAAGTAGTAAAACTGATTGCGAGATAGCCGAGATAAATAAGATTAGATGACATGAATAAGAATCAAGTTCAGTTATAATAAATAATTCTTTAATCCATAATATTTATTAGTTTGCGCAATGGCTTATATTTTAATGGAATGTATGTAGTAATGTCGCTACACATTGCCTTTCTGGAATTCATAGTTGATCGAATCCTTTTCAAAGTTTTTCATACGTGGTGTCGGCCTAGCGGCGTTTTAAACTTGTCACAACAACCTGGAGGCACCAGATTATTCTGCATTAATTTCTCATTCAACTAAGTGCTCTGCTTCATTGCACTAGATTAACTTAGTAACTTGTTTCATTCAACGCGTAATTTTTTTAATTTTTTAATTAAAGATTTAACTTACGAAAATCAGACCAATATTTAGAACGAAGCTGTCCTTTTACGTTCAATAGCCGAAGCTGTAAAGTTTCGCAACAGCTTGTAATAGTCGAAACAGCCCGCATCCCTACCTCGCCCAAGCCCTGCATCCTTCCGAGGCATCAACAGGTTAATATTATCAGTCGTCCTGCAACCACCAGTGAAAGAGCATGAAAATGTTAAAGTATGAGGGTACAGCCCAGTATATTAATAAGCGCATCCACCACTCTGACGACGCTCAAAAAGATCTTTGCGATTTGATCTTTTTGAGCGTCGTCAGAGTGATGAATGCGCTTATTAATGTACTGGGCTGTACCCGCATAATTTAACATTTTCGTGCTCTTTCACTGGTGGATGCAGGATGGCTGATAATAGTTGCTAACCAACAATTAAAGATGTTGATGAACAATGTTGGCTTAAATGAAATATGTCAATTTAGTGCAATTGTCAGTTTAGTTCTTAGTTAATGTTTCCCACAAGAAGATTGTAGCGTAATGCAGGGTTCCTTGAAGAATTAGTTGTCACAATTTGAAAATTTTGTGGCTTTCCAGAATCCTGTACTTTCTATAACTTTTAATAAAGTCTCTTAAACATCATGTCTCAAACTACTTGCTGTTACTCCATGTATCTTAAAACCAGGAACGAATAGACGCCAAGGAACGTTGAAAGAAAGTTGGAACTGACCTCGGGTGCCTTCATAGCGAGTTCATCTAGTGATTTCTAATATACTATCCTTTTGTCCATAGATATAAGAATGCAAAAACAAGTTTTGAATTGTAAAGAAGGCGGTATCAATGTGACCTAATGTTCTGCTACTCTCTTCATGTGATTGAATTAATTGCGTGCATATACACTGCGCGCGCGGTTGAATCACTACAACCTAGCCTATGATATCTTTTTCTTATTTATTAGCAAACCTAGGTAGAGGTAAGCACATTGTATTGTTTGAATCGCGCAGTATAAATTGGCCTGTAAGTGTACCGCATATATCTATGTACGTATATATATACGAAATTAGTTTAGCACCACTTTTCGTGCGGAATCATAACAAGTTATGAATTCCGACGCTTACGAACGTGTGTAATTCGAAGCTATCGATTCGTGTAGCGCGGCGACCAAGCAATACCGATCCGGCATGTGTGATTTTAATGCTAGAAGTGGTTCTATACTCTCGCAACGACTCGTCTACGTCTGTTAAGCGAGACGGCGATTATTTAAAACGCTCTAGTTAATCGAGTAAAGTTTTAAATAGAGCGGTTCGCATACGTATTACATACTATATGCAGGTTTATTTATAGAAATTGTCACATTACATCGATGCGAGAACGTTGTATGTGTATGTGCCAATAGGTGATTGGATAAATTTGAATTTCTCAACAACTCTTCAAAATCGATGTAGATCCTTCGACGGACACGTTCACACATTTATAACTTCTCTAATATGAACATATCTACACATTAAAATACTCAGGATTTTTTCCTAGAAAAGGTATATAATGTTCATCGCGGCAAACCATAGATTAAAATGTACCTGATCTTAAGCACTACTACTTTAAGCTTGTAGAATTAGCTTAACCTCACATGAGACTTTTATAATATCCGATTTAATAGTTTGCACAGACTAATTCCAATTTGAAATAAACAATATAAAATACCGCATCATTCGAGAGCGCATTAATGATTGGCACTAATTTGCGCTAATAACCCATAAATTTTTCGTGAAACGATACGAAACAATGAAGACAAAGAGCAGCATTTTTCTGCGATATTTTTATGAATCATTGTTTCTTATTTAATAGCCGTTACGTGCATTTCGAGCTTATTCAAAGGGTGTTAATGGTGCGAAGAAAGACGGATTGTTGTTTTGCATTACAGCCTTCTTCGAGCTCGTGAAAGACGGTATGTTCGACGGATCGTCTCAGTTAATCAACCAATCGCGGGTTTCAAATACGTCACATACTACCGCACCATATATACGAGGGTCGGTTGAAAACATTTTTGGGCGAATTACATCATTTGCCGTTGTATTGATTGAAATTGGGTTTTCATAATAAACCTGTAATAATAATGATGATATTAAGAATTGATAAGAACGCATTTAGAAGAAACCGGTGTTACTAGAAAGACGGCACATTTCCATATAAGAATGTAACAATGCAAACTCTTTGGTTGCTGGTCGAAAAAGTGATTTTTCTTATAAATGCAAATTTCTGGTTTCAAATAATGGAAAACTTTCAGAAAGTAACAACCCGTACAGCAAGTTAATGGTTCATTGCTGAGCAGCTTAAAGGCAAAAATTAGTCGAAAGTGACCGAACCCACCTCGAAAACAGATGGCCTTTCACACAGATAAATTCTGCACGCATTATACTCATCGGATCTGTCTCTTAATAGCGTTTTATTTCCTAGCCGGAAAAAAAAAACGAATTGCATGTAAGACATTTTTATCGAATAACAATTTTTTACATTCATTTCTATAATTAAAACAGAATTAGCCGCTCTTTCCGAAGTCGAGTAATTTCCATTTCGCCCTCGTATTACGCATCGCGCATTATACATTTCTTCGGTCCGGTCTATCGGCATTTCTTACATTCTCTCAATGATTTACATTTCGATCGCGCGCTAATACGGCCGGAGAATTAAATTCCGATGCTCAAACGTAATATTTCCGTAGGCTATCGATTATTAAATGTTATAATGATTATCAGTTGTTCAAATGTTATGACATAAATCATCCGCAATTTGCATATTATATTATTATTATTAATGCACGCAATATATTTAATCACGTATGATGATAGTGTAAGCCCGTTTTAAATATACGACCGGTATTTGCATAGTGGAACCGAAAAATTGCAAAAGATATTACGTCGGGTTACAGATTATGTGATGTGTGTATATTAAATAAATCTAGGACATCCTTTGATATTTTCCTGCAATTTATTTATAGCAAATTACTTACAATTGGCGATCTTTCTCGTGTGAAGTTAAAATTCTACCACTCACCGAGGAACAAACCATGATCTCTGAATTAACAACCCAAATATTATCCATCTGCGATATTAATCATTTGAATTATTTGGGAGAGTTCCAATTTTGTACCATTCTCCATTACCGTTAAACTATACTGTCTAGCCTTTAATTTTATCATGTACATTGCTCACAAAGGTACTACGAACAGATTCTTATGTTTAGGAAACTTTAAAAGTAACTGAAACATCATCGACAAAGCGGCAAGTCTTAAAATTATAATTTTAATCTGCAGTAGGATCACGATACGGTGTTTAGAATCTGCAATATGATCCCAGCTACGATTAATAGCCCTAAAAATACAAGGTTAACTTGACTTACAACGAATCCCTTATGTAGTATGTAGTATGATAGAATCCACTTTGATTCCACTGCTTACCGGTCTTCTCGGAGCCTATTTTCTTCGATGTACGTATGAAATGCTGCTATTGGGTCAAGGTATGGCTGCTATTGGGCCAAGGTATGGCTGCTATTGGGCCAAGAGGTCATGAGAACTACTCCAACATTAAAGAACTAGCCTTTGCATATGCATATACAAAGTATCGCAAAATCGATGCTTCTGGGAGTTGCTTCAAGGGGATAAAAGAAATAGAAAATGAAGGGTGGAAGGTTATCAATTGCCTTGTGTTAGCCAGTTATCAATAAATTTCGTGAAGCGCACGGAAAGTGGAATCTAAAGTTTTACATATAGCTTGCTTCAGCCGAGCAAACGACATTAATGTAAATAATGTTATTTGCTGAGCGGAGTACGATCTGCATATAACTGAATCACGCATATTAATTTAGTTAGAGCGCTTAAAAATGTCAGTAATTATGTAAAAGCCGCAGTTTTAACATCGGCAAGATAATCAAAACCAGAAATAACGTATCATCGCAGCAACCGCCTTAATCTCTATTAACAGATAAATAAATAACAATTAAGAGCTAGTCGCAGTTGTAAGCGATCTGAATTGCTGAATTCGATCCGTCCGCTTTTCTTTACACACGTCTTTACAGATGAATTCGACGTTCATAACCCGATAACCCATAAATTAGTCCGTGATTTGTAGTAATTTGCAATCTAGTCATCGAATCCGCGCAGATATTCAATCCAAATGACGGTATTAGCCGCGAATTCGTTCTATAATATCTCGCATAAATTCCCGGCTTATATTCAGCTGCCTGTGCATACGAAATCGCCGAGGTAGAGGTCGGTCAGGCTGGCTGGCGATAGATGGAAGCCTCGGGCAAACGTAACATCGCAATTTACCTATACATGCTTACCTCTAAAGCAAAAAAAAAACGGAAAGGTGGATGTGTGTTTCGCAAAGGAGCTGTGGTTAAATGCTTAGGAAGGGATTGATTTCTACCACACTAGTACCACAGTTTTCCGTTAATTTTTTAAGAGAAAACTTGCTTACCATTATCAGAACAAGATAACAACATAATAATAATTATTACGTTTACAACTAAAACGCCTGAAATTAATTATTGCTGCAGTTCGTAGATTAGTTCTTGCACTACGGAATCTATTTTCCTAACTATTAACAATAACCGTGCATGCCTTCCCTCGTACCTGCATACGTCCAGACTGTTGTTGTTTTTGATGTTGTTGTTGTTGCGCGACTCAACGCAACATGCTGCGTTGGGATTTCTCTCTTAGTTCGCGTTCAGATGAAAGTGGCTACAGATGTACCTCGAACAGTGCGAGTTAGTTCGCGTGCAGGTCGGCTTCGAACCTAGCCCGCGTCATCGTCGGCGCACCGATATTTGCGATCTTTCGCCGAGTTCAGGTAACCTTCCTCTTCCATGCATCATCTTTCGACCAGATCCCGTGAGTAACCACATCAACGTCACACGCTCAATGAATGAATACGCCGCAAGCATGCATATGTGCATTAAAGCGTTTAGAAGTATGTATGTATAATTTTCTTTGCAAACTGCATTGATTCTAAAAGACTACTTACGCGGCATCCCACCAGATGTTGATTCGCGATTGAAACAAGATACGAAAACATTCTGCGAGAATAAGCGAATAGAAGCACATTTGTACGTATAGGTATGCCTGAATTGCACTCTCGTGCAAGTATACTTTTCAATAGAAATAGTATTCATTCAAAGATTCTTAGTAATAAATAGGGCGAGAAAAATATTATTCATATAACGTACAATATTTTCAGTATCGCTATATACGTTCGGAGAATCAATATCTTCTCATTTTATCAATTGCAACAGGTTTCTCGTTCACTTTTGCTTCACTGCTCCTGTAATAAATGTGTAACTTACCTAAATCGGAACCCATTTATCAATTGCTTGATCAATATTCAACGGCTTCAAAAAGCAACGTAGGTTTCATCATTTCTTTGTGTTTATTTTCATTAAATTATTGTCTTGTGTAAGTTTTCTTTTTAACATTATGAAAAACGTTATGCTGCTATTGAAATATCCCAGAATCTGTCATATTGGTTTTACGTCGACCTATAGTGAGTTGTGTGCGATGATGCTTCTAGCATTCTTCTTCTTTGATTCGCCACTCTTACTTCCCCCATTTCCACATTCCTTCTCATGGTTTTCAGGTTCATCCTTCTCTTCTTCTTTCCAGCTTCATTGACCAAACATATCTTCCCCATATCCAAATCTAACTTAGTATGGGTTTTCTCTATAAACTTTCCATTTGCGACTCTGCCTTATTTGTCTTCTATAAGCATTGGTACATTTCATAAAAAAACCTTGGTGCCATATGTTGTGCAGCAACGCATAAAGATGATGTGGTAACACAGAGGTTGGTCAAATGAAGTAAGTGTTAATGCACACAATGAATCTGGCACATCAATTTATCAGGGTCCACGCCAATTGAATTTCTCGCATGGGACTACTTAATGAATTTGAGCAAAAGATCTGCATTTACAGGAATATGAAATTCAATCCAGGAACTTAAAGAAACTGACCAACAAAAACGACGTATATAATAGGTACTAACTAGACTGTAGAGAACAGAGAAGCTAATGTTGATTTTTGCAGAAAAACCACAGCGTGGGCGATGAAGTTAATTTTAATTTAAATGGTATTGTGAATAGATACGATCCCATTTAGGGTACTAAAAATACACATGTTGATGGTGGGCTACGCTATGTATAATCTGCATAATAGACTAGATTTCTGTGTTGCATTGGTGGTAAACTAAATCGAACTAACGTGATTGATGTTGAAGTTAATTGGAAAATTACCATTGAAATTTAAATTTCAGGGAAATAGAACGAGTTGATTTACGTTTGCTTTCATCCTCTAAAGATTTCGTTCATAATTTGACAACCAACTGATTCTGATTTCATCTTATTGAATCTTTCCATTATTTTTACTTTATCCTTGTAAGTCTAGCTATTTAACAATGAAAACATTTTTAAGTATAAAAAGTAATCAATTGAAGAAGGAATTTTATGTTCAAGCCATCAGAAGTACTAAACTTTTTTTCTTGAAGAAACCATGATGGTTTTATCTTGAATGACGTATGGTTTCAACAGGACGTAACTAGGTGTCATGCAGAACATTTTGATTTTACTTTAAACAAAGTTTCCTGGTTGTGCCTTCTCTCGGACGGGTGACATCGATTGACTACCCAGATCTTGCGATTCCATCACACTGCAGACTTTTTTCTCTGTGACCATTTGAAGGAAAGGGTTTATGTCAACAAAGCTGCAATGATTTCAGGCGTGTGGTTGCTGAAATACAACATGTATGCGAGATATCTAGAACTTCACCAGCGTTGATAGCATATCAACGGATTCGTAGACGACATTTAGCTGGCAGCAATAAAATTCGAATTTTTAAAAATATTTTGTCTTTTAAGCAGCAAACAAATCTTAAAGTTCAAATTCGTTCACCCCCTACTTCTTAAAAACCTCTTTTACCGCTTAACGGTTCCCTTCTCTACTTTGGAAGAAACTATACATCGCTAGCATGTTTGAAAATCACCTATTATAGTACAGAATACAAGAACAGTGTTCTTCATGTGCTTTTCTCCAACTTCAGACGACAATTATTAGACGGGAGCAACTGAAAAAAACGGGTAACACCAGGCAAAATATTCTAAGATATGGCTCGTCTAATCGCATCTACTATTTATTTTGCAACCACATAGACCTATGCATATTGGTAGTAACACCATAGAATGATGATTTACTTGTCATTCTGCTGTAAAAAGACTCGCTTAAATCTAATTAGAGCAATTATAGATTAAAGTTGCAATTTAATAGTTAATTTGATGTCTATTTAATGATTTTATAATTTGTGCTTTTTTATAATTATTATAACGAAAAAATAGGTAATTCCAATATTCTCTTATTGATTTTAACAAAACAATTGGAAAATGTTCGGTTCAGCCGAAATAAAGCCGCTAGTCAACATGTATAATCTGCATAATAGACTCTATTGTTGGAATTACTTGTTGTATAGGTCATAACTTCGCAATTCGTAGAACTAAATCGAACCGCCGTGTTTGATGTTGATGTCAATTAGAATACTACAAATTTCAGGGAAATGGAACAAGGTAATGCAAATTTGATTTGTATGTAGCATCAAGTAGCTTATAAATAAGGGGAAATGTTGTTAGTATAAGCAATAAACCTTTATAGAAGGAGATTTGTGTTCAAACGTTGTTACAGTTCCTGGAAATAATTTCGCGTTTCACTGTCGTTTCCCAGAATTCGTTAAAATAAATTAGCAATGTCCAAATAGCTTGCTCTCTAAATCATATATTGAGCAATATTAAAAATAAGGCTATTGTAATTTATAAAATTAACGCGTGGTTCGAATATTGTTTAGCCACATGCATTGAATTACATATAGGTGGTGGCAACATAATACAGACGCTTAACACGCTGCTGCAGTGGCTTGCTCCTCTCTTTCCCGGAGTTTTATTAAATAAATGCATATCCAGCGACGATAGCATAGCTCATCTTCGCTCCATATTCTTTCATTTGCAAAACACGTTTAAAATAATTCCATATGGCACAAAACAACAATTGGGGAATTAGAAACGGCTACTCTGAGTCGGCAAACTAGAAAACGTGCATATTTCAGGTTGGCAGATACGTAGCGGTGATACTAGATTGGAAAGAAATGTACGTTTTGAAATCATTCATATAAACGATATTACCTTAATTTAAATAAAACCAACTTCGTGAGCGCACCTCAACCGTTTGGTTTTGCATGTTTTTGTTTGTTTGACTAACGTGTATTTTACAGTGTGTACTTGTTTTAAACACATTATTATATATTTTGTATTTACTTATTTTGAGATGTTCTACAAGCGTAAATAACACCGCGATTACTACATAAGTCCTTTCAAGAGTCGCACGCGCACCCACTTTTTACCTATCATGGAACAAGGATGCTCCTTTGCATATTAGTTTCGCCACCTATACGCGTACATATAAAAATTCAAAGTCTCCATTATATGTACATGTATCTACCATGCATCACTAATATATCAGTTGTTTGTCAGCTTATAGATATATCGAGATATGCAAAAATTTCTTCGTTTGGTAATATCGATATTTATAAATAATTAGTCATTCATTACTGACATGCTAACATAATTCTGTTCCACTCGATATGCAAATTAATTTCTTTAGCAAAGAAAACCTGTGTTGGCTATCAGATATTTATTGTATAAGATAAGGATATAAGCGGGGCTGTTAGTGTTTCATCTAAGTATAAGCGCTATGGTATGATTTAGAAAATGTACGAGTCCATACATGTGTGTGCTATATAAAAAATGCGATTTAACATCTTTATACCAAACGATACGTTATCGTTATTATTAACGACCTGTCTCCAATTGCACAACCTTTGACATTTAGAAAGTTTATACGTATTTATCTAAAAATCAATTTAGGTAGACAGAAGCAGGATATGCATTATTAATCAATGTAATGGATACGATACAAACAACAATACCAATCTGCGCTGCGAATTGCGATGTCAAAATTTCGTTAATCTTGCTTCGTTGGCAGCGCATAAAGAAATAGTTAGAATGACCTTGCAATTGAGAAAGATTAATTGGCATCTTTTGAACAAGTTGAAAATGTTAGATTCAGTACCTGCAGTCATAATAATCATTCATATTAATTGCGTCAACTTGCTCATACCACTTACCGACAGCCTAACAGGATTAACGCTTATTTTCAAAATGTTGCTTTTGTTGAGGACCCCAATCATTCGGCTTTTTTAGACCGAATAAAAGTTTTACTTTGGTGGAGGTGCCGAGATAATAATTGTTTAATTACGCCATTGAATGTAGTTTTCGAATACATCATCTCCTATCTTCCAAATCCAACAAATTTTCCCAGTACATATCTGACAAATAAGTGTTCCAATTACAATTTCAATAAATTGCATCTTAATAGCTTTACTAGCGCAACTTTCCTTGATTGTATTTCTTCTCGTTTCATTTGTAAAGCGCAAATATCTAAGAGCCTCTATTACGTCTCTATTAGCGCTAAAAACCATATAAGGAACCTTGAAACTAGACATAGTTGAACATTACGTAGGGAGCTTCCTCAGACCTAACCATACTATTGTATCCCATACTATCGTCGGAGGCACTACCAATAAAACATGTTTGGAATAAATTTACTGAAGATTTGAGCATAAAAATGTTAACCGCGCATTGTGCGCCATGCTTGCTCATTCAGAACAAAAAACGCAATTTAATGAACATTTCCAAAACCCTATTGAAGCAGTTTGCACGAAACAAGTCGGAGTTTTGGCGTCAGCTAATGTAGATGAGACTTGGAGATACCAGTACACTCTTAAAGCCAAGGCACAGTCGGAACAGTGGACTACGAAAAGTGAATCGGCTCCGAAAAAGGCGAAGACTGTTCCATCGATCGGGAAGGCATGGGCGAGAATTTTTTTGCATGGTCATGAAGTCAGATTAACTAACTATCTTGCAAAAGGAAAAATGATAACGGAGGCATAATAGCCATCACAATTTGACAAGCTAAAGGCAAAAATTGCGGGAAAACGGCTGCATTTGAAGAAAGGCAATGTTTTGTTCCACCAAAACACACTTGAAGCAAAAATTCACGAGACCGCTTGGAGAACATCGCATTCGTCGACATCTATTTTAAAATAAGGTGCCAGCCACTATTCAAACGGCTTGAATAGACGGGAGCATCGTTGGGAAATGTATGTGGACTTATTATGTTGAGAAATGGAAATGGATTTAACAAAGAAACATATGTTGTTGTAGACTTCCGCGGTCGATGTTTTCTTTTCAAAAATTTTGGCTTCCGGACGTCGCAAAAATGCCGACGTTTCGTTCTCAGTTGCATGAAGCTTCTTCTTACAGCAGCGATACAACATGCAGCAGCTCAGAGCAAGTGAGAGCAAAACGTCGCCATTCTTTATGAGGAAAACACCCCGAAGCAAACGACTGGCGGCTGTTGTTTTCCTAACCAAGAGGACGTAACGTTTAATAAATACTAACAGTAAGTGAAGTAACTTTTCATGTAAAAAATAAATTAAATCGGACGCACAGTCTTTGAATCTTTAACACACAATTAACTTTCAACACTCCTTAAGCAAATACTTTCACACAAGCAGATCAATTTCAATGCTGATGCTATCAAAATACCACAACTATCATCGTCTTTTGTTTATCTAATACACAATCAAAGGTTACCCAATAACATATACATACGTAAACGTACTGTCCGTTCTAATGCGAGAACATGTTGGAATCCATCCGTTGATTTTATTATTTATTCTGATGCAAAGAACCTGTCAATTAAAATATCATCGCATCACTCCGCTAAAATGGCATCCATCTAGATTACGGCGTAATTATAACAACACGCGCATTACTCCTCTTATTAAAAAGAATTCGACTCGGAGCAAAGGTTCATCGCTTTGACGTTAGGATAATTGATTAGGTGCTTAGAAAAGTACACTCTATAGATGGTACGACCGATGCTGCGTTCCGAACGCGCTGACCTACCGGAATTTACATAATGCGGTCGAAAATTGAGAATTAATCGTGATCATTGATCTTTTGTAATGTTGATGGCCCGAACGGAATTGTTCTCGTTGATAAGTGCGTATGAATAACGTATGTCTTCGGGCGAAAAGAACTCATCACCACTTGAAGCCATTAGGCGCGTCTATAAGCTCGGCCCGTATTTGGTACACGACTAAATGATTTAGTTTAGTAATTTTGATGTTGATGGACGGCGCAGCTTGATGCCCCGCCGCAACAAAATCGCCGCGATGCTCATTAGTTGTCTAGCTGTGTGTATTAGTTGGATAAACACGGCTTAATTGGTGAAAGTTTTAACTAAGAAAATACGTCTTTCATTTCCTCAACGATCTTTCATTAAATTTAAGAGAATTATGTATAAATATGTATAACATTAAATGAAAAAATTACCTACACTTATTTATGATTACTTCGAATTCCATTGGATATAAGTAAAGCATTTTAATTACGTAAAAAATAATACTAACGTAAAACTTATATTAATTTTTAAAAAATCATGGTTGAGAAATATTTTTCCTGACATGCAGCTGGTCCAATTTACCTTATTTGAGGAATTACTGACCACGCCAGGTTAAAAGATTAATATGTGAATTTTAACGAAAGGCTGAAAGATCTTGGAGAGCTCTTTGATTTGCGTTTAAATTTTTCCAATCGTCCAAAATACATTTGTGATTCAATCTCGAAGGATCTAACCTTTATGCTATGACTTTTGCTGCCGATTGGGGTTCATTTCAGTTCTAAGGTTTAATGAATATCTTTAAATAAACTAGGAGGACGATGTACTGCTGGAAATGCATATCACTCAATCTTATCTTATCGTCACCGTCAATAGATTCGTATGAAGGATTCGCCTTATCTTCTCTATCGCTTATATTTCTACACTCCTAAGAAGGCTCGTCATTTTTATCATTTAATCATCATTTAATCATTACTTTTAGTGTTCCATAACGAAATTAACTATAACTCATGGTAAAATTTTTATATGGACACCTATAATAATAATAATCCATATATTGAAATATTTGCAAAGTCGCACCGTATATTGCAGTCCCATTGATTTAACATTAAAATCAGTAATAAAATCCGTCTTAAACAAGTTTTACTGTAAACTTTACACATATTTGTTGCCTCTACTTCAGTAATTTCCTTGTATCTAAGAGACACACGGACGTTGACGCTATGCTCGCAATAAATATGGAGATTTATGGACACCTTTCTAAAGAAAATCGTCTTTCGTAATCTATTATATACCTTGCAGTATCTAGTAGGTCAAAGCACAACGATAAATCTTGTTGGCAAAACCGCTAGGTAATTCCGACAGCTACAATAATATGATCTAAATTCGAAAGCGTATATCTTAAGCCGCGAGTAAAATTTTATTTGATGTAGTGTTACAGTGAAATATTAGAGATTAAGGTACTACATGGAAATACGGGATCGTATAAGTTGCATACATATATACGTATAGATTACGGTTTTATGGCAAACCAAGTGTCATGCGGATCATTTGAAGTATGCGTACCGCATTAATCTCGAAAAAAGGGGCATTCTTTGCCTTGATTTTCAAGAAATTTGTCCTAGACAGCGCAGAAACCAGGCCAAGAAAATACATGGAAAAGTCTTGAGAAAACTTCATCTGGAAGAAAAGAAAGTAACACGTTTCTTTGCTGTTAACACTCTACCTTACAACCTTGAGCCTTACGGAACTGAAAAGCACCTGAAATATCTTATTTTCTTGGTGAAACCCTGGATACACAGTAAATATGTATTTCAAATTTTATTTATCTCACTTCGGTAATTTTTTTCGGGCCTCTGGTCACTAACTTACAATTAATTGAATTCTCAATCTTATTTTTGTGGTCGTCGATGAACACAATAGATTATGGGTGAATACTGTCTACACCTTCCTTCCCAAGCCGTGTGATAAAGTTCATCATAAATGTCTGATTGTTAGGCCTGGGTACTTCGTTGCATGCGGTTAAATAGGATATAATTTCTAAAACTCAGTCTGCAACAATTCATAACTTTGCATAAGATTATATCCAGGCTTCTCCAGAATAGTCATTTAGCGCCACCAACACTTTGTATTTTTGTGAACGATCTTATCAAGGACTTTCAATTTTTAACATTGTTGTTGTACGATGATCGTACCAAATTCTACGCGTTTATAAAAAAAATTGATAGCTTTTACCGTATGCAAAATACAAATTTTAACACGGCATCTTGTAGTATCTCCTTCGCATGGGCTTTGTACAAATTAAACAAACAACTTTAGGACCATGGATATTTTCGATATCAATAAGTGATATTCTTGGCTAAGAATATATTCGTTGCGCTTAAGCTCGTAAAATGTTCACTGTTAACTTCTGTGAATTTAACTGCTAAGAATCAAACCCAGACTTTTCCTTACATTTCTGCGAGAAACTTCTATATTATCCACACGAAGTAAGACAGCAAAAAAAAACAATCACTCAATTTCTCAGATTCTGAGCTTTCTCATTAGTTTATTGCTTCATCGGAGCATACCACTACAATTATGAGTGTGCTAAATGTGTAATAGATTCCAATAGATTCAAACAGAAAAGATAGACATTACAATCAATTACGTAGTAACATTTTAAAAACTTAATAAGCTATCATTTCAAAAACAATTAGATTCGAAGAGAACAAGATTTGTACGTCTAGACACGTGTATAGAGCGATACTAATATCAGAGAGCAATGCCTCTCTATGTCTAGGTAAGGCAAACACAATGATATCTGTCTTCGACGATTTACTCCCATCTTCGAAAGTTAAACTAAAAGTTCTGATAACCTTAACTCACTGAAATCTTATTATTTACGTTCATGTAACCTTTTAATGTAATTAGCAGAACAATTGGCATGTCTAACCGTTTACCATCACATGTTATATCATGATCATCCCATCCCATTACCATACCAGGTGGTGCATTAATTCAAAAGCTAACTTTTGCTATTAGAGTTAGCTACAATACGCGTTAATTGCGAGTTACATTTCCTAAATTAGTCGTCGCTAATTTTTTGTCGGTAACAAGTTGAAGTGCTCCCAGCAACGGATCGTTTCGAAAATGCAAATTAATAATTATCATAAATTTAAATACGGGACAAAAGCACGACACCAATGTGCTTTTGTTATACGTAGCAACTATATATGTAAGTGTGTACATGTAAGTGTATGTGCGAGTGTGTATCTATCGATAGAGAAGGACGAATTCGACAAAAGACAGGCACGCCACACGATATATATATATATATCACTTGATGCGAAGTTTAATTCTCTTTCCTCGCTTGACAACTTTATCAGGTTAAATTTAAGACGTCCGGCGTGTAAATTTAAATTCCTCACTCCCAAATGTGCCAATAAAACGCCAAATAAAAAGGCGAATTTGATCGGTTTAAATCGACACGGCCAGTCGAGCCGGGGCGAGCGCCAATGTTAAATATACAGTAGTGCGCAAAAGAAAGCAGCTCCTATAAAACTAACATAAACACGTCCCATAAAAAATACATTCATGCACGTCGAGAATGCTTTTTAAAGCATAAAATTTACATTAAAGCACGACGACTTTTTGGACCGGTGCGTAGGTTAACTCAAAACGAATATTATTATTATTATTATTGTTATTACAGACGCCTTCCGCATCTTTCCTAACATCGCTAAACACCGACTAGTGACCCCTACTTATTCCCATATTTTCTTGTTTTCGTGTAAATAAAATCTTCTATCCCAGTATACCCGTATAAGGTAAATAATTTTATATTACTGAGCAATTTCCCACGATTACAAACATAGCTTATAAATTAATAAAAATTTATACAGAAACTTTTGTACCGATAAAACTTGCTTCTTTCTTTTGCACGTTAGTATATACACATAACGCAAGACGTATACGACAAAGGTAAAGGAAAAACCCGAACCAGTTTCGAGACAGTATATAGGTAGGTATTCGCCAGCGAGCCTATCACCATCACACACGTACAATAACAACAAAAAAACGACAACAACAGCTCGCGGATACCCTGCGTACAATTATATTGAAGCATAATCAATTGCCTACAAAAGCCCAGCGCAAACAATGATACCTCTTTTTAGGGTTCGTATAATTGAATTATCTTGGGTGTCAAAGATGTATAACGACACCGTGCAGAAGATGACAATTAACCGGCTCCTTGTGAATCCTGCTGGATCGTCGTGTTTTGCATAAAACAGTGGCGTCCTGAATAAGAGAGGTATCGCCGATGTCATCTTGAAAAGCAAGCGTTTAATTAATGTCTGGGAAGTTCGAAGAGAAGAAATTGCATCTTTTTATTTGTATTTTGTTGCATGAAACGTTAACAGCTCACTCTGTTGGTTACTAATTCAAATTCTCTTGTGGTGTGAATATTCATTTGAAAAAAGACGTTTAGATATGGAAGGTAGGTGTGCAAACCACTGCAAAGAGATGTCTGTTTTCATTCATAAATCGCTTTCGATACAACAAAATGTTTAGAAAATTGCGTCTTTTTCTAAGCCGATATTGTAAAACAATTACCGAATGAATGAAGCATGTCGTAATTATTTAAAAAGTATTCCCTTCAAAATTCGTCTAAGATACATCCTTCTTCCTTAACGCACTCAGATCCGACCATCAAATTAGAGTCGCATCAGACCGTACCTATAAATAATTTAAATAGTTGTTCATGATAAAAGTCATCTATGAATGTGAATAACAATTAAAGCGACTTTGTATCGTTGTTAGGTAAATGCATCCAATAATTTCTCTCCTTCATCTACACGCCACTGACGAAATAGTAAGATACACACCTTCTTTCTGCTTTCGTTGCACGTTTCTTTTGCATGCACCTCTGTCGTTGCATAGACAGGTCTTCGGTGGTGGAGTTTCTTGCCTTGTAGTATCATCATCTTAGTGTCGCATTTGTTGATAAGGCGTTGTGTTCGTAAAGTATGCGAAGCGTCCGGTATAACTTATATTTAATTAGGCGCTGACCTGTAAGCGAATCGCCAGTCGTGCGACATACATCACCTACGTTGGCAACGGAACAATGAAACTCGGACTCGGACCGTTCGTTTAAAAATACATTTGAGAGGCGGATTACGTGTTAGTGAGAGTAATTTGTTAACGTATTTTTGCTAATTTTTTTTCCGACAGCCGCGAGGGCCGACCGACGCTCCATATATCATCGCACTTCCGCGATGCTTAACGTAAATTCTCTTAATCTATTAAGCAATCGTAAATAATGCATCGCGCAGACAGCAAGCTGGGACGATTTTTATTGGCTCTCCTTTCAACATTCCTTAAGCAAATGTTATGATAATGTGCTTGCATTGATGTGAAGATTTGCGACTGAGCGATGAGTTAAATGCTCATTTATAAGTTCCCTTGGAATTGATAAATTTCGAAATAACCAAAAGAGTATTGCAAGGAATGTTATTAGATGGGCGCAGCTTAATATTGTTCATATTAGCGTAAGACGAAAGTTGGGCCAATAAGCTCCACAGAGAGTCAATAAACTAATTGCTCTGGGATTTCGCATTTTAATTTAAGCAACTTATTCTGTAACTTTTCATCGCGGTATAAGCAATAGGCACCGAGCTGTTAGAAGCGAGATGTTTTGGTGATTAACTATAACAAAAAGGATTTAAAAATTAATACCAAAATAATGTTCAGAATAGTAAATCAAATTTTACCTGTTCGAACCCAGGTCCATTCCACACCACCAATGATCTGTACCTTCATCAACTTATATTATTTTTTTTGAAATAAGGAAAATATATAATAATGTTGAGGTTGAATGATGATTGTTTCTATTTTATGCATTTACATACTGCTTTGAATATTTAAGTATATAATTTATAAGAATTAAAATTGTAGGCTAGTTACTTAAATTCTTAAAAAAAAATGAAATTTGTTTAAAAACAAAAAAAGGTCAGTTAGGGATACCAATAAAAGACCCCACTCATTTTCAAAGAATTTATTTCAGAGTGACAATATTTGTTAAGGCTATACATAAGCATTAAATCCAATATCAGCAGAATACGCAATCATCGTAAAAATGAACACACTAAAATATGGAAGTCGCTAGATTAGTAAGACTGTTGATAAACATATGTAGCCAACGTACAATTTTGATAGCAATAAAATGTCTTAAAAAATCGTTTGAAAAGTAAGTTGCAAAGCAAATTTTAACAATTTGGAAATTATAAGACACATATTACATTAACTTGGACCATTTCGAACATCAAGTTTAGAGCTAAAGTACTCCAAGCAGGGCCTAGAAGGATTTTCAAATACATCGGTGGACATCTTGCCTTACCGCTAGCTGACAGACATTCAAAAATATAATAATACATGTTCCATTTAAGAAGCACACTCGTATCGCATCCTGTATCCTCGTATATAATTGTATGTACCGCAGCATCTTTTTTTTCTTTAAAATATTGAGGGAAAAAATTATTTTCCACTCACGAACTATGTGGACACGCATTATATTTTCATATATATGCATATGTGGTTTTAAAGATTCAAAAACAACGCACTAATCATCATTATGAACGATCCAAACGCAGTAAAATTCAATTCTCGACAAGCATAATCTAGCTTCCCGGAACTTTATTTCCATATATGCTTGATAATGCTTGATATACAGCAGAGATAAATCTACTCTATCACTGTGTCTTCAATGGGCCCTGCGATGTAACGAAATCTTTTGTTGTGTTTCCTGTGTGAGTTACTTCGCCATCAACACACGTTCGTCCGTTCGTTCATTACGGAAAAACGCTAAATAAATAAAATAAATACCTTACCCGTCGACACTTTTATCGTCTCCCTTTCTCTGTCTTACCGCGGTTAGAGCATTGTTATTTTATTTTTAGAAATGCAATGTGCTGGAGTTTTGTTATTACGCGCGATAAGGATCTGGAAATGAATAGAGTAGTCATAATGTGTAATAGAGATGATAAAAATATCTGCACCGGCAGTTGCCGTCGAACTGCTGGCAGCTTATCACCAACGAACAGTACTATAACCTGATAACATGCAAGAACACTTACACGCACATAAAGTACAATGAAATGATCGTAGATTTAAGAAACGTTTATTACACTATCCTATTCGATTTCCAATAGAGAGAACATGTACGAAGAGAAAATACGCGATGCAATTATACGTGAATAGAGTTTGATTATAGGAATGGAAGCGAAATTTCTGAGAAGCAATGTATTAATATTAACAATTTTACTCCAAGCGAGATCATTATCAGAACATACAATTAGACGCATGTAAAATTGATGAGAATATAAATGTTCCACACTAAGAAAAAACATGCAAATGGCTTAAAGTAAATTTAATAATAATAACAATATATACACATATATTCTAGACATTTGCTGCCGTTAGGTGCAGGGGTTGTTATATCATTACGAAGCTTTTATTGCTTCTAAAGTTTTTATTTCTCATTCACTATTTTCTTTCATTGTTTTCTATCTCTTGATAATGCCTCAATCTGGTTCCATGTTATTCCCTTACCCTTTAGTAATTTTGCCACTTCCTAGTCTCATACCATTCGAGGTCTTCGTCATCATTTTTTGCCTATTTTCTTTGTTTCCAAACGCTTTTAACTTGCCCATGTTCCCATAATCCATTCATGGGATCCCATCATCTCGATTGTGATTAAGTGAGCCATTTTTTTACAACTTCTCTGTAAGTACCTCTTATTCACTTCCACATATCATCCATCATTTTGGTCTTCTGACTTATTTTCTTTCTGTTAATGAAACCTATCTTCATGCTGTGGGATAGTCTTGTTGTTGCAGTTTTCCCTCTTCAAAATGTTGCTGACCAAAACTACCTTGACTTAGATAGAATTTATATTTCTGACTTGTACTTTTCATAATCCTTACGAGCTTATATGGCATGGAAAAGGATACTATATGAAGTACGCTTTTGATATTTTACGGCGTAAATAGTAAAATCAGTTCTATAACTTGTTAAAATAAATTCCTCAGCTTCGAGAACACGCTGTACGTAGTATATTCCTCAGTAACCTCTAATAAACTAAGCACTGTGCTTCAAATCGTAGTCGTTTGGATATTATTAAAAACAAACCTGTTTGCTTCCTATAGTTTTCTGTCCATTTTATATTGTTTTTCTATAGTAGACAGCTAGTAGATACTTACTTAAGAACCTAGCTGTATAATTAATTGTAAGTTCCTTACGTGTAGCTGGAAAATTACATTGAACATGTCGAACTAGTCATCGCGTCGTAATTAATTTAACGTGACGTGCACTTATATAAGCAATAAAATAACGACATAAAAAGTCAATCTGCAATAATTTATTTCACTCCTAATTTATTCTCAATGTAAAATACTAAACCCGAGGAAAATTTAATGTAATAGGATAAGATATTGTAAAACAATTTTGTACCTTCGTATAGTGCATATTAAAAAGATGTAACTAGTACATATTAACTCGTTTCATTAAAACGTATCTTCGGGCATCCGCAGGAAGTTTGCATGAGCATGCAATGCAGCAGAGTTTAACTGATTCGCATTCCCAAACATACCGCAACATCTGTTTTCGATTGTGGACAAGATCTACCTTAAAACTTACTTAGAATTGGCGAAGTTGTAAAAGCGAACAGTTTTCTTCTTCTCACGGAGAGGATGTAAGCTCTTCATTTATTTCGGCAATTTTCTGGCGAGGTATTTGTGCCGGATAGAGCTAATTAAGTTTGGCACACTCCGTTAAATCAGCAGAGCTTTCCAAATGATAAAAAGACCAGAACATGTTTCTCCACAATTCCCAAAAATTCCATTATTTTATCGAAACGATGACCGCAACAACATAAATACGACCAGCAAAGCTAGCAATCGAAAGCTAAATATAGTAACATTTCCCAATAATAAACACGAAATTTGGAACGCATGCAATACAGCATTCTAAGTTTAGAAGCGTTGGAAAGTCGACCTTGGAACGATCAGTTTCCGCATTACCAATCACAAGATCACATGAACGTGAATTTCAAATCGAATCATACTGTTGTGTTCGTTATTCTCGAACAAAGCCAAAAACAATTAAACGTTGTACGTTAATATTTACTAGTAGGAAATAGTTTATCACTTGCCAAGAAAAGCATAAGGAATCGAATGGTGCACTTGCCAAATTATTCATTAACTTTGACGTTTACGTCCGTCTCTGACTCTAGAAATGATTCATTTTCGATTAACGTAGCGATTCTAAATATAGGGTTATGAGTTTTTTTGTGCATATTCCATTGCAATAACTTTTTCTTTCTAATTTTACGCTCAGAATGCTTTATTTAGATACGCGGATATCTAGAAAGATCGCGTTGCCTTTAGTGGAAACATAGTTGGAAACTACAGTTTCACGCGTTTAGTATTTCTGAGAATTCAAGTTCAATCATGAAAGGGGAAATACGGAAAATTCATTGTTCTAAGTATGCCTTACAGAAGATGAAATCTGCGAAATAAAAATTAAACTAATGGCAAAGTTTTATAATAATCACAATGAAAGAACAAAATTATACTGCCATCTAACTACCATATACAGACGTGCATTTCGCCGTCATACAGCTCATCAGTGCATATTTGTGTTAGGCAGAAATCGATCAACTAACTTGCCGTATAAATTCCGTTGGCGTGAATGAGAGTATCTACTTAATCACATAATTTGGAGAAATACTTGCCAGTCGTAGAGACACTTGCAAAAATTTCAACAAATTATCTGATTAGGGTGTCCTTAATTAGATACTCTCATCCATATATGTTTCCACGTCAATAATAACAATAATACTATATTTATTGAAAGCGGTATTAGTCAGTTACAAAATAATAAAGGCAAAACAAAATTCGAACAAATAAAAAAGCAAGAAAACTTTCTGTTTGGCATCATTAATTCTTACTAGATTAATACTAATCTCAAAAGCTTCAAAGCTGAAATAAACTTCCTTTTTGCTGCTTTTGTCGAAGCACAGGGTTAAACATTCTAATTTCATTAGTGGAACTGTATCAAATCAAAGTAAATCCGTCTTCAAAACCTCAAGATTTCGCCATTGGAAATAAAAAAAAGAAACACATACAGATGATCAATGAAGAGAAATAGCACCTCGATCTAATACAGCTTAGCGAACTTTTCAACATTATTGGAAGACCAAGTTATTTTTGCACGACGTAATCAGGAATATAAAGACACTTTTAAGAAAGCGTCCATGAAACCTTCGACCTAATACTCCTTGCTGCTTGCTAACCAGGCTGCAGTACAACACTTCAGGGCTTCACTTTTCTGCAACTCTTTTGAAAATGGTAAATTAAATTTTCACCATGTATTAGCAAAGCATCCAAAGAAATTATGGATTCTATGCCATTCCAATTCAATTATGTACATACATATTGCCACAATCCAAATACAAAGCAATGGAATACCTCTATATCGCAGCGTTGTATAACGCACGTTTGTTGACCCAACAAAAATCTAGGTAACAAATGTTGCCAAAGTTTATTTTCATTGCAACGCCCAGTAATTTAAATCCTACTAACCTTGCGATGTAGGGTCCTTCAGCAGAAATACATTCATACATACATAATATGTAGGTGGGTAGATGTACACAGATCTGTCAAAATATTTATTCTTTTTCAGTTTGTAAACTTATCGATGGCGCAACCTAATATATAAGAAAGTAATGCGAAAGTATGTACATAATGCGGCCAATGCCTCCTGATGTTTCTAAATTTACTCTTCAAGAACATTTGTTTTTGATTGATTGAAATGTTTATGTTATTGTAGAAGCCGTTTCCCAGTTGCATTTTACTGAAAATATGCAAAATATCTCTTTATATCCTGGTCAATAACTTATAACAATAGTTTTGGAGATACCAACACCAGAAACAGTATTAAACATTAAAGTTCTGCTTAATAAAATAGCCATCATGTGGTTTATTTAAAACCAAGACAAGATCCTTTAACAAACTTTAGAGGACTCAAGAGGACACAACTCACGCTAACATTTTGATAATTTAATCTTTTCCATAGAATTAATATGGATGGAGAATCCTTGAGATATAGAAACCACCCTTCACTTATGTAATATAGCTAAAAACCAGAACCTTACCTTAATAGCAATAAAGACTACAATATAAACATGTTAGCCTCAATAAAATTATTCCACTTCCATTGGGGTAGCCTCTGAGAAACATTGTTGCTGGTTAATAGGCCGAAACGTTTGTGACAACTTTTTTTTGTAAAATATTGGCTATATTGCGAATATGAGGAAAAACAAGCCATCTTCAACAGAAAAATTAAAAGTAATATGAAGGGTTATTTTCAGAAATATCTTTTTAATAATTTTAATAATTTTTGCAATAATCGCAGCACTGACACACGTCGGTTTTATTTACCAGCAGACACAAGAATTTCTGCAAAAATAACTATAATCAAGGTTATCGCGTATCTAAACGAATAACAGCTACATTGTCATTAGCATAAATTGATATTGTATCCTCGCATTTGAATTTATCATAAACTATGCAACTTGATCACCAATTTCTTGCAAAATCACTAAATTAAAATCCAAATGTTGAGGTTCGATCTTATTTGGGTTTATACTTGACGTTAAAGCTACTTTCAATGTTCTCAGTAATTTCAGCAACAGCCAAGGCAAGTTGGATAACTAATGACATTGATCTTTCGCCCATAACAGCTTCGGGTTTCGTAAAAAGGAACGAAGTCTCTGGGGTGTATAAAACATCTCATTTGTTAGGAGCTTTCGAAATTTGTAACAAAGATTATAAAAGACTGTCCTACTATCATATTTTTTTTTTCTATTCACATATACTACGTTACTATAAAATCGTCATTTTGATTTTTCGCCATTTTATTCAACATTAAAGACACAGGAGTATTCAGTTCGATTTAATCTGGTTACACTCACGTCGCGATTTTTTGCACTACCATATTTGATGCTAGTCGAAGAATGTATGCGTATAGTTAGCGTTATGGACTTGACGTTTCATTTTTATGTTCGAATCAAAATATTTACGAACTTATTTTAAGGCATCTACATACACACATAGAGTCACACGACGCGCTATACCAGAGAAGCTAGATATATTTCGGCGATCGTAAACCGCGCAGCGCGCACTGTATAGAGAAGAATGCGTGTCGGAATGAAAACAAGCGTGCAGGGTGCTTGCGTTAGGCCCAACGTTTCGTGCGTAATATTTTTAGTTCGTCGATGATCGCATCTGTATCGCCAGTTGGGGCACAATATTCTATTATATTCTAGACCAGTTAAAAATAGCGAAGAGTCTCACCGGTGGCACACGAGTTAGTTGTGACATCACGGACGCACGTCGGCACTCTACTTTAAATTGATACCTTTCTGGGAGTTGCCGATCAACCGCACTGCTGCCCATGACGCGAAACTCGCACTCATTCGGAACCGGCGCCAAAAAAAGCATGTGGTCAATTACTTGGACCGTTTTCGCTCGTACAAAGACAACGCTACGCTTCCCGCCGGCGGCAAGACAGAGATGCGAACCGTATAACTGCCAGGATTCGCCAGTGCGAAAATAGTGAGTTCCACAAACAACACAAAAGTGGGGAGCAGCATCAGCACCACATCAGAGTTCGAGGACGGACACGAGGCGCAAACGGAGCACAGAGCGTGCGATACCGCGACCTGGGATAGAATCCTCAAGCAAAAGAGGCCCACGCGTCGGGCTTCCATGACGACGACGCGGGTGACGTCACCGAGGCGGTGGAGCAGAGGCGTTGAGAGTTGGCGTTGAGTACCTGCGACCAACTACTCACACATGTCCGACACTCATTCACATCCAGACCGTGTTCCCGGAGTGCGTCGCGTGTGTTCCGGTGGTGTGGTGCGGCATGGCAACGGAGCAAGACTCCGGTGCCCGGCGGCAGCAACATGTTAACACTAGCAATGCGGAGAGAACACGAGGACGCAAAGAATAATAGTAATAATAATAATAATTCTGCGACCAGTGACGGCTACACGCGTCAGAGATCTCGGGACAATGCAACAGGTGGTGACGAATTCGTAGATATCCTACAAGTGCAGCAGCTATTGCTTGAGAGTGGCGTGCCTACGAACGGAAACGGAAGAAGCGGCGTCCGAGGAGGAGGAAGAGGAAGAGAACAGCCGACCACGATCGATGGACGGGGAAGACTACTGGACGCCTTTCCGGCGCAATCCTATTATTATGGCAGCTACGGCCAACATCATGCACCGGCAGCCGCCGCAAGCGTTGACGATCTGGTCGCTCTGTGGTTTGCGGGACCTACCGCGTCAGGTGTGTTTAGCCTTTCTTCTATTTCATCTTCGTTCGCTCCTCTCTGAGATCACGATCATCATATTCTCTCTTCCGTACATGCACGTTTTTTGTTTGTTTCGTTACTCTGTACCGCACTTTTTAATACGACTACACGCTAGTAGATATTTATCGCTTCATCTTAATGCGCAATTACACAGTAATTATATTGTACAAATATACTCCATATTTTATTTAAATTAATTTTATTCACTTTATACGTACTCAAAACAAAATTCAACGTTTCTGGCACTGACTTGATGAGATTTGAGACCCATACATTAAAAATTTATTATATTTATTTATATTGACATCTAAATAACTACTGTGTAAATCGTATCAATTTTAAAAAGTTCCTATGAAAATCTAAAACTAATATAACTAAAAAGAAATGGACGGTGGTCTCAATTTTTATTTATTTTTCTAACAACTGCAAGTACTAAAAGTCACAAAAATTATAATTTATGATATGAAAACTAGCAGCAACATTTCTTCAGTTGCAAAATGATTTATCTGGCCAGTGTTGTATGTAGAACCACTAATAATAACTGCCTAAAATCTCTAAATCTCTATTCAATTCTTATATCAGGACATTCATGCAAACCGATAAATACATCACATTCATCTAATTTTATACCAAGATTTATCCATTATCAATATTTCATTTGTAAGAACTCCCTCGCATTGCTGAAACTAGGAAAATTGCCACTGTAAAACAGATCTCTCCCCTAAATGTATATATACCATAAATGGCAATTTCTTACCAGTACCATTTGAAATAAAACGGCGGTACAATTTGGCGGACTATACATGTTTTTTTAACAATTGTCGACTCAATTCTTACTCAAGGTGTCATTAAAATAAGAATTCAATTTCTTCGTTGATTTAGAAGCAGAAACAAGCTCTTTGTTGCATTTGTCATACATTATCCAAAGCTCTAAAAAAATTAAAGCATATTTATTCTTTCATAAAACACTAATTACACTGATCGGCAAATAGTCTCAGAATCTTTCTTACACCATCAGCTTTTTTTTTGTTATCCCCTATTTAACATTTGAATTCCGGAATATAATATCGTTAAATCAGGGAGACAATAATCCTGTATCGCTGCCTGTATACGTAATATTTTTGTAATAGTTGTTCCTAGAGGTTGGCCATCGCCACTATTCATACTATCTAATTGAGATGATAATAGGGCAAAATGGGACCCAAGCATGCTTGCAGACTTCTGTTAAATTCCGAAAAGAGATGAAGCAAAATATAACAGAAAAAGGAAGTATGACGAGAGAACTGACACATCTATCTTTTAGGTGAATCACTAGTTTAATATGGTATACCGTATACAATAAACCTAAAACTATAAAAATTTGAATCACTTCTCGGTCAAACTCCTTACGTGATAAAAAAAATCTTAATTTAAAAATTAAAATTTACGTGGAAAATACTATTCCCTGACAATTTTTTTTGATTGTGTTATTGACTCCAAAATGATTACCTTGCAAATGCTTTGTTGCACTAATTTGATATCGCTTATGACTTCTTTAAGGGGAGAAAATTTATACAATAAGCACCAAAATAATATGTTGTTCAAAGATTTGTAGATAACACATCTAAAAATTTTGTATCTAAAGTTAACACCTGTATCTAACTTGCAATGTGATCAATAATACCAGTTAAAGAAAAGATGGTCTGATGAATAAAAAGATGACCAACAAAAACAACAAACAACGAACAATTACTAATTACCTACTTCTGCATAGGTGAAGGAAAAATATCTTTAATACTAATTTTATGGGGCCCCCTTTATGAAAATCATTTGAAAATAAAATTCATGATAAAAACAAGGATTCTATATGAAAAGCTTACAGAGAATATTACATTCATTTATAATTATAAACACAATAATATCGTGTTAGACCATGCTAGTTTGATAAGTTTCTTTCCTTTGATATGTGGATGTGTTAACACATCTATTTCCTGCCTTCTACATTTTCCCTGCTGGATATGTTGAATATATATATTTATAAGATTACCTTCGACAAATTTTTCGATCAAAATAATTTAAAATAAAATTAAAAATATGATCTAAAGAATATACAATAAATAAGTAGTCCTATCTCACTAATCTCAAGCTCCTCCCGCAGGTGTCCGATTAAGCCATTTCCACGAATGGCAATGAGATTTGCGAAAATCTAGTAAGCAAATTCTGTCTGTTCAATGATCGAACATACAGAATTTGCCAAATAACAATTTCCCAAATAAATTAATATCAAACCCTGCTGCTTGTAGGTGGAAAATAACAAATAACATTTGGTCGAAAGAATCTCATCAGCCCGGCGTATGAAATTGTTGTTTGCGAAGCTTTTAGCTTGCATCAATATTTAATAAAAATTGTTATTACTTCTTTTTTAAAGCTGTACGGTAGGCGCAATCAAGAGTAGCCTAGAAATAGTATAATTCCTACCTACGCAACAAGTTTCTTTGTTCCAACATTTAGTGCGAAGGATGGGAAGATTACTGGTGTTGCTAATTAAATTTGCAATTACCTTTATATTTGTCAAATAGCAGATATCATTTATATCGTTCAAAAATAAGTAGGTGAAATAACAAAGTCACTGGATTGAAGGCTTATAGGGCCGATTATAATTTTTAATAAACGTATTCAACGATACACTTTGATTAGTTAGAGCCGAAATTTTAATAAAAATTAACAACTCTTGCTTGAGTGCGCGATCAATCTCCAAATGCAACTTTATTCTTTCTTGTTCAGTTAAATACATTTTAATTAAGATACTCTTAAAATAGTTTCAGCAATTGTGGTGCAAGTAAAGAAACACAAATCACAGATGTAAATCGCCATTTTCGAGCATATTTGTTAAAAAAAAGCTGTTAGATTTTATCAAATTTATTAAGAAGAGATTGTTTAAAATCTGGCTTCTCCTAAACAATGAAAGGTACAATAAATTATATTAAAAGGTATTACATTTCTCATATCTGGTATTATTAATTTTTTTGAGTGTATGTTTGTAGACAAGCTTTAATAATTACTGAAAATAGCACACACCAGATCCTATAATTTTACATACTAAACTGTCAAGAATTTACTGTTATACTTCGTTATTGTTCTTTTTTCTTTTCCTGTATTGTAGCACTCCCATGTAACATCTAACAATACTTTACAACAAGAATGCGATTATAAACAACTTAAAAAAAGACGATAATACCATTAGACATGAAATTAATCGACTAAAATGTCAGGATTAAACATGCCACTTAAACGAATACATACATTTTCTAACAACCGCACTTGGCAGTGACATTATATCACACCATACTCCAACGCGAAAGATTTTTAAGCTTAGGTGTATTGAACCCATTATATACAAAGTGGGCGATGTAAATTGGGCGTCCAACATATTTTGTTGATTTTCCGCGAAACAAGTAGCGCAATACCACAACAAACACCCTACACGCACGATGTGTACAAACAAATTCAGCTGTTATCAACTTAATGCCGTCGATTTCGATAAGGAAAACCGCGTAATCCGGAATAGGCGGACGTCTGCATAGATAATCTAATTTGTATTGATATTTCGTCATACCATGTCAATACGGACGTTTAGATTTGTTCAAAGGAGTCAACATCTATCTCACGTATGATACGAGAATCTAAATTAAAACCCTTTCAATCCGTCTTATTAATAATGCATGGTGCAATGAAGTCCCTTTCTTATGTTTATTGAAGAACGTGCTATATATAATGTCACTGTTGCAAATTTCGAGGTTAGCTTCCAGGAACAACTGACTTTGAGAGATTTTAAAAAAGATCTCAAAGAATTAAATCTATCAATTCTCCCGGGACTACCTTGCTTCAGAACTTCAAATTTTGCAGAGAAACAAAAAGCGACGTTCATACTACAAAACAAAACATCGCAAATATAAATTCATCATTAGCAGCTTTCGATGACCATAAATCTTCTTAACTGAACCACATATTTCGTTCAATTTATTTCATGACTTACCACTAGACTGGATAAATCACTGCCAAACTTGACGCTGCTTTACTGAGGAATATAATCTCTCTTCTCCGATATTTGCAATTCAAATTATGTAATGTTCTTATTGGACATTTTCAAATTTCAGATTATAAAACAACATCTTGGCTCATGAAAAACCAAATAATCACTGAGCAGCATTTCTGCTTTCTTCCCAAATATGGTGCAATGATAATATGGTCTATGTATTCCGTATGACTTCACTCATAATACTTAATTTTGCCCGTATACCTGTCTTTTTATTGTTAAACGTCGTATCGTAAATTTAGATATGCGTTGACGTAGATTCCAATTTAAAAAGAGCAAATTTATATGAAAGAATCATACAGTTATTCCAAAAATATCGGAATTACACATCAAATTTATATTTAAGCGCGTACCTCCAGGAATAGAAAACGGCGTCTAATTTTACCCGCGCTAAACGTAAATATTTGAACAACTCACATACCGAAATAGTATCGGCATTAGTTAATTATTTAGGGAATCGTTGCAAATGCTAGAAACATCTCCATAAACTTATTCCGTGAGAAGTACCATGTGTACTTGATTATGTTCGTGTATAAACGTTACGAAGACCTGTACATAATCAATAACGGGCAGCTTAAAAATAATCACTATAATATTGCTTACCCATTCTACGCATTTCTATATTTATAACTTGAAATGCAAGGCGTTATACGGAAGACAATTTATTATTGCTAAAATAGCTCGAGTTATAACGTGTTCTTTGCAACGTTAGCGCTAACGTTAATCACCAGGAATGGTAATAGTATTCAAATTGCACCATGGAAAATCTCCTCAGAATGCACTAAATTGAATTCACCTAATAAAGCAGACGGTTGAAATCTTAATCTTGGCAACGATATCAATTTTACTAAATCTCCAGAAATTTTGTGGAATACACACAAATTCACACACATTCCTCCGTTAACGTTTGTGCAAACGCATGCAGGTGTTTTCCAAAAATACATGATTTGATTTGCGCTTCCAAAATCGTTTTTTTTTTATTGTCCTATTGGCACTATAAAATCGTAAAACTTGATATAATCCAGAAGAGATTTTCCGCATCATAAGATGAGGATTAAGTAGAGCAAATATTTTGGCAAGGAAGCGTCTTCATTCTAACCCTAGAAAAAATAATTTCAAAAGACAGCAGTAAATTTCTCAACGACAAACGTTGTGGGACATCAAAAATATATTTCTGACAATATTTTCGCGTCTATTTATGTCAACTATGTCCTTTGCAAATGGTATAACTCTAAGAAAAAATGGTTTTCATCTATTTTATTTCTTTGATAATATTCGCAGAATGTAATTTAACTACGAACTGTATTATACGAGGGCAATCCCGTAGTTTCCCATCCAGCACAAAAACGTATTCTTTTGTCAAATTCAATCATAGTCTCTTCGTAAGACTACACCTTTCCTAGCGATGCTCCCATCTCTTCCGTTCACATAGTAGTCGGTGTCTTATTCTGTAAAGTATGCGTTTACGAATATGATGGCCTCCTCATCCGATGAAAATCTCTGTTCTTCGAGCGAAACTTTGGACCTAGGAAGCAGGGAAAGGCCGGGGCCAAATCTGGTGAATAGTGTGTATAGTCTATCAATTCGAATCCCAATTAGTGAATTTTTGGCATGACGACCACTGAAGTGTTAGATTGGTAGAACGAAACTGTCTTTTTTTCAAATACCGCCTTTTTTTTCGCAATTTCTGCCTACAGCTGCCAGCATTCAACAACTGAAAAAAAATTATACAGCGTGCGTTCTATGTTCCAAGCCGATTTTGGTTTGGCTATCATCTGACAGGTACAGAACTGGTAGTTGTAGATGGTGGTTGATAACAATTTATTATAGGGTGAATACGCAAAGAAAATTATGTGAGTTTTGTGGTGTTAATCATATATCTAGTGGAAGATAAAGCAAATTTTGGGTGAAAAGAGTGCTCTTGTACACAGGGGCACCACTCGTCGATGCCGTGCACAAGAATTCGTAGTATCCTCGTCATATTTGTCTAATAATTCGTTTTAGTTCTCAAAACAGATTTGCATTTATTTCCGTATTTAATATAAAATTCAACCGATGCAAGGGTTACAGGAAATGGCGGCGAAATTGGAGTTCTCGAGTTTTACAGCTCGATACAGCGACGAGGCACATTTCGATTTGGCTAACATCATACAATATGCACCGCACATCCTCATTTCATACACCAAAAACCGTTACACCCTGAGTGCGACTCCTTGATTTGATCGCCCTTACTTATTTCCTGTGGATGTGATACTTGAAAGGAAAGGTGTATATAAACAACCCAACCGCAATCTTGATGCTTAAGGACAACATTCGGAACAAGATTGCCAAAATAACAATAGAAGTCTGCGAGAATATTATAAAAAACGTGCGCATTTCAATCATGGCCAGAGGAGGGCGCTTGACCGACATTATTTTTCATAAATAATGTTAAGGAGCACATAATGCATAAATCATAAAATTATTTTTCATTGAAAAGGTATCCTGGAACGTAAACCGCACTCAGTATTACAAGAATATTTTCAAGTTTGAAACTGCTCAGGCTAACCTCTTAATTCCAACGTTATATGTGAAATGAATACTTTCATTCCGTTGTCATTTATGTAATTAGCACTTATCACAGTAACGAGAACGTAATTCGTGTAAAATTTTAATTAGTACAGAAATGAATTAGGAACGCGCTGAAGCAACTTACACGTGAAAAACGTATAGTAACGCAATTAAATCCTTATATCATCGAGATAACTATCCTTAGTTGCGAACATCGAAATGCAAATAATATCAACACTTGAAAACGAAATGTTGAATGTATTGGAATTTATCAGATGAAAGCTCACAAAGGTAACACGAATAACTGAAGATTTGCTGAGTGCAACTATGCATTTTGAATTTGTAGCCAATTAAAACGCATATAAAGTATCCTTGTCAATTTAATATACTAAAGGTACTATTGTAAGAATAAGAAATGCACATTCTTTTATTGTTTTCTGCGCGCTACGCTACACTGAAATGTAGGTCTTATGGTTTGGGGCACTGCGGTATGATAGCAGGTCAGCTTTAGTATTAATCATAGGCAAAATGTAATATTCAGGAAACTATCGAGCTTCATACTATTTCAAACACTCTTTGGTTGGTCAAGAAACTGGGTTAGCCAGATGGTGGAAACTCTTGAAGATGAGCTACAGCTTGCATGAGACGAGGTCTTGCAAGACAACTTTAATGACCTCGTACAATATTAGTAAATAAAATCATATTCAGCAACACAACGGCCACATCGTATCACTTTCCTAGATCTTGATAGAATTTTGGCCAAGAGTAGACCGTTTATCGAGCCGCGTAATATTTACGTTAGCAGGAATTTGAAAGAAAATCAACGGGATATTTTACAAATGGTGAATTAAATGTTGCAAAGTTTATGTAAATCTTGTATTTTCTAGATAAATAATAATCAATCAACATCTACACGCAAACTGGCGTCAGAATTTACTTTGGCCCAGATTCAAGTATGGTGACATTTAAAACGACTGGAATATTACAACTAGTTAGTGGAAAAATTAAAAGACGACGATTTTTTTTAACAAAATGATCTGGTCAGACTAATTAAAATTTACCAATGTTGAAATCTGAAACAGAAAAGCTAAGCACTATTGGGCACTACAGAAACCTAGACAAACGTTTTGAAAAATCATCTCATGTAGGATCAATTATGCATAAAAAAATATTAAATGGGGAAAGATACTTAAAACTTCTTGGGACATACGTATCTAACTTCTTAAATAATAAAGACAATTATGAGGAGTTTAAATCAAGGGTTTCCAAACCGTTGAATTGGAAACAGTGGAGCTGTTGAATGACCAGTAAGTTCTCCTAACTTCCTCTGAATTATTTTTTATGGGTTATTTATAACGTTAACGTGGCCTAGAGAATGTTGCTTCATTTTTTCTCTGCAAGGCCAAATAATGGTGCTAGAAATAAAACAAAGGGAAACCTATATATATGGTTAAACTGGTGAAGTAAAAATTATGTTTTATGGGGAAGTATGTAGATAGTACAATACCGACTCCTGGAAATCTATAAACTGTAAAGAAGGCAAATAAACAAAGCAAAATAATATCAAAAAAATTTAACATCATAAAAGCATGATGATTTGAACCCCAGAACGTGTTCTACTTCCAACATTAAAGAAAAGCATGGGTCCAAATATTCTTAAATAAAATCTCTGTTTTCTATATAATGCGTCGATTTAAATAACATAACAATGTTTAATAAAACTGGGTGTCCTATTTAAGCCCGTGCCAAATTATCTTCAACGTTCTTTTAGAGAGTATGTTCGGTGCGAACGAATGATAGAATCGTTGAAAAATATCTTCTCAGTAACCTACTTTCATCAAACACAAGAATTTGTTTCGAATTTCGAACAAAGAGCGTCAATTATCCAATTACAAGACGTCAATGAAATTACTGAAATAATAGATATAACTTTTTCTTACTTCGTAGCTAATAAGCAATGAAAGAGTTCCATTTGATGCGTAGATACTTGTGAAGAATACAGTAAATATTTGATTTGTCGAATTACCTTTAAAAGACAACTCCTGTTTAGCGTATACGCAGTAATTAGCCATGAGAGTCATATAAATTACGAACCACCTCCATGTTATAATTATCAATAATTGTAATATCGCCTTTTACGGCCCTACTTACATAATCCGCGTCGTTTCACGTTTTAAAACGCTTAGTTACCATACGTTTTCTTATTGGACGGGCCCGAATTGGTATTAGGTACTTACCGGGAGTAATCCCACACGTTTCGTTTGCACCAACGCTTGCACAACGTCACAAACGGAATATGTACCAACTCATAATGGTGCTATTAGTTAGCGCTTTTAATTATTCCTCAAATATATTTAGTCATTACGATTCTGTTAATGGATGTATCCGCTTTTTTCTTCCACTCAGAGACGGCTACCATTTACGGTGCGCTCTCTCGCAAAGCAATTGGTCTGAATAGAGTTAGTGCATATCCACGGTTGGGACCGCGAGCAAGCTCGAACCGTTGACAGAATAGAAAGTTTATAAGGCAATCTCTTAATACATCAATTGATATACATAGATCTCTTTGCCCATCCCATTTAATAAATAGCAAAATGGCGACGGTTTATATTTACGTTCTCCATTTTATTTCGTTGTATTTGCTTACTCATGCGATCGTATCTGTTTATATAGCTTGCTGCCGCTGGTTCTTTTTATTTGTAATCGTCGAACCTTTCAGAACCTGGTCGTAATTTGTTTACTAGAGTTAAGACGAAATTTTGGTTTATATAGTGGTAGATGTAGTGCAAGAAAATGGAAATTCTTCTAGGTGCCCAATCGCGAGGTCTCAAACTATGAAGTCCTGAATATTTGCGCTTATACAATATGTTATAAATTTGATTAACTGACTGTTTTCTAAATTCAAACAGAATCTCCATCATGGAGTACCCTCTAGATACTTCTTCGCAAGTTAAGATTTATAAAATCAATAAATAACAACGCTTTCGAAACATTAACGTAAAAATTTGATGTTACATGCCCTCTCTATGGCAACGCACGTCAAAATAAAACGAGGCGTTCTTTTGAATGATAGAACATCAACTAACTTTGAAGTAGAAGTAAAATTTGTACACTACCGCACTTGAAATTGCTCTTAAAATGAATTAAATTAACCAAATACTCAAAGACGACTCGAGTGTTGTAGCGTCTCTTCGCTCCGTTGTTCCAAAAGATTGTAAATGCTAAAATGGGCTCATCTTTCTCATGCCACGCTCCTTCCAACAAGACTATCGAAAACTGGACTGGAGAGACGCGAATTAAGGAAATGAGGATTAACTGAATAAACTGCTCCTTATCGACTGGACTCATAGATAAAAATACGTTCCTTTGTTTCACATATAGTTGGGCCTGCTGTCTGGTCTAGAAGTGCTTTGAAATTGAGCGTAAAAATGGCGAGATAGCGAGTACATTTTGTACTTCCGGCAGCACTCTGTACAATCAATAAATAAATTAATATTATAAATTTAATCCCAGTGAAAAAGGACCTCAAAAAATGGTATTACTTATTGTATTACACGGGAGGGAAGATCGAAATCGATTCCAATCCAACAAAAACTAACATTTGAAACATCCATGTAAGGAATAATCGATTTATCAACATTCTTACAAGCCACTAACTGTATTAAACTAAAGTATACGTGTGTGTTGAAGCAACAACTTATTTTTAATGCAATCGAGTAACTATACGTATAAATTTAGATATTAGGTTAGATTTAATCAAGTAAGGTTATTAAGCAATTTTTTCTATGAATTCCATTGACTCTGTGCGCGCTTCTGAAAAACGCATTGTATAAACAATGCTAAAAGAGTTAAAAGCGGTCGTCAGTTTCCAATTTCTTGAAAAACCAATTATACAATTTTTGGGGTATATCTTTACGTAAAGCAATAATTTAAAATTTCTTGCGACTTGACTTCACCAGTTACCTATGTTCGTTCGTGAATACGATTACACGTATTTCTTTTTATTTTCTTCCGTCCTAATCTCAATATTTATTATTATTCAGTAACAACCTACGAAAACTACATCAATTCAGGCAAAAATATTTGTTTGCATACAAAATGGTGGCGTAGGTTTCGCTTTCTTAGATTACCTCGGACGACATCGTGTTTTTGGCTCCTCTATTATAGCGTCATATGGCGTATTTACATTAAGACTTTGACTTTTTCCACAAATTGGTCTTATAAATAATAATATCCAAACAACACTCACACTCACCATTTTAGATCCGCATGCTAGTATTCTATTGTTAGAGCTATTGTCAGCCTGATATTTTAGTAGACCAGAACACAATTTCCTGTGTACAGGCTGAATTTAGTAAGTCGGATCTATTTTAAATTCATATTTTCTACCGCGAAAATTTATTCATTCGTTTATGTGACACGTTTCCAAGTCTCTGGAAACTACCATGTTTTCTACACGTAACTTTGGCAAGGTAGAGTGAGAATTTTCTCAAACATTAATTCGAAATTCCGCAATTTCCGACTCATACGCTTTTTAAATCTACATGTACGTATGATATGATATACATATGAGTGGTTTTTTGACGTAAGGAACGTAATACGCTCATAAATATCGTGTGTGTGTGAGCGCTCAATATTAGTGCGCATTGTAAAATTTCTAGAACGGCAAAATCCGTGCGGCCTAAATCGTGTTCGACATAGTTATCCTAAATCTATAGATATACTTGTATATACCTTCTTTCTTGAATTATCAATTGATATGATGATTTTTTATTATAGGCTAAGGTTAAATTGGTAAGATCCTAATCGCCAATCCCCATTTAGTCGACCTTAATCAAAATGAACGCAGTTCTATTGCCAATAATTCTAGATTGTAAGAAGTTACCTTTGCCAAGCGAAATCTTTTTACCTAAAATTATTTATTGAGGCCTTGCAACATTTCAAAATTATATTTCATATTACACTTAATCTAACCAAAACTATTTCAAAGCGTAGTTGCCGCAAATATTTCGACTAACGGAGTCAAACCCCTCGACCTCCTATGAACCTGAAAATATTGAAGCTGTATGTCTGGTTTTTTAGCCAAGCCTTTTGCGTCCTAAACACTGTACCCTAGAGGTCAATTGTGTTATTCCTGAGTTTGGCCTCAATTTTAGGTTATACAATTAGATTTAGCCGTGTACGCAATAAATCTCTCTACGGTAGCATCAACTGCTGTCCAATTGGGCTAACTGTGCAGGGCTAATTACGAAGTGTAGTACAGGAATCCATCCTTAAAAGCCGCCCCCTTGCGCAGATGCCCTCTTAGGCAACCACGGTCCTGTCCATAGATATCTAATTACCATCAACAAATAAATGTTGAGATAGTTTTCCTAGGTTTTGGTTGCTGTATATCTGTTGAGCTGCATGGTTTCAGTAGAGCTGGACTATACATAGACCCGGTGGTCGACAAAACATTTCCAGATAAACCAAACGGTGGCCAAATGTATGTTTTGGAAGAAACGACGATATCTGTCGTTATATAAATTGCGAGGCAGATAATTGTTAAACGAATTAATATCATTTTAGCCGTATTTTTTCACCTACATCATACATCTACAGTTGTGATGATATAAACTAAAAAGTCTTTGGTTGATAAAAAGTTGAAACGGAAAAACTGTTGTATATGATGTAAAATGAGACAAACTGTTGATGAATTCATCGTATCTTCAATGAATTCAATTCACTTAATTCTAGCAGAGAAATCATAAGTTTTCTAGCTAATCATAGAACCATGGTTTCAATCTAACTTGACCTCTTATTCTTTCTTACAGCGCTTTGCTCCAAACGCAAAACAGCAGCTAATTAATATTGTTCATCAATCCTTGAGTTGCTCCTTAGTTTCCCAATCAAAGTGTGATAAGCTATTTTGAGTTTACAAATATAACCTTTAAATTGCCTAATAATAAAATAATACTTATATTTTATTTTAATTACTGAACTAACTGAAACAGAAACTGAAAGTACCCTCCGCAAAGAGAAATTCGCTTAGAAATTTTCATACCAGGATAACACAAGTGCAAAGGAGTATCGTAGGGGTAAAGCGACCTCGACGGCGTCGGCAAACGTCGTCAGGCACCCCGGACGGGGTAGGGATGTGAAAATTCATGAATGAATTTACGTCACGACCCGCTGTGGCGCACGCTCGCCCCTTACGCGACGCCCCACCAATCCAACTACACCCCTCGGAGCGTATTCTGACGGGCGTCGCATAGTTTTCCCTAATTGATAAATAGTTCGACGTGAAATTCTGTTACGTCGGGAAGCTTCTTCGCTAGCATTTCACCGTTCTTACGGTTAATTCCGCAGCTATTTCTCCTTTAAAGTCGACCATAATCGGTGATAATCGAAAACGAGTAGAAACGTCACAATTGATTTTACGAATGCACGTATCATACGGTAAATGTTAAGGTCACGGTCATCTTTCATTGAGCAGATATTCCACAGTCTAACCGCATCATAATGCATTGATGTAGTTCATGGTTACTTGCGATCGATGCCGGAATTATTTTAAAAAAAGTTGTAGTTTCAAATTTAATTGATCAGAGATAAAATTAAAGATAACTGTGGGTATCTTCAGTGACATTTTATAAAACTAAGTAAGTATGCTTAATTGTGTGCGTAGCATGATTGTTTTATGTTTTAGTGAATCCTTATTTTTTTTTGTTAAACTTATAATTTGAAAGGGGTGCGTCTGTTTTCGTGATAAAATCGGGAATTAATTGAACTAATGGATAAGAAATATTACTTTTATTATTATACCTAACAATAAAAAAAATCTCAAACTCCGTTGATCGCAAAATTTATTTTTATACTTTACAAACGTAACTTGTTCAGTTTATTGGTTCTTAAGCAACTACTTTCAATTCGATTCTGCGCTTTTATTCAAAAAATTATTTAATGCTTCATTATTACATTCTCCGAAGTCTATCGATTCACAAAACCGCTCGGAGCTAAATTACGCAAGGACTGAAGCCTGATATCAAGATCTGAAAGTAAACCACACCACTTTAAGAACAACTAATTCTAAGTTCCTCTAAAGTCTTAGATGGGGCCTGGCTCCGACTGCAAATTTTTCTGGTAGAATTTTAAGTCACTATTCACATGTTGGGTAATGATTAACTGAGCTTCACCCTTCACGGCGATTGGTAATAGTAACAAAGCCACGGAATCCCTTCCTCGCATCATTTATACAGAAAAAGCTTTAAAAGTTACATTACCTTCAGGGATCGTCATTATACGTAAAAAAAAGACCTGAAGGTTGTATTGCTTGAAATCACATTTTTTAGCTACGCCCTGTATAGTTCTTTGCAAGATTCACCACCGCAAAGTAAGCAAAACGAATCGTGAGAATTACTTTTCTTCAATGGGTAACCCCATCCGGGGACACATTTATACATCTACTTCGGCACCATTAACTACAGATATCTACAGCCCAATAAATATTATTATTATTATTGGTATTAATAAGAAAGTTTCTGCTAGTAAGGCCTTCTCTCAAATAACTCAAAGAAATTATTCTGATTTGCGTCATTGCTCCAATAATCCTCCATAAAACCTGTGAAACACAATAGCATTTACAGATATCAAAATTCAACGTCCGGACGTGATTACATGCGTACATTTGCATAGAGCGTATCTCGGGGAATGGTGTCAGCGTTGTTCGGAGGCGTCTGATGGTGTATCGGTACCTATGTATAAATGTAATGCGTCTATTACATAATTTCGCCGCGGCGGACGTCACGACGCCTGACTCAGACAGGAGAGAGCGCGTATATATTGCCAGCTGATGTATATTTTAAGCCGTGATCCCGAATTCGTTCTCTTCTCCTAGCGTGAGAACTTTCCGCTAAAGCTCTCTCTGTCCAGCTTTCGAATAATCCGGTATTTTTAATGGACGCTAACAGATGTTTTTCGAAAATAGTACGGTGTTGTTATTTTGCCACATGATGCGTGTTCTATATTTGAATCCATATATATGAGAATCTACAGTCGCTTGATACTGGATACCTTAACGATGCGATGTACGATGGGCTCGATCGATCTGACGTAAAGATGCAAGATAATCGATAATAATATCTCCCGCGGATTTGGAATTATGAAGACGGAGAAATTTATACATTTATTCCATTGTTTGGTTTGTAAGTTAATGTTTTTGGATGTTCAGAAATGTTTTGCTCCTATTTATGAAGAAAATTGTAGAATCAGTCCATGGTATGCAAAGTAGTAAAATTTCAATTCTCCAGTGTTCGTGTCTAGTTCAGAGATTTTGTGACATAGTTGCTAAGAAAATTTTGTTTTATTTTAACATTCGCAACCCACAAGAATATAGTTTTACCAAAAATAGTTTCCTCTTGAAAAGATAAGAATGTATCCTCAAAGGCCATGTAAGTGAAGCAAAATCTTTTAGATCAGTCTGATATAATGCTATTATAATATTTCATTATTAGTAAAATTACATATAAAATTGTTGATAACAAAGTTGCCATAGCTTTTATATGTAATTTTACCGAAACCCTTTTTAGGGTATACAATGAAGTTGGTGCAAAAGGACAAATGGTTCCACTACAAGAAAATTGAAAATTATACATTTCACAAAAGATCTTTAAAATTGGCTCTTTAGATAGTAAATGATTAATCCTTTACGGAAGAAGATATCCTCAGAATAGTTCAAATCAAAAAGTGATCTATGAAAATACAGTCCAAGGATAAAGAACAAAGAAATCAAAGCTGAAAACAGAAGCTTGTTGATGACCTGTAAAAATTACGTCCTCTGATGTTATTTACACCAAACAGTACTTTGGGTGGCAGCGCTTTAATCCTTCTTCTTCACTGAGAGCTGTAGTAGAATGTTGGTTCCTCACGCTTTGTTTTAGAAATTAAAAGTGAAAGAGTTCACAATGGAACCATTTCTATAATTTGACTATCTCACCTGATATATCCATGGCCAGTAGTATAAATGCTACGGTAAATTCATCTGTTTCGTCGATATTACCACACGTAAACGCATATCCACCATACGTATAACGTCGCAGTTGTTATTAAGCGGGGAAGTATTGTTTCCGAATTCAACCCGGCTTAACGCTGAAACGGTTAGGATTTCCGCGTCGTTTCTAGTCACGATTTGTTTGTTTTCGTTCCAGGAGCGTAGGACAGAGTTCGTCGGTCGCAAATTCGCGACCACCGGACGCTAACGTGCGATTTTTCGAACATATGCTACGCGCGCAATGATCCATAATTCATGCGTGAAAGAGAGAGGGCAATCAACAATGTTGGTATACCTATACACATACCTAACGTACAGATAGAGATAGGAGTAGATCGTACATAATATATAATGCCGTTCGGAGAAAGAGATAAGAAATTGACTAGCCTTACTTATATTCGTTGCAATGTCGCGTGTCCCGTGAAACTAGAAGGAGATAGACGTATCGATTCGGCTCGTCGGTTACGTCACGTCGACGTCACGCTACGTTTTCCGAAAGACGGTGGGGTTGCCGTTGGTGGAGGGGCGACCGTCTACGATTGGTTAGAATCAATAACTCCGACCTCCAAATATGGAATAGATGCTCCATTCATAAAGTAAAATTCTCCGCGCGCCGGGTTCAGTAAGCGAGCTGCCGTTACGAGAGTAGGTTGTGCACGATTGATAGTCGCTTTATTTGAAGCGCGCGTCCTTGATCTCTCGACACCCGCGCGAATAGAGATCCACCTCTCTCGTTTTGTACTATAGAATTGTGTGTGTGTTCGTTTCCTTTTTACTTTCTATTGACTTCTCATCCCGAACGTTCACCCCCTTTTTTTTGTCGATCGCGTCGAGAGCTACGCAAAAGCTGACAGTATATAGAAACACCTGATTCTTTTTTGGTAGGCGGTCCCGCGGCGAATCATCCCAATCCGCCGGCCACCATGATCATGGACGGCCTGGACACGCTGCCCGCACAGCATCATCATCACCATCATCATTCCACGTTTTTACTAACTGAGGCGGCCGCTGCTGCCCACCACTTCAACGTGCTGAGCTTCGAACCTTGCTTATTCCGAGGAACCAGCTCCAGCATTGAGAGCGGCGGAAGTCCCGTGCCGGCGGCTACCGGCTCCGCCGCCGATGAATCGACACCCTCCGAACCGCAACCTGGCGACCTTAATACTCCGGTCACCACGTCCGGAGATATTCCCACATTTTTCGGACCCGCCACCGTTGTCGAACCACCGCCTATTACAGGTTAGTAATCGAGGTTGCCCACCCACTTCCCCCATACAAAACAAAAAACATCATCAGCAAAGCCAGCTATAAAAAAAATAGAAAACATGCGAGATGTAACTTACCTAGCGCAACACTGAGAAATTAAAATAAGCTAATTAACACACAGTCGTCGAAATAGTAACCGGAAGAAAATATAACCGAAAGCTAAGGAATCACGCGAACTATATGAGACCACTGCAACTCGTATGAGCTGACAGCTATACCAAAGGAAATATTAATATTATAAATGGAGAGTAAGTATGCTAACACACACTGAAGAATCGATATGGTTGAAATAACTTAACTGATTTTTTAAGAGAAATTTACTTGAGGCAATTATTTATTTTGCTAATCCAATTGTATTTTGTTTGAATCAACATGATATTCATTTACCCGTATTTAGAGGAAGATTTTAATTGGATCAGCCATAAGTTGGTTTACTCAACTAAATGGGCTTTTCAGTATAGACAAGGTGCTCGGAATTTGGGCAACCGCTTATTTGTAAGCTTATCTAACCTTTTAAATTAAAAAAAAATTAAATTAGGTTCTGGCATAGTACGTTTACGCTTGAATCTAGTGTTTACAGATTCTTTAGGTGATTTCACTCTCTAAACAGGGGCTTCCATTATATATACTCTAAATAAATGCTAATGATTTTATGCAAAATACATAATAAATGTATTATTTGAGATAATTATCAAAATATATGACAAGAACGATATAATCTATACAAAGGTCAAAAATAGTTAATTTAATCTGATTTGAATCGCTTTACAATGCCTAATCACTACCCCGCTTTTAACTTTATTACCGCGAGAAGTTTGCAAAAAAATAAATAAGAAATTCTACTTTACCTAACACAACTTTCCTCTTTTCTGTCTTCTATACTTCTTCAAGGAAACAACAGATTCTAATTAATACTATACGACCAGTGAATATGTATTATGCGTAGGGCATACTTAAATATATATTAAAAATCCTACTATCTCCTTCAGCTTCAGCTGATATTGCCTTTAAATGATTGTAATCAACTTTTAGAATCTCTACGTAGCGAGGGAAGCTAAAATATTTTATTGAATAATTAACATTTGCTAATGCAGCTATTGTGCGGCTTGAAAAATAAACCACTCCCATTCACATTCCAATGAACTTATTTGATTCCTCACTAATGTACAATAATTTAAAAGTCGCATTTATTAACGTTGCGGTAAATTATGAATGAAAGTTCAAAGCAATGAAAACATTTTGCTTAATGTCATTACCAAGGCTAATAGTATCTAAAATATCTTTTTCTTTAACTTCGTTTTGATCTAACTAAATTCTTCCCTATTGGTTTCCAAACACGATGCCAAAACCGCATAATACCTACATACGAATTTTGTGCATAACGCATACCACAATCCATGTAAACATTCACAGTGCTCGCCGCGAACAGGTGTAAGAAAATCTACATACACAAACACAAACATGTGCATGCACACATGTAGATGTACAAATCTCTATTTATATTCCCGACGTTCGAAAGTCAGGCAGCAGCACTTATGTTTCCTGCTGGCTGGTCGAGGCTTATACAGCCGCACTCGTTCAATAATAGCGGATTGCGTCACCGTGTTATGTCTATGCCGAATTGATTATAGCAACAGCTACATGTTGTATGCGCCGCAACTATGAAAATATTATGTTACAGACACACCATGCACGCTTTCATACTTTTACTTCGTTACACCATTAACTGCATTTACAACTTACAACACAACGATGCAAAGTGCGCGTGAAACCACTAAACTTGACGGCATCGAACGGTGGAAATGGTATGTTTCGACGTAGCCTTCCGCTAGCGACCTTGACGTTGGGCAACAAGTGCCCTAATCCTGCCTATATCTATAGCAAGATGACGCCGGTTGGTCTCGTCCGGGATCGGCGCTTCCCGAAGTGTAAAAATCCGATCAATACATCCCGCCATTCAAAGATAACTTCCATTGACGACCACGTCAACGCCTTTTTACTACAGCATAGATTCGAGAATGAATTACCTCGCATATGTATGTATATACGTAAACTGTTTGCGATAACTACGAAAGCGGAAAAATCAATAAAACCAATGTTATAGGGAAATGATGAGAACATAGCTCGGGGTTTTGTTAAACGTGAGCTTAAAAGCTTATTCCCTATCAGAATTAAAAAATATTAAATTGATTTTTTACGTGATAGAAATAAATAGATCGTATAGAACCTCAGAATTAGATAGATTTATTACAATACCTTATTGTCTTGTTATTGATAATTAATAATTAAATGAAAACTATTCGCAGAGATAATTTTCGCATGATTATGTTTACTAAATTCAGTTCTTATTTATTATCCACTGTTACCTGGTGGTTGGTACCGCAAATAGCGATTATAGTAAAAATTAGTAGCAATAATAATAATTCAAATAATAATAATTCAAGTCTTTTTATTTACCTACTTGTTGCTTCCGCTCTTAGGTATAAGAACTTGATGTTATTGAGGTTCCCATTAAGCTGATTTTCCAGAAGTCTTGCGAGGTCTGTAGGCAACGGTTTTAAAATATATCATCATCATGAACAAGTCAACTATTTACGAAAAACTTGGTGTATCTAATAATTTTGTTTTTAACTTCATCAAATCCCAAACTATATCAACTCAAGCAAATGCGACATTTTAAGTGGAGTATGGGAGTATGAGTGTATTATTTATTGAACTCAGTTGCTTGTAATTGGAAAATATCAACAACAAAAAAATAGTACTTTTAAATAAAGTTTGTGCCCGTAAAATGTCATTTTAGGTTGCTCAATAGTTAATATAAGCAACTTAGTGGAACTGCTTGAAATTTTCTTAAGTTTCAAAAGTCACTGCACTAAATTATTATTCATTTCTGGAAGCTACGCCGAGTTTACTGATTTTTCCTTCAAAAATTGGAATTTTCATTTTTTTAATGTCGGAGATTGATTCTACACATTGTTTCGTAGCAAACGCTTTAGTGTAAATGCTTTAGGCGCACAGTTTGGAACTTACTAGGGCGGTTTCGAAAACAAGCTAACAGAGTTTGAAAATGAAAGGATGATATCAAAATACTAATTCGACGTACGGTATTAGGAATTAACCCCAAAATTCGTATTGTAAAGTGTATTACATATATCAATTAAGTCCAAGTTTGGCTAATTCCAACATATCCAGGAGACTGTATAGTTACTACTTATATTGAAAAAAGGCACCAATTAACCAGTTAACATATTGCACAAGTACTGGACAGTTTCTTGAATGTGGGAATTTCGGTCGGAAAGTACTGGGAATTTCGGATAGTAGAAGGCTGAGACTATATTTTTATTTCATTTGTTCTAATAAATAATTGGTAGAAACTTCCATTCCAAAATTCAGGAGTTTGTTGGCTGTATACAATTTTCGATAGCTATTTCTTTAAATAAATAACAGTAAAACAAACAAAGAAATTCATACAGAACAAACAAATTTAGCCTTTCAATTAAAGGAATAGACAAAAAAGACCTGATAACGTAAAGTAAAATATAATTAAAAAGGATATAAAATCGTTTGTAGACCTCGCTTGATAAAGTTGGAATTGTAAACAACGAAGCGTCACATTGAGATAAAACCAAAAGAAACAGAAGAAAGTTTTTCCTTACCAAGACCTAAACACCTAATAGAATAATAATTAACCTTAAAAACCTGAAGAAGGGACAAACAATAAAGAACAAACAAATATAATTATTATTGACTATTCAATACAGCAGCAACAATTGTTTCTCTTGGCAAGTCTTCCGCTCATCTCATTCATTTCATGTGCTCTTCACTCTTATTCTCCCCTTCTATGCATGCATATAACATCTAATTGGTCCTCATTATTTTCAGGTTCTTTAGATCCGGAGGAATTATCCTTAGAACGGCAATCTGGCAGCCCAAGGCAATCCCCGGCGAGCAGCCAAATCGGGGAGCGTGGCACTCCGCAAGGCACCGTCCTCAGTCCTGGCTTGCGCGGTGACGAGGAGTGCACCGACAATAGCACCCTCAGCATGTTTCCATCGGGTGGACCGCTCAACACGTCGAGCAGCAATGTTCAGAAGTTACGAACCGCGTACTCCGCCAGCCCGATGTCCGGTAGCATGCAGCAGATGCAAACTAGCAGTCCATTGCACGTTGGAAATCAACAGATGGGTCATTCTCCGCCATGGATGCTGCCAAGCACCGAGAAGCCGATTTATCCGATGTTCGCAATGTTGGGACAGCAGAGCCAGTCACCGCAGCAGCAATATCACTCAGCAACGCCTAGTCCTGCCGGTACTCAATATGATGATAGATCGCAAACCGAACATCTCATGCTGAATATCGATTCCAATATCGCGATGAAACAACCGCCGTCATATCCCACATGTCCGTCGACAGCGACTAGCTTGCAGTTGGAATTGCCGCAGCAAGACTTAGTGTATACGCGAAGCGGTCAACTAGTGGCCAGCACCGCGAAGTACCAGTGGGAACAGGACTACAGCGGCCAACAGCAGACTAGTGCGTTAGTTGCGCCGGGACCCTCGAATCTCGTGCCGAAACAAGAACCGACGTACAGTGCCGGTTGTTCGAGTGAGATCGGCGGTCAGCAATCATCGTACGGCGTCCAATTAGCCGAGTACAATCCGTCGACGAGCAAAGGACACGAAATCCTCTCACAAGTTTACCAGCAATCCCCAGTTCCTTTAAAATTAGTTCCGGTAAAACCTCGTAAATACCCCAACCGTCCTAGTAAAACGCCCGTGCACGAAAGACCATACGCCTGCCCCGTAGAAGGTTGCGATCGTAGGTTCTCGCGATCGGACGAGCTAACGCGACATATTCGAATACACACCGGACAGAAACCGTTTCAGTGTCGGATATGCATGCGTTCCTTTTCTCGATCCGATCATCTAACGACGCATATTCGAACGCACACCGGCGAAAAGCCATTTTCTTGCGACGTGTGCGGTCGTAAGTTCGCCAGGAGCGACGAGAAGAAAAGACACGCGAAAGTACACCTCAAACAGCGCATGAAGAAGGAGCATAAGCTGAGCTCGTCGAACAACGGACAGCAACAAGCGCAACAGAGCAGTTCAGGTCAACAACAGCAGCAATCGCAGCAGCAACAGCAACAACAACAGCAACAGCAAGCTCAACAGCAACATCACCACCACCATATGCATCCGCATCATCAGCAGCAGCACGCCGGAGCGCATCACATGCATCCTACTCATACAGTGACCGGCGATGATGCTCTTTCACTTTCCCCCGTTGTCACAACATCGCTGTGAGAATTGCCTACCGCCGAGTTGGCACCCGGCGAATGTGTTCTCTTTATCCGTGATGACTGTGATCTCGGCACCGAGAACGCTCGGCTGATCTACGTGCGCATTGAATGAACATTTATAATACGCACTACACGCGACCTGAACCTCCTGATCTCGCTGGCCCCCCCAAGCCTTCTTCGATGTGTGCCATTAAATGTGTCGTTTTATTTATATATACATATTTGGATAATAGGAAATTGTAGAGCGGGTTTGTTCTTTTCAGGGCCGTTAGAATCATCCGACGGAGATTGTAAAAAAAAAGGAGAAGATTTTAGAGCAAAAGACGCGATCAATAGGTTTATTTTTCTTTCACACTTGCGCATGCAAATGGATGCCAAAGCGTTCGTGCGCATGACATTGGGTTGCTGAACACAAAACGAAGTAAAATGTCGTACGAGAATAAAACCTGTATGATTTAATGAAGTTTAGGTTTAAGTTTCAATAAGTATCAAACCTGTTATTGTAAAATTTAACGATGATTGCGCCGATTGCTCCAGAGTTGAATCGTAGCTGCTAGTACCAGTGATTTCAAAGATATTTTGTTTATTTCCGTTTTACATGTTCCGCTTACAAGTTACAAACGGGTAAGCCAAATCCGCAATATCGCTACATATACAGGATATAGAAATAAAATTTGCATTTCCTATTGATTATCAACAATTAGTTAGTAGCGCCACCTTGTTTAAGATTATAAAATGTGAATCCTGAAAATGAAAAATCTATGAAATTTTGTAATGTGTATTGTTAATTTTTTTTTTCTGGGCTAATATAGAAGGCTATCGTACTATTTTCTTACTGCATTCTTAAGGTGGATGTATTATCAATGTTAAATTTATTTGATTGATGTGTTTCATCCATACAAACCACTACAATTCAACTCTGTTCTTCATGAAAAAAATAATATACAAAAATATATGTGCAATATGATTATTTACAAATGAAACCTAAAAGAACAACCCCTCTGAAACATGAAAAAAAAATATAATGTGCTAGAACTAAGAACGTGTGAGTGAACTTGTTTCTTCTTATTTTTTTACATACATATGTATACATGTACTTTTCCAGATGCAATTTTATTTTGTGAAACACGACGCAGTTCTAAGCAAAATTATTGGTATTGACTGATGTGTATATTTTTTCGAATAGGCGGAGAATCCGCTAGAAAGCAGCTTTTTAAAGCTGTCGCATAGATGAAAAAGAGGAATATCCTATTTTTATAAAAAAAATGTTTTCGATTTTTTTTTTTGTTGATGTATGTATTATATTTTATCAGCGCATGTCATAGACATGGCGTATAAGTTTCTAATACTTATATAAAGATTTAAAAACAAGAGGTTAACTTTACGCTTTAATAATATTAATACTGTTTTAAACATATAACGTTGCCAAATAACACGTTTAAAAACAAAAACAAACTATTATTATACATTCCGTATTAGTGTTTCTTTTTATAAAATTGTTGGTCGTATAGTTTAGATTGTACTTTATTTATTTTGTTCTGTCTGTTCTCTACTTTATCTGTAGTAGTTCCCTGTTAAATTTTTCTTATTGTATAACTAAAAGAATGAATAAGAATTTAAAGAACAAAAAAAAAACGCCAATAGTCTCAAAACTAAGTCAATATGAGTCAAAAAAAAAAAAAATATCATCTTAAGTGGACACTAACAGCGAAAAGCTTCTCATATTCATACCGTTCAGTTAATCGTGTCCTAAAAATTGCCTTAAAAGAAGTGTCTTGAGATATTTTAAGTCAACAGATATAAGGCCATATTTTCATAGTCCATATAGTTACCAGTAAAAATCCAGCATATATAGGAAAGTTTTTTGATAATAACTAGAAATATTGCGGATACGTTGAAGCTATTAACTAAGCATGTACTACAAAAAAAATACATATAATGTGTTCTACTCCTACATATAAAAAGAACCCTGTCATATATTTTCTTTTAATTTCCATTAAATATGCTACCGTTAGAATGACTTTTATTTATTTCTTGTACGAATATTTCTAGGTAACATCAATAATTTCCTAATGATGGGGTTAGACGTGCTCAAGTATGCTAACAACTATTTCTTTAGGAGCATACTTACTGTTCGTCACGAAGGCAGAAGAAATGTGACCTATGTCTAGGAGACAATCTACTTATAATATATTTTCTTTTTATCCCAACACTTTTACTAGAATAGGTTACAAATAAGTAAATCGATGGCAGAAAAATTTTGTAAAAATATATTCCATTTTTTCGACATTTATAAGGTGGAAAATATATTAAAGAAAAGGGAAAACAAGCGTACAAATGTGACTGGCCTAACTGCATTTCAATTTATTCAGTTCTTGTGTATATTGTATATAATGATGAATCGTTAATACTTTGTGTATATATATATGATAGAAGAAAATGAGGTAGAGAGTAAATGACGAAAAACGAAATACCTTTGAGTAGAGGAAAATTGTTAAATATCTCCCCTTACCCCTCAGGCGTTTGTTGAAGACAAAAAAAAAATTATTAATATATAACAATATTGTTGCACGATTTTTCTGGAAAGATTAATTCTCTTCCAAAATTGTATTGCACTCGATGACTATCTATTTTTATATCCCAATTACTAGATGTTACCTTTATCATATTTGAAAACGATGCAAAGTAATTTTTCGAAAATCATACCTTATACATTATTACGTATGTTTCATATTTTAAAATACAAGTGTAGAACGTATACCCTGTTGAAAATGAAATGAAATGATCATAATCGACTCATGAGGCTGTTGTATTGTTAATGTGATATTTGAATACATGGATATTGTAAATTATTGTCACACAAGCATCTCTATTTATTTGTATATGTTGTCGAAAAACTTGAGTTGTTAAAGCATTATTAAGATGATTTGAAGAAAACTGTTCAAGTCGATGTAACATATTCATAAGTGGTTGTGCTCAGCTCTATGAAAAATCTCACTTGATCAGACAAATATAAACCGCTGATTAAATTTAATAACGTGTTTCAATTAACCCCTCACACATCTTCCCAATCATACCAAGTTCAACAGAAGAAGAAAACACAAGATAACAAGCTAAATTACCAACAGGTAGGTCTCATCAGGTAGGTTACATCAAATACCATGCGCAGTACAAGCTACAAGGGTGGTTTGATAACTAACTTTATTTAATATGAAAGTGAGTTTTGTAACGTACTTTATTTTTCGTCATAATCCTTTCGAAGTTTAACGCACTTGTCGCAACGCCCTTCGCGCACCTGAGTTCCTTCGAAGTTTTCAAAATACTCAAAATACAAAATATTTCGGTATGACCTTTTCACTTAATTCAAATTTTCATCCTGCCAGGAACGTTTTTAGTTTGGAGAAGAGATCGTAATCCGAGAGTGTTAGATCTAGCAAATACGCAGGATGTGAAAGCAGTTCAAATCGTAGCTAGGCCAATTTTTACTGAGCGACAAGGCTTGAATGCACGAGGACGTTGTCATGGTGAAACAACCTTTTTCGTGGGCACCCTATTGCCGCCTTTAATCGGTCCAAATTTTTCCCGTTTTGAAGTAGTTTATTGGAGAAATTCCCTTTGCAACCCAAGAAATTGACGACATTTTGTCTTTGTCGAAGCCGGTACACCATGTACAATCTATTGTCTTGATAGCTTTCGTATATACAATTCCTTATGCAAAATGAAGTGAATCCGCTCGGTGGAAATGTCTCTCGTCTAAAATCAAATCATTTATTTTATCGATGATTTCGGGGCTCCACGACGCGGTGCTTGTTTTGCCACGCTTAAATTCATTTACGTAAATTCGAACGCTCGCATAAGAAGGACATGTATGTAGTCTAAAAATGTGATAACAGTTGAAAGATCTTAATTGATTTCTACATAAACATCCCATAGAATCAAAATATACCTAAATGTAAAGGCAATTCACTTTACCTCTGTAAGAGCGAATTTCGTGAGTTATTAGGTGCCAGGTTGAATGTGCCGACTTTTATTGCATTTCGGCTTTTGATCTAGGACGCAAAGATATGTATTTTGGTGGTCTCTTAATCCTTTTAATCTAAATTCCAAAGCAACAGCTTTAACATAGAAATATTTATACATTCCTCAAAGAAAACGCTATAAGTACATTATTGGAAACAAGTGCGTCGTTTCCTTTCTGTTAAACAATTATTTAGATTTCTACAAACTTCACGCTGAAGCTAATATTTTGTTGAATTCTCTACTTAAAAAAATAATTCCGGAAATAATCTTCACTTGATTGTGTATTTTATTCTTCTCTGTCATATTTATTATAAACTGAATTCCTTCAGATTCAATTAATTATCTTCGTATTGCAATGATGTATTTGCTAATATAAGACTTGTTAAATGTCGCGTTAATCAACATGATTAATTTTTCCAACTCCATCCACGGAACCAAGAAATATCTCAAATTTTATGAAAAGATAAAGTATCGCTAAGTACAGAAATACAATTTTCTTAACCGATCATTGTGAAATAGCTTTAATTTGAGTTATAAATGATAAGTGTCACATCAAATCAGAGTGTGACAAAGCTCGGAAATATTGAATAACTCCCATCGTTTTCGGCAAAATCCGATATAGCTTCAATTTCACTGTTTGCTCATACTCATAGAAGCTGGGTTAATTAGATATTTAAAAGAAAACTATTTTATTTAAACGCGGTGCTATAAGGAAGCTGAAAATAATGTACAATAATTGGAGCATTCAAATTAATCATCTCCATTGAACTTCATTTAAGTCGGTTTTCTTTCGATGTACTTCAAAACGTCTTATATAAAGCTGAATCACACAACAACGAAACATCAGCTGTTTCTGCGCCATCAGGTATTGAGTTCCTTTCTAAGCAGTAGTCCAGATTTTTGCCAAAATCTAGCCAACGCCAATAGACAGAGGAAATATTCAAATTAAGCGCCCTTTGATTCTAAGCAGAAACTTTATTATTATTTAATGAATACTAGGTCCAGAAACACACCATGTACTAATTAGAGGAAAAAAGGTAAACACTGTTCTCGCTCAACCTCAAAAAAAGGTCCGTCAACTTCAAAAAACAAATGCCATAAAGGAAGAAGCGAATGATCCCGCATTCACTCGTTACAAACATTCATCACACTACGATTTTGCACCCACATAAGAACTTTAATATTTCTACAGAATTTTCTGCAAAAGTTAGACAAATTCATTTTGCATGTTGCTGCTAATTCTTCGAAATTCTTCTCGTTAAGCCCTATGACTGCATCCTCTAACAAACCAGCCAAAATATTAACTTCTTGTACATATGAGCAGTTTCAGTGGATTTCTTTTTGAAGTCTTCGCCAAAAAAACAAAAAATTTAATATCGAAACGATCGCCTTTGTTCCAAATCTGTCAAAATGTCCTAATCTGCACATTAAGGTATTTAAGAGTCAAAGATCACAAGCAGCGCTTAATCTTCTAAAATGTTTCGTTTTTCGTAGGAAAAATTTTCGTAGGAAAAATCGAAATTTCATTTACGACGGAGAACAGACCTCACTTCCGAGGTGTAAGCATGTAACAAAGAGAAAGGTATATGGAATTTTGGCGAAGAAGTGGCGTTTTTTTAACAAAATTTATTCGGATCTTCTAGCAAAAAACAAATTTAAGTCTATAGATGATAATATTCTAATTTCCAATTAGACAACATAGCTATAAGTCCTTCATTTCGACCAATATTCACACATTGCGCTTATGTACGCCGTCGGTAAAGTTACGTTCAACTTGGATAGCTTAAAACACCTTACTTTCACAGTCTAATAAAGAATACTAGATTCTATCATTTACTTGCAACTACATACTTAAAACAAATATGTAATTGCAAGTGACCGTATCAAATTTATGCAGTAGCAAACATACGCGTGCAACTTTATCAACGTCCCCAATCAATGTCAAGCTTGATTCAATAGCAGGTGAGTGCTGTAGGCGCATATTTATCGCGTAGTAGCAACATAAAAAGAAATTCTCCTACAAGAAAACCTACATATTTTTCGTATTATAAAAAGAAAATTTTGTAGGTGACACTCTTTAGACTATAGCACAGTTTATTTGTGGAATGTTTACTTTTTAATTTAATCTTTTAAGACCAGTCCTCTTGAATAATGTATAAAGTGCAGAATCGAACTGTACGTACAAAAGCAAGTTTGCTAAATTTAATGTGAGTGGTTTCGGTTTAATCTAATTTGGTTCGGTGTGTTAGAAGCAATTCAAAGAAGCCACACAGTATCTCAGTGCGAATATCGGACAGTCTTTGGAGCAAATGCGGCGCAAAATTATGTTGTATGTGTCTCTTGTGCAGATTCGGAATCAATTTTGTATTTAAAAGGTGAATACGTGCTAATTTATAAGGTTTCTGAGTGCAAATTTCTGTTTTCCGTTGGAAATGTATACTACTAGAAGGGATCTTGAAAGGTAATTTGTTGTTAACTAAACAGGAATAAATTAGATGCAATGCTATACCTTTATACTTTATTTAATGCTATACCTTTATGTCCAATTCTTCTGGATTTAAGTTCAAGATTTAAGTTTAATTCACTTCTTTTAGTACAGAGAGAATCGCATTTAGATGGAATTAAGCCAAGCTCATAATGAATGTAGTGGATAGTCGGTACCATCCGCGAATAGATTACGATGTGCCTCAAGCCAGCTCGTTATATTTAATATTATTCAATTATTTGAAGTAATTTTGATTGACAGCAATGCTTCACCTCCCTTCCTGTAAAACAGCAGCGTGTTTTTTGATTGACCTGTTCATAATTCTGACAAATTTGAACACATGTTGCATCGATGCCATGATTTGATAGGCAAATCTAGTGCCTCAACATTTTTCGAAAATCATTTGATGGTCATGGCAATAAGCCAGTACGCTACAACGGGGTTCGTTCTAGAATTTAGCATATTTTTAATTTCTGTTACTTGAAGAACTTTCACATGTCAAGTTAGAAAAAAAAAGACATAAGTCCGCTGTTGATCTTTTTGTCGGGAAAGATGAGAATGAACGACGACGAGAACGAATAGTGAATCTGAAAACTCTACCTTGTTATTCTTTATCCTGAAGCTGTCTCTGAAATAATGTACTTCAAAGATCCCCAAAGTTTTACTTTATTTATCTGTCCAAAGTGGCAAAGGGTACCAGATAAATTGTAAAAATGGGTTAGTTCCAAGATCAAATCAATTCATAACTTTGCTTAGTTCCAAACCTTGACTAAACCTTCCAATTCACATTCAAGTTATCAAACTATGCATTAAAAGGCTATGAGAGGTCACTCATAGGTAAATGATAATCATTTTCAATTCACAAATTTCATTGAAAACTTGCATATTTTATAAATTTAATCAAATATTATAAAGTAGATTTTCTAATAGCATCATCTTTTTGAAATCTAGGGATTGGGTGTGGCTTAATACTGTCGTGTAATTTAGTTTTATCAAATATGTATGAAAGAATTCTCACGGAGCTGAATAAGCGAACATCATGTCAAATGAGCCATAGATAATTACTTTTCAAATAGGAAAATTTAAGATTTTGTTTACGAAGAACTACATCCCACTAAAAACACCAAATCAGATTAATTATATATATTATGCAAACTACGTCCTACAGACGACTTTACAGTCTTAGACGTGTCTGACAAATGTTTTGACAATCTATTATTAACGAAAAAAATAGATTGCGTAGCTTGCCAGCACCTCTAAAAATGGCCAACTCTCAGGATAATAACTTGCTCTTCTACGCAAAACATTATCGCTGATTGTAAAAGTTGTTAGAAATATACATATATAGAGGTGGTTCTTATTGAAAAAACTAACATAAATTTCTTATGGTTCCATAAAACGGAACCGTCCCCGGAGTATCGATAAAGGAGAGGTTATCGCCCACTGTTTGCTATTTAAAATGAATCGTAATAATTAAAACCAATCATTTCTTTATTGTAAGCTTCCATCTTGAACCATCTTTTTAACTATACCAACTCTTAAGTCCGCAGCAAATTTTATTTTACACTTCGTAATATATTTTGCCTAGAAATAATTTAACATTAAATTGTAACAAAATTAGAGAATACGGATGTCAGCAAGGACAACGTGAAGTAAACTTACATGTCAGGTAATCATAATTTTTAGTTATGTGACAATAGTAACGATAAATAATCAAATTAGATATCTGCAAATAACACAATCATATATTTATACTCATGCATTAGAGCCCGCTAGGTTGAATTCGGCAAAATATTGACTTATTCCAATTTTATATTGAAATATTTGCATAGTCAAATATTTTTCATGAAAAATGAAATATTCACGTGAATTTGGTTATATTGCTAATGAAAAAGGATGTGCTGTATCTCAAGGTGTTTTGTGTTAATATTGATAATATAAAACTCAGCAAAATAGGAAACGAGTAGCAAAAATATGATAGAACACAAACTATTTTTTTCAGCCTCTTGAACCACACAAATTCAATCATTTTAAAACCATTGCCATATGTTAGCCATGACTCTAAATATGATAGTCAACATACCTAGAATGCTTTAGAAGATGTTTGCAACAATGTTTCTCTTTTGGTTTCAGATATTTCATGTCTGCGGATTAAATTTAATTTTTGTCTTTTATTTGGATTACAGCAATTTGTTGAACATAGAAGTTCTATGAATTAGATTAACAGCGTAAACCATTATTTGCATTACTGACAATGAACTCCTTTTGCTCAAATTTGGAAAAGCCTCTTAATAAGTTCCATTTCCATCTTGAAAATTCCTGGACGTCCATATTTATTTAATAAAATACACAAATAATATAATCAGTATTATTCCCGTCCTTTCCATCGGGTACTACCTTTATTTACCAAAGAAATAAAAAATAAATCAATACAAAAGGCATATACCGAATCTTCAGTCTGGCCAAATTTATAACTTTATCGTTTTGTTGGATTAATGGCATCAACAAAATTAGTAAAAAATTAGGATAGCAGGAATGGACAAATCGGCTTAATTCGCCGTAGAATTAATACAAGTAATTAATGAATTCATTAACGTCGATACTAAATTTAGATGGTGTAACTTGTTAAACAAAATTAAATAAATGAATAAGACCGCTACTCCCCAGAATTTTATTTGTCGAGTATTAATTAGTTATAACAATTGCACTGTAATACGTACTCTTTAGTACAGATTTTTTAAGAAAATAAAGTGAATTAGTGGATCTTATCCTTATTAGTAGCTTCCCGTAAAAAAGCAGCCACTACATTGAAGACTTCTCTCAAAGATTGCTGTTGTAAACTCGGATGTTAAAAGATAATTTCCTTGACTGGTAATAAATTGTAACAAACATTATTCACATAGATGTATTATATAAAACATTAGGAAATTAATAAAATTTATATACCGTCCTGTAAGTTAAATATTATGCGATGCGCTCATTTCTGCGTGGAAATAAACGATATATAGATGACAAACAATGGCAGTGAAACATAAAGCAAATAAAAGATAAAAGGTTTTCACGATGTCCAGATTACATGATGTGCAGATGTCTTAATTACAATTTGCCTTCTCTAGCTTCTCACACATTCAAAGCGATCTTCCCATTTAAAAAGACTATCGATTACCAAACCTAAAATTGCAGTGTTATCACAATAATAATAAGTTGTTAGATCCGATTCCGATATATGGGAAAGAGCGGGTTATAGGGAAAAAGGAACATATACTTTTCCACAACTTGGCATAGATTATCGTGTGGACTGAAAAATGTTTTTCTGATGTATCCTCTTGTACAACCACGCTAATGTCATCGGCGTAATTAATAATCTAATTAATTAATAGTCAAAATACTCAAGTGCATCTACTATGAAAAAGCTGAGCCTTAAAGTACTCTAACATCAGTAGCTTATGAACTGTTCCTCAAACACCTATCCCTACCAACTCCAAAAACAAAAGATATCGTTATTAATATGTTATTAAATTCCAGCCACGTGTGCTGAATTCCAGTAAGAATCATATAAACATGGTATTTATGTGTCGGTTATCGCTACATCAGGTTAGTTCTCGTTTCAAATTTCCAATATTCGTTTAAAATTAATTTATCGTCTTCTAATTGAACTTACAACAAACTACGCCAAGAGTGTTCTTGAAACATCTCAGAATTCCACGAACCTACACAGGTGGTTTCGTTTCGCTATTCCTGATGTACATTCTAGAATATAAAGAGGCTAAACTTATGTTTTTTTTGCTCCTTAAGCACTATGTTCATGTTTTGCTACCATGAACATGTTAAATTGTTCAAATAGTGTACCTTTAACACGATGATCGTTTGTAACACCATGTTTGTGTTGTGAAATGTACGCGAGAATACAGCGCTTTATAGAGCAGATAGTGAGATTGGTTTTGCACAAAAATAGTGATCAATTTTTAACACCACTAGTCTGGACCAGTCTTAACGAAACATGGTGTTATTTTAGGCTTCAATACTTTACGAAAAACCGCATTTATTTTTTTTAGCAATATTTAGCAATGGCTTTAACTTCAAATTTGTGCATTTTATTCAATAAATACTCGTAATGTCGCAGGCAGCATTTTATATAGCTACAAAGCATAACTTTAATGGCTTCAAGTTGTTGCTGCTCGTTTATCTAAAACAATTTGAATAAATTATAAATTATAAATTTATCATGACCCCTTGTTGCTTCGTCGAATATATTTGAGAACTTAATCGATTGCTTCTATTGGATTCTCGGTATGCTCGTACAAGAAGCAAAACTTACTTCCACGCAAGCATACGATCAATATGTATATAGATTCTTCACTTTTATCCTAATTTGAATTGGTTATCTCACGCGATGTAATAAAATATAAATCTCCTACTTAAAAGTCAACGTACTTATCAACGCGTCGCACCGCATCCACAAGACAGAAAACCGAAGGATCGACTTATTAGGAGGGCATCTTCTCAGCCACGCGAGTGACGTCACGATCCTGTTAGCGCGTGCCCCACCTTGACCAAGCCTTTATCTCGTTGCATTAAGGCAAGTTTCCTAAACAGTCGCTTTGATACAAGTCATTTGGGAACCGATGTGCGTGGGAAGCGAGCTTTGTGAATGGTGAGCAGTCTTTATTCTCTTATTTGTTATCCCTCTTTTCACAAAGGCGACAAGTAAATAATAACAATCGTTTCTCGCTGCAGAAGGATCACGGGAAAGAAAGAAGACAATGGGACATATCCGCTGCGCGCATATGATACCTAAAATTCATCTTGCGACGGCCTAGCATCGTCTGGATCGTATTCATTGCGAGTACCGTGTTACCGATTTGAAAAACAATCTTTTTAATGGATTTTGCAAATTAATGATGTACCATAATGCCTCTTGTGCTTGCCATCTTTACGTACAAGGATCTTTTCTTTAGGCATACATGAACAGATTTAAAAACTCATGGTAGAATGAGAGGGTTGAATGTTATCTAACAAGGGAGCACCGGTAATTAATACTGGCTAATTTAAATAATACTTTGTTGGTTTATAGACCAAATTAGCGTAACGAGAGTGACGCCAATGTTTGTATGCCGGTAACTCCACGAATATGAAATCAGACGATTGACGGGCAGCATTTGTTACATCAATTCGAGTTTGGAACTGCCTACGCCTCATAGTGTTGTCAAAAGGCGGAAAAAGGTGATAATCACTATAAGGAGAATAAGTAGGGCACGGTAGTGTTCCACAGCCAAGTTCAAACATTTCTTCCGCGTCGCTCTTGCGGTATGAAGTCTGGCATTTTCCAATAAAAATAGTACTTTCTTTCGATTGAACAAAAAAGGCTGCTTCTGGAGGAATGCTGCTTGTACTCGCGGTAGCTGTTCACAATACAGTTTAGCAAGGATGGTTTGATCCGTTCCCAAAAACTCAGACTCTCAAGCTCTTCCCTCTCTCCCAAAATACACTGACCTTTTGTTATTGGACTATGTTCAATTAAGAACTCTGAGAGAAAAGAATTATTAAAGTGAATTTGAAGGCAATGCCCTTTTGTGAGCTGTTAAGCTGTCTTTAACAAACAGCTTATAATGATTGTATTAAATCTAAGAAGTACTTAAAGCTAGGCATCCTTGACAGTGATAAGTGGTAAGCTTGCTATTACTTCCTTTGTTTTAACAAATGTAGGCACAGTTCAGGCTTTTTCTTAGACTAAAAGTTTAGATCTATCCAATACTGTTAAAGGAAAAAATTTTGTAAAAATGAAAGTGTGAAATAATGGTTTTTGAGGGTATGCTACGGTCAAAGGTTTCGCTACCTGGGCGATGAGTGTCCGGAGCCACTTAATTTCAATCCGATGGATATCGAGAGCCACGGCCTAACAGTTTCCCATTTTTATAATGTACATTCTTCTTTAATGTTTTAGAGATATATTTTCCCCAAAGTTTTACAAACGTATGTTACATGTACTACAAGGTAAAGTTATATCTAGTATTTAGCATTGAAAATTGTACAATAAACAGAATTATTGATATAATAAATATATTTATTAATTTGTATTAAAAAATCCCTATGGCCTATGTAGCAAACATCGTGGCCAGTAAAATTTACCAATCGTTGAGGTTACTTTTTTTGTAGTCGTCAATGAATTTTTCTTTGCAATGATTTGCACCAAAATAGTGACTCCGGCCTATCACTTTGATAGGTCTACCTTGCTTTTCACCTAAAGCACCTAAATTTCTATTTTGCTTAGTGAGTTTTACTTTAATTAAAAAAGGAACAATAGGAAGTATGTTTTACTTATTTGATTGCACAAAAACAAAATTTATTAGAAACAATTACCCAATGATCAATTTTATTTACAAACTAACATTAACCGTTCGAAAGGCCACTTCTGGTCAATCAATTATCCTCTTAATCGCGCGAAAGGGTACGTACCCAGCATCAAATTAATTTATTGCCCAAGAATAAGATATCAGAAGCTCGGAATTATTGCATGCCCGCGTACGGTGATCGTCGGACCGTGAGTGGATAACGTGTTGGTTCAATAGATTCAATCACTGTCCAAATAACAATTCTGCGTCTACATTTCCATTTTCCACTAAAATGTAGTATCTCGAATTACGTTACATACCGTAAAAATTCAATTACACGGTAAAGCAAATATATTCTTAAACCTACACGTGTACAATTTTTCATGGTGGTCGAAGTAATTAAAAATAAATGGTTTTCATTGAAAAAATCGCATTCTTTTCAGGAGAAAGTTAAGTTTGAAATTAGCTAGAGACTCTCGAGGAAACTAATTCGAAGTAACCTGAAGTGGGTCAGTATTGAGCAATTGCAGGTTACTGTAACCGCTTTTTGATACGAAATCAAATGTATTGCGAATATATGCCTAATCAATTAAAAAAAATGTTCAAATACGCCCTAACCACCTTTACAAAACGACATTGGAGCACCAATTATTTAACAGTGACGTTTAATGACGTCCTAATGCGTAGACGTTAGAGGCGCCAACCTGATGCACCTATATAAGGAGTGTCCTATCACTTGTGTCATTGTTGGCCAAAGACTCGTTTCACTTCGTATATTGTATATGCTTGTATTCGACCATGAGAATAAGTGTCCTCAAATGTCTTCGTGTGGGACGTCAAGACGAACTCGGTTACCTAATATTAAAAGATGCCTCGCGGAAATTCTTAAGCCGTTCATTGATTATTATTTATTATCGGTACCGTCACATGCGGCGATGATTGCTTTTGATGAATTACTGCGGCAGCGAAGAGGCACAGAGCGCTATTAGCGTACACTTTAACATAATTCAAGTAATTGAGATTCGAACGGAGGATATGCGCGTATGAATGCGTATAATTACGTTTGAACGGCGTTATGCACTCTGTACGTTACGTAAGAAAGCCAATACAAATAAAGCTGACACTTTCGCCTTTGTGACGAAAAGGAACAAAAATACGAAGAAGATTCCTTCGGAGATAAATAACTCTCTTACGGGACTTACCATATTGTGACTAGCATGATTAGTAACTAAATTAGCCTCGGCGTTCGTTTTTTTTTTCAAATACGTCCACGTCTCTATTAGTTAAATGTTTACATCAAGAAACCCGAGTGATAACTGTTATATTCAAAGCAACTTGGATTTTATAATGTCAGAATTTTAGTTTAATTAGTTAAAGTTTTACGACATCTGGACATAATTGAGTTTGTTAACAAAGGAAAATATACAACCAGAAATATAAGGTGGGAAATGCAAAACAACAAAAGTTATACCAGTTAAAGTCACTTCTATCGCCCAGGTTTAACTGAATGGATAACACGTTTATTTAAAGTCTAGCAGTGAAGGCCCAATCAAATATATAAGCTATCAAGCATAAATGATATGTGTAGCTTTGTTGCTGTTACTCTCTCATTACTACGAGGGCTAAGGGCTAGGTACTAACAATAATTCTTTCCTACACAACGACTGTGGTGTAGCAGTCAGCGTGTCTGTCCGGGTAACGGAAGACGTAGATTCGAACCTTTTCAATAATTACAAAATTTACTTACGTTGGGAAAACTAAGAAAAGCACGAAATTTTCATTTACCCCTTCCGTACAATGTACAAGCATCCCAACTTCAACGGAGCGATATTTTAAAGATGACAATTTTGGTATGGTAACGGCAAAGACAATCGTTCTAGACCGCCGTTTAAACAAAAGCAAATGCTTCAGAATTTTCACATTATATAATTTATTCCAAATAAATAAGTTGGTACAAAACATTTACACTTGTTCAATAGCATTGTCTTCAACCCAAGGCTACTCAAATTAACCTGAACTTGTACAAATCTAGGTATTTTCTACTCTAGCAATTTTTTACTGACCCTCACCAAGCGGATTTCTCAGTTTGAATCCAGCGCGCGTGTGTGGGCCTCTTGAAGCCGTATATACAGTTGAAGACACATCTCTATGTCGCCGTGAAGTGCCCGGGCAGATTGTTGTTAGTATACGGTGAACAGCTCTAGCGCCTGTCGCATTATGCACGTCGCTCTTCGGCGATTAGGAACTGGTTATCGGGGCTGGCCGCAACCACACCTCCGTCAACTCTATAGAATACGACCGTGGCACGATTCGGATTTACGTCCCATCTGCTCTATCTTTTCACTGTTTGCAATAAAAGGCATCGCACGGCGTACCTCCGGTGCGGGCATCGAGGAAAATCACCCGCAGAAAATCACCGTCGCGATGATCTACCGCTGACAAACGATCAATAAGGGGACATTTCTCTTGAAATGCCTATAATTACCGGAGGTGCTCGGGCGCATTCTTATGAAATATAAACTAGTTTTATTGTATTTCAACGTTCCGAACGTCGCAATGTTCTTGTTTCGTTTTGTTTGCGTATCGTTAACTTCTAGGCGGCGGAGGGAAACGAGCTCGTAACGAGTATACGGGTCAGTTCGAATTGAAAAATAAACGAAACGAACGTCTCTAAGCGCTGCACAGTTTATTGCACGATGCGAAATAAGTGCAGCTTATAAGACTAGCTTTAAATTTTAATATTCGCTTCGTGATGAAGGAACTTATTTATTGCAATAATAACACACACTTAAAAGTGTGACATTCCAATATAAATAAGATCTGGCTAACCTTTCTTCAACTTGCAATACATGGAAATGAATTCCCAAATTCTAAATTTTCAGTTCTCTTTCTTATTTTTTATTAATGTTACTTCACTTCCTCCTTATCCATAATCATAAGAATTCTCTAATTTGGTTCGCCAAACCATTTGATCCGTTCATTGTTTATTTTAACCTATCCCTCACTTTTCAGAGTGCATATAATTGAAGTTTCAGATATTTGTTACGTATACTATCGCGATCGTCAATAGTACTATACTATTGATTTCCGGGTCCGGAAATCACGTCGTGACCGTACCGAAATATTACAGTAACCCTACACAGCGAAGAGTATGACCAAAAAATTTTTGCTTACTGCAAGACGGAACCTATCACCTTCTTAAATATGATCCTACTCCTCGAATTGAGTGTTTCATCATTAACTATTAGAATGTTAACTATCCCTACTAATACCCAAAGGTCACTTCTCTCTAATTCAGCCCCTAAGCTAGACGGTCTTCCCTTAATTCTCTTTATCTCCTTACGTTCAATTCTCAGCACTGTCAACAGCCCTATCTACAAATTATCGAAATAACCTTCTAGAACCTTACGCTGGACACAGCGACCCTATCATACAAAATTCTCAACATTTGATCAAACGACTGAAAGAAATGACGGTAGATCCTGGTCAGCTTTGATGTCGAATCCTGATTCACCAAAGTTCCCATATCGAATAAGGTATCCATTATTAGCAAGTTTTTCATTTCCAATGAGCAACCGGATTATTTAGCTGACTTGGTTGAAGCTCCTTTCTACCTATTTTCAATTTCGTGATAAATACTAGGAGCAAGTCTCAGATGCAGCTATGGTAACTTATTTGCCTCGTGTCGTCGCCAATATCTTTATGGAAGCTCTATTAACCTTAAGCCAAAGTGTTGATACAGGTACATTGTTGCTCCTTTAACATCTGGTCTCATGGACAACAATCTTTAAACAATTTCCTATCGTTTCTGAATTCCTAACATAATTCCATACGCTTTACCATAGAGGTCGAATCAAAGGGTTGCCTTCCTTTCCTAGATGTTCTCGTACAGCAGTGTCCGCTTAGAAACGCTTAGAGACATTCCCTTTACCGAAAACCCACGCACACAGTAATCCCCAATACATTAACAATGTACATTACTTATTTAAATTACATAATATACTAACATTTTTTTATCTTATCGTTTACTATTTTATTCTCAAGAATTACTTAGACTTTCCTTTTAGACGGAGCAAAATGTTCAAAGAGCATAAGAAAACGTTAAATGTTACTCCATGTTGTCCAAAATTTTAATATTCCAGCATTTGAACTATAATCTAGGGAGATTTTATATTTTTCACGTACATTACTTTACTGGAAGCTTTATTTTCGCATATCTTTAAGCAGAACTATTTAATTGCATTTTATTATGTACATGTACAGGGAAAATTGCATATAAGATGAAATCCTGATGATGAAACCTTTTACAATATGTTTATTGCATATTCTTATCCTTATTGTAACCAAAAGAATAATACAGGGGAACGAATCAGATTTATCACCTCATAAAGCTATACGTTTACCAACACAATAAGCATGTTATCCTTAAACAAACTGCTCCTCATAGAATTCATCAGTTTATTATGTTTTTTAATGCTATGCCCACATCTCGAAGTGATAAAACCTACACCTACTTCTGTTTTAAAACAAGTACGACCGAACATTCGGACCAACCTACATTAATTTTACTAAATGATATTGTTACGATTGATATATCAGTATGAGTATGTATGTATTATAAAACAAGTCGATTTAGCTTCATTTATTTTAGTCGTATACATGGTATACAGCTAATGTTAATGTATTGAACGTACTTGCACGACGGTTAAAGTAAATAGGTTAATGGTCTTTATACAAATGTATCACATAAAAGGAGGAGTATTATGTCGTGTAACAAGTCTGCAAGAGCTGATTGACTAAATGTCGCAAAACGGTAATGCTCGAATGGTTTGTATTTTTTACCAAAAGGGAAAGAACATTCACAATGTTCAGTTCCAATAACAGCACAATGTCTTCCATGTTTAATACCTTCCGTATCTTCTTGTACATACATTTTCTTAAATAATACTTTGGCAATAGACAATTTTTGTAATAAAAATTATTTGTTTCTGTGATCTAAATTAAGCAGTAAAAAAAAGCGAAATTTCTTCAGAAGCTTAAGAAATAACTTTAAAGGACAAAAGCATACTTCGTATTCATGCACCCTTAAGTTGGTGGATTCGTGTCTTCGACAACGTCAACAGTACGTTGTCGTACTGCAGTGCTCGGTTTTGGGAGCAATTTTGCTTCTTTTATACGTTCATAATATTGAAAGTTTATCCTCTGCTAATACACATATTACGTTATTGCCGATGATCAATTGTAAATTATTTACGAATAAATAAATTCTGGAAAACAAATGCAATAATTTTTAAAGTAAAGTTATAAACTTCTTCGATCATTTACGTCTCTAATTCAATATTAGCAAGACGCAGAATCTTGTTTTCCGCAACTATCAAAGCCTTGTGATGTTCCAAAAATGACTACCAATTCTAGTACCACAGACAATGTTCCGAAGACGTGATTTTTGCATGTGGATCAGGAAGAGACACTGCGAGAAATTTAATCAAATTTAAAGAAAGCCATCATCAAGTTGCGTCGAGATTGTTTTACGAAGCCTATTTTTATTTGTGCAAAAATTAAATTGTTTAAAAATGTTAATGTAACTTTGTGCTTATGTTTTTCAAATAAAACCAAATTGATTGCCAGCACAATAATCACAAAAAGGTACTAAATTCAATAAAAGGCACTAGCAATATTGGGACATCGTAGCGTCATTTTCCAGTATCTTTCGATGCGTCCATCATGCTCTTGAGAAGGTGTTTGTTAAAGAGGCAACGTTTGTGGGCATAACTACAACACCTACAAACATTTAAATGAAACCCAACTAATTTTCGTGTTTCGTAAAGCGCGCTGTACGAATTACATGCAACAAGAAAAGAAAAAGAGATATACTCAGAGAGAGTAAGATTACTGGAAGCTGCCATAAATTTACAGCATTCGTAAAAGTTGCCGATAATCACACCCGAAGCGAATAAAATGCTAAATTATTAGTTATGGCCGAGCTGCTTCTATATTGGCTCACCTGCGGCTAAATAAGAGCACAACATTTTCAGTTTTCTTGAATGACACTCACGCATCCATACTTAAAGTAGTAATTATATCCGTTCAACGGTAGGGTCTCTATCTCAAATTATCGCCGAAGATATACATACTCATAAAAGAATATTTTAAATGCACCATAAAAATCGGTGTGCGTAAAAAATCGAGATACTCAACAAGTAGCTCATATTTCGTGCAACTTAATGCCTCATTCGCGGAACATCTGTCCTAAAATTCAGGCGGCGCTTTACGAGTGAAATAATTTCAAACTGAGCAATGAAAATGTCACTTAAACGCCAAGTCGTAGAATATTTTTGTAACCAGTTTCGGCATGCCTTAACCTTCAGATTTGATACGAGTTTATGTTTTTAAGACCGCAAACTGAAGCACTTTATCTAAAATTCGGCTGAATAAATCGACGTGTTAATGGTAGTATAGAGATCACTGTTACAATCAGGTGCTTATAATTAGAAATTCCAAACCTTACTTCAAGGCTATGCTACAAATATCGCTTAAAAGAAATTAGGTAATTAATGGCAAAGACATCTGCAAAATTCATAGCACGTAAGGCGTAATATCCCATTACGCCTTTAATTGATGTTTACGCAGACAAAGAAGCTAGCAGGATTAGAAATAATAAAGCTGACACCCGTAAAGCGTAACTGTTATTAATATTAAAACTGATAATAGCTTTTGAATAATGTTGTTGGTTGTTGGTAACAGAAAACATTGAAGCGATGACAATGGTGATTCGAAGCTGAAAATTACACCGAGGATTGCATATTTGCGGATCGATGGCGCTTTGTGTCAACATCTGCATTACTGACAGTGGATATTATTCCTTAGTCCACGTTTGCCAAATTTCGAAAAGATTCGTAGTAGTGTTTCTTCGAGAGGCGTTGAAAGTGGGCAAGTTTATAAATTTGTGAAACCATGGAAAAAGAACAACACCGGTCAGTAATTCGATTTCTTCTTTTTTGAAAAACGTGTACAGAAATCAAAGAGAAGGCGAAAACTTATTAGACTAATTCCACGCTGAACTAAAGAAAAAATAACCTCCCCCATCCACCACGTTCCCCAAATTTGATCCCCTGTGACTTGTTTCTTCTTCCAAACTTGAAATGAAGAGGCCATTGCCAGAACGATGCCTATTCTACAGAGTTCGACAAGTCCCGTTATTTGGTTGCCTTTAAAAAGAAACGTCGCTGGATTAAGTATATAGACCTACAAGGAGATTATATCGAAATTATTAAATTGGAGTTGTGGCGGCTAGATTGTTAACTACGGTAAAAAACAATGGCAATGCGAAATTTCTTTGAAATTCAGAAGACAACACACATTTTGATGCTATTTTGACACAAAGAAACTAGTGCAACAGAAAACGGAAAAGCTTTTACGACGTTAATACTTTTGCAAGGTGCAAAGATGATATTTATGATTTTTTTGGAGTGCCAAACGTCAGTAACGCTACTCTAGTGACGATATTACCGTTGAATCCCAGCTGAATTTCAATTTTCCTCAGCAGATCGTATAAAGGCAATATCTAGCAGCGACTGCTCTTCCGAAAGGTACTTCAGACGCCCTACGTTTTCAAGCCTTTTCGCATTAAGCCGTATAACGTGTGGGCACATGTGCGTGTGTCTGCGACAGGCATACGACCGGCACGAGACAAGAGCTTCTTACTGTGAGACGGTATGGTGTTCTAAAAATAAACGGAGTCCGCCGGAGCTAGATATGTACAACGTATGCATGTATATACGTGATGAGACGACCAAATCGAACCACCAGCTCAACTATAAGCCGTACTTATACGTTCGAATCGGACCTGGATTCGTACACACGCTCTGGCTCTCGCCGACATCTGTCTGACAAATTATACATTTACATATTTATGCACAATATCTGTTACAATCCCATTAACATAGAGCAAGTAGGCTGTGCATCGGAAAGAGAATGTTGTATGGAAATAGGAAATAAATGGGTAGGGTACGTTCCGTGCATGGGCGGTGTTAAATATGTCCATGTGTATGTGTGCATGTGAGCCTTAAATGTTTTCGAGTGGTCGTTAAATAATCAATGGGAACGTATGACGGTGATTATAATAAAAGGTGCCGGAACCATTCATCGTCAAGGTGCAAAAAACGTCGAAGTCAACGGATTGCGCGGAGGCTGAAATTTTGTAATAACCATACGCTTCGTAATCATATCCAATATCGTAACATATGGGCATACTAAAGACCGTTGATTTTAAATTAAACAAATTGCGGTGTTTTCACACCTCGCTGAGGTGATTATATTTCAAGAATTGCCGAAACTTATCAAAGTCAAGTCCTTGATCAAATCTTTAAAGTATTTTTCATGTTGAAGTCCCAATGATTGACCAGGAAAGCTCTCTAAATTTATTATTAGGGAGAAGCTAGATGAACCAACAGTAGGCCGAAGCACACCGGAATAGAAATGGTAGTAACAAACCCTATCTTTAACATAGCGACATAATCTCCTACGCTAAACCTTTCGAAGTTGTTTTGAATTAAATTTATATATATGTACATACGGAGTATCCAATCATCTAAATCTAGCTGCCCAAACTTTAAACTTTTCGTAGCTTTCTTCGACCAAAAGCTTTAATGATTAAATAATATAACTGGTGATTTGCTTCCTGAATATTGCAACATACTTTTTACTTGCTTAGATCTTGGTTTTTTCTTCATGATTTTGCGCGCAAGGATTCCGCCACGTCCGGATGATCTTGATAAGATTCACATTACATGATGAGACGCTGCACAAAAAAAAAATTTCTGCTCCGTATTTAAACGATATTTACATATCTTATACAAGACCTTACCTCATCTGAAAATAAATATCGCGCTGTAGATCTTAAGTGGTTCTAAAAATACTTGGTAAAGAGGAATTACGAGGCTCGTCGGCCGAGATTTCGAATTATATACGAGGGATACCTTTTAAGTGTTTATAAAAACAATGAAAAGAGCCAGTTTTCAAAATATTCACCGTTAATATTTACATACTTTTGCATGCGTTCGAATCAATATTTGATCATTTTTTCCACTCTGAACATATCTCCAAAACATGAATTTCAAGGCTTCAACATTAATCGATATATCAGGTGAATACGAGCAAAAAAATATTTGATGTTTTTCAAATTTTTTTGCGTCAAATTAACAATTATTCGACGTACAGTGTGAGAGCTGGCATTGCCATGATGAAAGATCATGCGATATTGTCGATTGTTTTCCCTGATTTGATCGATGCCTTCTGCCAAACAAGTTGTATACCAATCAGCATTAATCTTTCCTCGACCCTCCAGAGCAATGCTTGCAACATGTTTAGTACAACGAGAGAAACAAGCTATCATTTTCTTGGAGGTGCTTCATGAGCGAACACCTTTTATAATAAGTTATATGATTGTTCTTGGATCTTTATTCCTTCCATTACGGACACACTGTATGTATACCCGTTCCCACATATGTATGCACACAGAAGTTCGGCGATATCACATCATCACTTTAAACATAAATGTTCCCGTTGCATACGTTTATTCTGGTTGACCTTATCTAAACCGCCGCACTTCCTATCTTTATACCGTACTTACGTACTTCCCCTATAGTTCCTTAAAAGTTTACTAGATACATTGCCTTGTAAAAATATGTCGACCGCTTTATCGCACTTAGATCGGCTAGCTGCGATGCGGACATTCATCTCGGAGACGCTGTCTGCTCCTGTCTCCGTGCGCTGTCATTATCTGGCTGCATCTCCGCTTCTTAGTTAGAGCGGGAACATGGCGAGCTCTTTTCAACGCCCGAGTAAAAAGTGATCGATTGCGTCGTGGATCCCATTTTTCACGTGAAGACCGTGTCAATTAAGGTGTAAGCTATTTTTTTCCTTCATACGCGTCGAAGGAGTATAACAGCTGTTTCGTGTTAAAGCCGACCACTGCCATCTGGAAGTATTAGGTAAATATAGAATGAAAGCAGTTCCTTAACTGGTTACATGAAACTTATTGTAAGCTTGTCGCATAGTCTTACTACCGCGTTAGTATCGCATATATCCAAAATTTTTGAAAAAATGCTTCTTAAGAGGTTAACAGATTTTGATAGATCTACTGAGCATGCCATGTTTCGGCTGTTGGCAAGGATTAAATCAAAGAGGAGAGAGGTTTTTATGGATTTGACGAAAGCTTTCGATTGCGTCCGTCGTAAGCTGCCGTTACAAAAAATTATGAATTTTCGTGGGGAGACACTAGATTCGATAAGATAAAATACAATTTAATATTAAATTTTAATGTAATTATTCCAAAAACAGCATAATGCATCCCATGCAAGAACATGACCAATAGACTAAGTCCATGATTTTAGAAGAAGCTCAGCGCAACCGGGAGCGAAACGTTGGCAGACTCATACCATCAGGACGGTGTTTCCCTACATTCTTTAAAAGAATGCTTTCTTTTAAAGAACGACCGCGGCAATCTACAGTAACATAAAAGAGAACCATGTTGCAGCTTCTTGCGGATAACGACAAAGAACTTTCTGCAAAGATTTCAAATATTCTACATGCAGTGATACTCAATCAGTTTTACATGATATAAAAAATATTTTTTGCTGCATAGATTGTATGCAAAGATTGTTTTATGTGTAATTTACTTATTCATAGTGTGAAATTGAGACCAACCTTGTATATGCTCAAATAAGATTGCTAGGAGCCGTATTGTATTGATGAGTTAGCAAATGGTGTAGCAATTAATTGTTATAAAGGCAAATCAAATAAAAGAAGTAAATAGGTTAATCAAACAAGGTTAAACGGAAGAATGAAGCACATTAATTTTTAAAATATTTTCAAACATCAAATAGAATCGAAAGATTTATAGGCAAAACCAAGGACGTTTACACCTTTTTTCGTACTTATTGATTGCTCAATTTGTCTCACAAACAATAATTGTTGAAACTATACACAGTTAACCTTTGCGTAATCTTGAACTTTTCGAACACGATTTGAACGAAACATGATACTAAATCGCGGTGTAAATATAGCAAAATGAATAGTATTTAGGTGTTGTTACAAGTTTCCGGTAATTTTTCTATGACAAGACTGCATACCCATACCGAGCAAGGCATTTATAATTCCTGGCTGTTAGACTCTACTTAGAAAGCATTAAAGATAACTTCTACCCATCGTGTATTGTATATTAATCGGTTTACAATCGAACTGCACGACCATACGGCAACGCCTAATCCTATACACGCATGCATATTGCTAGATCTATTCCGATCCGAGCGGTAATTACAACGGCAAGTATGTAGCATTTTATGCACGTGACAAAATAATTTAGATTCCCATTGAAAAGGCGCTCACAAAAGACACGGGAACGTATGAATATAATTGAATATAAAGCACTCGACATTTAAATTTATCACGGTAAAAAGTTCCTTCATTGTCTAACCGGGTAAAAATCTCCATTGACACAGACATTCCAACACCATTGGGAATTGTTTACGTTACGTAACTAGTTCATTGTAACTAAATAATAACGCATTAAATACTATTTACAGGACTTCAATTGCATACACACACGTACATATAACAATGAATAATTAATAGTCGATACATAGTATCGAGGAAGTCTTGTTATACATAAGTATATGTATTATCTATGTTTTTATCTATATGTAAACGGATATATAGACGTCTATGCACATGTACCCACCTCAATTTCATTTTATATCGGAGACAAAACCTCTTCCTAACAATTAACACTAAAGAATACGCTATTGATCTAAAGATATCCATGTAACTGGACGCTATTCCACTCTAGAAAATTTTATCAATACATGATGGTGTTAAAAAAACCATCGCAAACCCAGAAGTGCGATTATATGGCCCAAAATAAGGAGAAAAGTCTTAACGAACAAGAGCTCACAGATGGTCGGTTTCGGGGATACGAAATAATTTGCTTTACGTTTGCACAAATGAGCAAATAACAAAGGCAAGGACCTTCGAAGTCTTTCGAAAATCCCTCTGAAACACGACGATATCCTTAATCTAGTCGTTGTTGCAGCTTGTCGAGGAAGGCATAGCGTACATTACAGTTTTCAAGTATCCCCAAAAAAGAAACCAAGAACATTTAAATCAGCCGGTCGTGGTGGCCATGATGTAAGTAAATCTGCTGCATATCTTCCTAAAGCTACCTCGTTTCTCTCCTCATTTTCAATATCAACACTAATTACATTTGTCGAAACATCCTCCAATAATCCTCACTTTGTATCTCATTTTGAAATAATTAATTAAATATAATAAAACGCAATCTAGATAATCGGTTTCGTGCGTCTTACTTAAATATTAATTGAATTTTCTTCGGCGGTAGACAGAAACGGACAAATCAAAAATACTGTGGCATTGAGACGCCCACGTGCGGCTATTTTTAGCACCGTGAAGCAGAAATAAGTCCCAGATCAATAACTCACACTCCTGTAAGTAACAGGTTTGTTTACTGAAGCCTGGAAAGCTTTCGTGTGAAACGCATGCATCAAATGAGTCAATGAAAATTAATATCTATACTTAACGAAATGTACTAACCTACAGAGACGGAAATATTGAATGCATGGAAATAATAGATTTTATGATAGGGGTGAAAAGGGAAGATAATACCTTAAATACCTGACATTAAGTTCCTGGATCTGAATTTTTAAAGGTATTAACAATAACGTCGGACATATTAGTAATTACACAATTTTTGTATAAGTGGAAAGGAAAAACATTGTGAAAATGTCCTCCCATTCACCATTTATCTTGCTGTAGAAGTATTAAATGACGTGCACTACACGCACCACATCAGATTCCAAGGATCTTATAAAATTAATTTCATCTTATTTGAGCGCTAGAACTTTCATTGACAAAATTGACGGATCAACATCGTTGACGCGTTGTATCGAGTCCAGCGTTACCTCATTTACACCTATAATGTCTTGAAACACTCTCAAGTCAACTTTTCTATCTACGAGAACGACACTGCCCCCTGCAGCGCGAGTAGGCTTGAGAATTTGGCAGTCCAAATTGGAAAATGCCATTCACAGTCTGGTGGAGTGAGACGAGATGCGGGGCCTCCGAATAATTGAAAGTAAAACCGTCGCTATTCCCTTTACCGGGCCTACCAAATGAAGTTGAGGTCAATGGCCGGTGGTTATAGTGAATTTCCCGTTAAATATCTGGGAATTACGTTGATTAAGCGGTTGACATCAAGACACCATATTGAGCAGATTCGTTTAAAGTTTACCATAACGAAAAACGCGATATTGCCGCTGTTTGGCAGAAGAAGTGTCAGTGTGTGTGGAATCAGGTTTCTGCTCTATTTTGCGTGGTTTTGGCCGATAATTATTAATTTTTATGGAGCGGTGGGTTGGTCTACTGTGGCTTCTGACCACCTTAAAAAACTGGAGAGCCTCCAAAGCTGAACGATAAAGATAATAGCAGTTACTCCATGGTTCGTCCAGTCCCTACCTCAAAAGGAACACCTACGATAAATGGCCGAGTAAACGTGAAGAAATGTTACAGGACCAACCTCGTCGTCTAGTCGCACGAGCTGCGAATAGGGAGACGAAATTTAACCAAGGACACACGGAGACATCAACTTGATGGCTCAGTGTGAAAAGACCCGAGGAATATCCTGACCAGCGGTGACCAGGAGTGACAAAGAAGTTTGCAGGGTGTTAGCCTGGTACTAGTGAACAAGATGACCAATAATAATGTTGATTGTACGAAAAGACATAACAAACGTGTTCATATAATCCTGTAGCTTGCGGCAATCGTGTCCATAAAAGCAATAAATCATAAAAGTATTTCTTTATTGGTCATACGTACACCGTATATTTTTTTAAATCTACAGCGTAACGCAGGTATTTGTTTTAGAAAATATATTATTTTTAACAATACTGTTCGAATTACCGAAATTTTTCAAATTATGTAAATGACCACTAAAATATGTTAAATACGACGTTGTTATCTAATTTGTATGATTAACATCTCTGTACTTCGCCTCATTTCACTTCGCCACACATTTATCAAGTCGAAACGTATTTGAACGTGAAAAGACGTCTACTCAACGTCTCTACGAATAATTTAACTAACAAGTTCTCCTCTATTTCACAAAGAAAATACTCCTGGCAGAATGTGTGCGGCCATGTACCATATAATTGATAGGCAAATATTTAAACTTATTTATCTTGTAAAAATATATTTATATTTGTCGTATACGATTCCAAATTTTGTGCATAAATACGCTTGCCTTGAATATTAAATGAAGAGGTTGAGCTTCTTAATAAAAATAAATATGTTTCTAGGTACCGTTCGACGTCAAAATGCGGAATTTCCATCCACAAACAGGTATATGATTCTTGAGAATCTAATTGTCGATTAGAGGTATAATCGCAACAATTTCACACTAATGCAGAAATAACGAGTATTTATTAACCAATCTAGGTACGTTGTTTAATAATACAAACTACCAAAATAAATATCGAAGAGGCTCAAGAGCGATATCAATAGCACATAGTGCCACTTCTTTCAAAGTGGTCTGGAGAAGCTAAAAGTTTAAACATCACAGTTGGCAGTTTGGGTCAAGCAAAGATATCTTCATTCTTCCCTTAAGAACCCTGCGTACAAAGATTAAAATAGAAATTCAATCGCGATGATTGAAAATGAGTGTTTACTGAATTGCCCCAGAACGCAACCCAGTATTTTAGTCTGGAGTACACGTTCCCGTAGTATGCAGTTAGCCGCGACATTCATGCTATGTTGGATTGTTCTTAGTTCGTAACACATACATTCTTCGAAAATCGAATCTCTAAGGTTTCAGTTATTGGCGAACATCATAGTGAGACTGTGAGCCAGCTTGGCAGGTCATTTAATAATAATAATAATAATAAGTTCATTCGTCCAATAGCGAAAGCCAATTACAGGACAACTTAATACAAAAGAAAAAATACATGTGCAGTATCCTAATTGCTACAAAGAATAAACAAACGAGCAAAATAGCAATACAAGAATACAAAAACCTTAGTACTAACAAACATAAATAACTTACAGTTCCAAGTAATTGGAATAGAAGACATTAAAGTTCTTTGACATAACGTAAATTGGAGACTTCATCATAATGTTCGTCCTAGCACTTGGTGTATTAATTATAGCACCATATCTAGTACTATGCGGTGGGACATTAAAATTAACCGCAGCAAGCAAGGATGGAGAATCAATTTTCTTTTGTAGCAATTTAGGCATGAATGTGGCACTACATCGTTCACGGCGGTGAGATAAACTTTCAACATTATGATGATTTAACAAACTAATGTAATCTACATTTCTTTCAGGGTACACACTAGTGATCTTAAAAGACAAATATTTGAGAAATTTTCTCTGTATTCTTTCAACAGAAAGTTGTTGATTAATGTAGTAGGGAAACCATACCAGGGATGCATATTCGAGTTTACTACGTACAGTAGCATAATAAACAGTTTCAATTGCAGATATATTATGGAGAGACTTAGGTGATCGTATAAGAAAACCTAAAGATCTGGACGCTGACAAGCAAAGCGTTGTTACATGTTGAGAAAAAGTAAGCTGTGAATCAAATAATACACCCAAGTCCGAAGCTTCAAATTTTCTGATAATAGATTCTGTGCTTAGAGAATAGTACTGGAGAAATACATCTAGTGTAAGATACAACTGAACACTTGGCAATATTCAAGGAGATTCTATTCTGTTTACACCATTCATCAATAAGGGAAAGATTGGCCTGCAGTTTTACGCAATCCATTACTGTATTAATTACGCTATATATTTTTAGATCATCTGCATATGCCAGTAACTCACAGTTTAATTTCAGAAGCAGATCGTTCAAAAAAATGTTAAATAATAAGGGACCAAGGTTTGATCCCTGCAGTACCCCAGAGAGTATAAGAAAATGCTCAGATGAAAACCCATTATAAAATACATAGGCAGATCTGTTGTTGAGGTAAGAAGACATTAACCTTAGAAGTGAAGGGCAGAAACCAATATAGTCTAGTGTCGCAAGAAGTAAATTGTGGTCGATAGAGTCAAATGCTCTTGAAAAATCTGTATAAATAACATCAACTTGCTTGCGATGGTCAATTGCAGATGAAATGAATTGAGTAATATTTGTCAAGTTTGAGACGGTTGATCTTGCAGCTATGAATCCGTGTTGCTGTTCAGATATGTATGATTGAACATTAATGCAGATTTTAGTAAACAATATATGTTCAAGAACCTTAGCAAAGTTTGATAAGATGTTTATGGATCTATAGTTAGATATGTCAGAGTGGTTACCTTTTTTAAATACAGGTATAATTTTGCTTATTTTCCACACATCAGGGAATTGAGATGTTGACAGAATTAGATTAAGCAGTATAGTTAGTGGAGAGGCGAATACAGAAGCACAGTCACGCACTAGGAAGCTTGGTATGGAATCATTACCAGCAGTTATATATATCAGGTTTAAGTCATTTACGTACAACAGGAACATAATCGGAGCCAACATTGTTCCTTAAGGTGCCTCCTAAGCATTACCATCCAGTTAGATCTCACCTCTTTACCAGATTGGTTATCGCACATTTGAAAAGAAAGACTCTAACCAATCCAAAGCTGCTTCACGAAATCTCATCATCTCCGATTTATGAAACAGTATTTGGTAATGCATGCAATCGAATCGTTTGCTCAAAAACATTAGGTTTTTCGTTTAGAGCAATTGATATCTTCCATTATGTTATATATTAATGCTTATCTCATCCAATTGACTTGTTGCTCAGAGAGATAATAACTCTAATCACAGCTTCTCCATCTACAAGGAATGAAATCTGAAGTAAATCTGGACAGGCCTCTGTTAAAGTTTCTCTGGAGTGGAAATTAAATTAACGGACAGGAACATCGTTAGCAATAGTATTCTGTTGAATAGATGTGACGGAAAACTTATCGATTTTATTAATATCTAAAAATTCAGGCGATAAAATAGTTTTTTTTTTAATTTGTGACATTCAAAGCTGTTGTAATTAAATAACTGTTTCTATTATCAATGTAGATTGTACACATTTTCTACAATACACAATTTCTTTCCGCATTTAGAATGGTGGTTCCATCTTTACAGCCTGCGGTATGACTAAATTACATTGTAGACGTTAAAATTCTAACAGTAGAACACAGTACGTCAATATATCATTCTATGATGAAAATATTGAGGGTATCGTGTGAAAATATAGTGATAATACGACCATTTCCCGAGGTGTCTAATCCAATAAATTACCGCGGATCACGATCCTCCGCAATAAATGTAGGCTGACGATACCATTAGACACCTCTAGGCGTTTCACGATCGCCCACAGACGGAATCTAAGTATCTAACTCAAAAATAATTTTCATGTTCGTCTCGAAATAGCTAATCCAACACTCGGAAGAATTTTTCTAAATATATCACGATTTAACCTCCTTCAGTGAGGACTTAATAAAACACTCGGTATTCCTGGGGATTTACATTTGTTGCATTTGCTGAGTATGCAATTACTGCAGTAAGTGTAAATATATATTTTTGTAATTTTTGCAATTATACTTCCATTTTAACCACATAACAAGTTATGTGTGAAATGGTGAGTCAGTCATCTATTTGTGAATGATTCAATTCCTAAATGTATAAATTAGTAAGATTAGCGTATAAGTTGATACTTAAGTTTGTTTAAAAGGAGCCAGTTTGTTACGTAACACGCTGGTATATGTAAGAGAATTTAACATGTTCATGTAATGTTACAATGAGCAATTTAGAAGTGCGCAACACATCTCATCTAAAAACAAGAGCCATTATCCGCAAAGTTATTTATTCACCGTTTATGAATTTGATTACAGCGATACATTCAAAAGTATTCTTCATAAAGTGCTTTCCAAGTTTAAATTTGAAGATTTTGATAAACCCAATTCAACGTATAAGGATGACTGACGACGTAAACATTAGAATTACGAGAAAGTTGGGGAAGGAAGAATTTAATATAGAAGAATAATTTGTCTATGTGGGAATAGTAAAGAACTTTTTACTGATTTACAGAAAAGAACGGCCCCAAGTAGGAGCCTTGCGGAACACCCAAAAATTGTAAATATAAGCTCGTATGGGTTGAAACCTACAAGCACTTAATCTCCATACTTACAACATTCCTTACGACCACTTGATCAATCATCCCTAGAATTGTTGCTTTCTTCAAAGCTGAAAAATGTTTCAATTCATCATTTGCTAAACTCATATCATCATGGATAAACCATGAAACACTTAACTTATCAGTAGCTTAATATCAAAGGTGAAATGTTTACAAACATACAAATTGTAAGAAATACCAATTAAGCACTTGTATATAATATGACACAAACACTTTCATCTGTATAATGCCAATCAATAGAAAGACAACCGCGTAAATTCAACAAATTAAACGTGGTCAATGCAGCACCAATGTACTATAACACTTATATACCGTACACTGTGGAGTGTCTACCTGAAAGGTCAGTTCAAACAATCTCTCATTGTGCTTCGCTAAAGAAAAATTAGAACCACTTCACACATAGACGCCGGATGAGTTAAAATCTATTTTAGAGCCTACTTAATGTTCGAGATTAATGACATCAACATATTCGTTCTCATATAAAGCAAATATTTTATTACGTCAACGAATATAATTATATTATTTCCCGACAAACACTAAAAACCGGGAGTAATTTTTTAAACAAATACGCGCTTCACGAGTATGGCATAGCTGAATGGTAAAGCGGAGACCCGTGTGAATTGTAAATAGTGGAAATGGAAAAATCGACGGCCTGGACCATATTATTGTACACATAAAATGCATATTACAATTGCTACTATATTTGTAAAGTTTGACCTGTTTGTTGATGCAAATTTTACTCGTGCATCTAACAATAAGCTAACGTACAGTGTTGTCCGACAAAAAATGAACTAGTATCAATTATAAAATGTTGCTGCAATTCTGGAGGCTAACAGTAACAATCATTTCATTTTTACTAAACAGGTTTTTGGCCTACCATTGAACATGTTTGGAATTTGTTTAAATGATTGCACGGCATTATATCCCAAACGCCATAATCAAAGATTGTAGTAGCCCCAACTTGAAAGCTAGAATGAATATTAGAGAAGTAAGTATTTAACAGGGTACTATTAGAAGGTGTTCCACGTAAAGCTAAAAAGATTTAACAATAAAATGTGGCAAATTAGTAAAAATTTTGAAATTGCCAATCTTTAAACAAATATTATAAGCAAGATATTTAAGTCGATGTAAGTAATAATGCTTACAAGCCATTCCTCCAATCAATTAAAAAATGTACACGCATTTGCACGACGCTTTCTCTTTCATCGGTATATCGTTCTATTATTACTAATACATTTAAAAATAAAATTTCATGGAAATATAATGACCGGAGCAAATCAATCATAATTCCAGACGAAGGCAGTTCACAAAGGTAAAAAACTGTCGTTTGAAAATTGATCCGTTGGGCTTGGCAAACTCTTCTTGCTTTAATTAAAATTAATTACTCTGTAAACGTAATGGTTATTTATCGAAATATCATAATGCTGGAAAAGATATATGGCTAAAGTAAAGATAAATATTTTCCTTTTTGCAATATTTTCTAATAATGAATCTTATAATCTCATAATGGCTGGGAAAAAAATTGTTAAATTACATATTTAAAATTAATATAGCTTATTATTAACATTAAAATCTTATAATTAAAAGTTAATTAAAAGTTTCCATGGTTAGCATCTTAGCCTAGTTCTGAAAATTTGTAGCAGTTAACAAGCATCATAATAAATTACTTTTAGACTCGTCTTACTTCCGGTTATGTAAACAACTTTGATGCTTTTAATAGAGTTACATACTTTATATTGCTTTTTTGGATTCCATGGATTGCTACGAAGTGATTTCTATTGAGGTTCCTCTAAATAAATACCTCTTTCTTCTTTTACAATGTACTCTTTAAAATTACATATCAGGAATAGAATTGAATGAATTTATGTCGTATCTATACCGAAAACAATGGAAACTTAATATTTTCCAGTACTAAGGCAAAATTTGATTTATCGCATACAAGGCATTCAGAATTTAACACTCGATTTGTAAATATTCAATTCAAAACTCAGACCTATGCGAAGAAGTCTTAAAACAAATTCTCACTCGATACGATGACACACAGTCAAGCATAATTTTCAAAATTATACGTTATTATTAGAGATGACCAAAGCAGGTGAAATTATTACTTTTTTACAACGACTAGACAGACTCACGAATCCTTTCTTATGAGACGAATACACACGAGTCTGTCTAATCGCTGCAAAAAACTTATAATTTCACTTGCCTTGGTCATCTCTAGTTATTATACACTTCACTTTTCTTTTTGTCCACACATGCTAAAAAAATACTTCCAAACTTGCTCATATTTGCAACAAAGTATGATATACGTAAGATACGTAGATAAGAGCTAAACTTATTTATATTTTTCTCTCTGAAAACGACCCTAAGTGTTTACACCAAAAAACAAAAGCGAAAATGCTGGATAAAGCTACACTTGTGAGTGTATCACCTTTGGGCCGTACATATAAGACGGGCTACCAAGGTTACCAGAGCCTACTCATTCGAATCTGGTCTGATTCATTTAATTTAAGGCAAGCGGGACACAAAAACCACGCTACTTTGCGGTGGGGATCGAACGTAACGAAAACGCAAACAAGCTGGCTAAAGAAGCAGTGAAAATGCTTTTCATCGGTCTGTGGCCTATAAGAGAGCCACATGAAGCAAGAAATTGAAGCATAGGAGGACCTCGTACTGGGAAAATGTTCCAGGACAAAAACAGGAGAAATTATTCATATCAAGCTCACCTAGGACAGCAAAACTAGCGTCATCTTTCAGCAGAGGGGACCTTAGATTACTGGCGACAGTTCATGCGGCCTTACATAGCGCCTATTTAATCTAGGAAAAGTTAAAGAACAAATCTGTCGTCCATGCCAAGAGGATCTGGAGACGGCGGAACACATTCTATGCAAATGTACTGCCTTCAGCCGCACTCGCAAACAACATTTCAGTAAACCATTTCTGACATCTACTGAACTGAAGGATGAAGATCCTAAAGTAATATTAAGATTTATTAAGAGCCTTCACCTACTCTAACACATATAAGAGCATTTTGCTACAATAGAACTATCAGGGTCGCAGTGACTAAAGGCCATAGCCCAGAGATACTAATACCACTAATAGTAAAATCTACAGCACAATTTCGTTAAAATAAATAATAGGTATTTTTCTCTTAAAAAGAGCGATATTTACCACGAGCAGAGGTGGTGGAATAGGCCTATCATTCCTCTCGACAAATAATAATTTTTTTTTAACCAATTAATATAATTTTATATTGACGATGTGCTCCGAAACAAAAAAAAATACTTGTATTCGCTTTATACTAACCAAAAATATTGTTCACAAATACCTTCTTCTTCACTTTCAGCGTTATGTAATAAGCGTATCATATTTCATACACGTCCAATTGTATAAATGGTATTACATTCGTCGGTAGTCAATTTTTTCACTTCCACTACTTCACATTCCATCATCAACGCTTATAGGCGACATCTTTTACGCAAGCAAGTAACGACCGAACCGTTGCAAGAAGCTGGGTTTCAATGAGGCACCGACGAACGTCGTCAAATATTTAACAAATGGACGCCGAAAATTTATCTTTTGTGTGTTTTAATGTTTAGTGAGTACTGTAAACGATACTCTTTACATTATCCCACGGGTAAATATCGTCTCCAAATATCGCGTCGCATACTCTACTGGCTATTTAGTGCTTAATATAATGACAAACAAGCGTACGTATACGAGAAAGACAAAGCTTTCCAACTTTCCTTATTGAAATCGCGAAATGTCAACCGTTCGTGGACAAATAAGCGTGTGACAATCAATCCCTGAGAGTAAATGGAGGCGTAGTTTGATGTTCTATCTGAAGCTACCAGAATGAAATTTTATTGCCTGTGGGAAGAATAAATTCATCCAACCGTACATGCAAAATGTAAGTGCATCTAAAAGGTTGTATAAAAGATTTCATATGTAACATCGCGTACCATAATGGGTAAGCCAACCATAAAAATATCGTCGTAGGATTGGCACTCCTGCGATAAGAGATCTATGAATTTAATTCAAATCAAGTATGCGAAGTATTTGGTCATAAAAACCAATCAAGGCAAGAGTGCTTCTCTTGATTTTCTCTAGATCAATTTTCTTTCTTTGCCCTCTTATTATAGAAAAATGTGTTCTCGCCGGGTTCCCCAACATGGTGCAACAAATAGAAGAATTGATTGCCTTGCTACATACCATGAAAATGATGGCGAGAAATAAGGCATGGGTTTCGCAATGGAATCCAAGCGCTAATCAAGAAATTGATGGCAACTGCCCTTTGAGAGGCAAACATTTTTGTAGCTTATTGTGAAGGTCTTCGATAACTTAGACGCCAATATAAGAGGAGTGGAAAGTTTTCTGACTGGATTAAGTTAACTCGCAGCAACGGTTGCCCTCATGAGGCAACAAAAGGAGACGTACGGCGCTTCAAGTAGGGAGTCTTTAAGCCTATCTGTATATAGTCCCCACTTGACGATAAGTGATTTTAATTTTTTTTCAAAAATAAGGCCTTTTAATGGAAAACCATACTTAAAAGCGGTAGTAATTATACTAGTTTACCAGTATGAGGATCATATTATTGATGTTATTACTATTACTAGAACTACTAGGGTCAGCATTGATTTTACATTTATTATTATAGTACCTGGTGAATTACTTGAACTCTTTAAATCTACCATATTCTTTCCCTCTTCTTTTCCTATGTAAGACTTAAGAGAGTCATGTTTGCTATGGCCTGTCCGGTATTAAACTCACAATACTTCTGTCCACTTAACTTTGGCATAACGAGTTCTATTGTGACTGGTAATTTGGCTTTGCATTGGTGACAATCCAATGCATTTTAATTAACAATTGGAATATACCATTAGCATGACGTCCTTATTTGCTTCTGTCGATTATTTAACCAGCTCCTTCGCAATCCCGGTGGCTTCTTCCGCTAGCTCATTAAATCTTGTGTAATTCAAACTCTTCGCGACGATATTAAAATTCTATTTTCTTGTAAGGATCTTCATCCGAATAGCACTTCTTTGAAGACCACCCACCACAGGAATTGTTCTCTGAGAATAAACCACAGCCTGAACACAAGTGTAGAAGTGCAATAAAAAATATAATTTGCTATGTTACACTTTTTTATGAACTAATATGCAGTGAACTGTTTTAACTACTTCATTAATGCTTATTTACTACCGTTACTGCAGCTAACCTTACCTCACTTATTACTAAAAGAAATTGGTACCAATATCCTGACAACAGATAATGGAACAATAAAAAAAATATTCAACTATAGAACAAGTTGTTCCAAAGAACGAACTCAATCAGAGTCAAAATATACCCATACCAACGAACATACGTTGCATTCTCTAAACCATTGAAACGAAAACGATTACGCGTTAGGAACGACGATAGAACAATGCAATCAGTAGTCCAACTCAGTATCTGCCAGTCACTTTTATGTAATTCATATTTACGATTTGAATTTCTTATGTGTGCTATGTTGTGAATGAAAACCCACACAACTCACCAATAAGGTAAATCGTCAACGAAAATGTCATAAGTGAAACTCACATATGATAATGTTACTAATTGTGGCTGGCTCGTACTTGCGCAACGCAAGACGTTAGAATGAGAAAAAATCTCGCTTAAACACATGTTGTAATCTCGTTATTTGCAGCTACGAATCGTACATGCATGCATTGGTTTTGGCTCGGATCGTGTAACGCATGCATGTGTTTGAGTGTATTTTTCATTATAACACTTTGACTTACAACGTGAACATAAACTTTTATAGTTTATTAAGTGACTACGATGATGATTCATTTCTATTTTTTATTCCAATGATTTAAATGCCCAACATGACATGTTGTATGTTTTTTTTCTCCATCAACGCAATCATGAATATTCACCATTTAATTACTATTCTGTTCGATTTTATTTTCCTTATTTGTATCTAGATAGAAAATAACACGTAATAATAATAACTCTGTTACATTTGCAATTATAAAGTTATGAGTCAATATATTGCTGTGATCATTAAAAGTACATTAAAATTATTTTATAGATAGCTTTTAGAGCATCTGACATTTTATGTTTTCCGATAAATGATGTTGCGTTTTCATTAACTATTCATTATATGACAACACAAAAAATATTGTTTTCTTTTGTCTATTATTAGCACATTGTTCGATACAAATCTTCCTCAAAATGTCCAACCTTTATTACATTTCTGTTGCTATTCCACGATCTCCTGAATCTTTTCTTTATTTCTTTTTAGCCTCCTCAAAAGACTTACAAACTAGGTAGGGTTTCTCAATTCAGCATGCAATTAGTTGTAGATGAATAGATTTGCCGGATTAGCGGTTCCCCATTGTTTTCTTCTTGCGAACCCGATCTAAAAACTAGAAATTATTTGTGTGCGAGTTAATGGTTATTTTATTAAAAGTTTTTATATTGTATTCCTCTTACAATATTTAGAAACTTCATTTTAAAATAATATGAGTACAAAAACCTAATTTGATCCCTATAAATTTTGAATAGATTACTTTCGGTACCTGCGATGTCCTAGTCTTCAAATCCAAATCCGGAAGTCCTTCCCAATCTTGAAATTCTTGCAAATCCGGATCCGAGTGATTTCAAATCCGTGGCTGGTGAAATTTATTTAATGAAGGGTCCAAATGATTTTACTAAATCTTCAAATGTATTGTTTTTTTTTAACAAATCCTATCTTGTGTAAGACGAGGACGAAAAACCAAAAAATCCCCTGGGGTAAATTGGAGAGAAGAAGTCACCAACACTGCTCAGCCTAACAACTAAACGTAACGTAAACTGTAATAATGTATTTGTTAACTGGAAACACTTTCCACAGCCTATGATCATCAATCGTTTAAATGCGGACGAACATTAATAAAACTAAAGCCAACGAAAAAATTAAGGTTAAACAATATATTCATTAGTATTTCTTTCTTCAATATTATTGCACAATAATATCGAGAACCTAAAGCCGAAGCTTAAGTTGAACTTGATAAAACCCTCAATGAGATACTTGTGCCTGTTTATCCAAATGTCAAATGTCTTCATTTCATGTACGAATGTTTGAATCTTCTTTAGGTCCTGCATTTCTGTATTTATCTTTCATATATGTATATGTTTCTCGCGTAGATATTTTGAACACAAGGATAGTATTTCTTACAGTGAGCCAAAAGTCAATTAAAGAACAATCTTTAAAAACAGTATTTAGAGAACTATTAAAGAATAAATCAATAAGCTTTTCTTTTCGACTAAAGTTCATGAAGTACTTGAACTTGTATCTGCTTGACAAGGACTATGTATCCAGTTGTTCAATCCACATATCTAAGGTCTATTAGGAAAATAGTTCCTGAAGATCTTGCACCTTACCGATACAAAAGCTCAATTCCAACTGTTTTAAAGTGATCGAACTTCAACAATCATACGCTAAAAGTAATTTACTTTCCCGCGGATAAATAACTCAATACTACAAACTTTAAAGCTAAAGTACACGAGGGTGGTCTAAAAAAATCATACAAAGATATCACATGAAGCTAAATAAACCTGCACCTTCGATTAGAACTATCTATAAATAGTTTCAAACGAGCTTAACTGAACATTCTGGACGCCCATTCTATTGAACCCAATACTCCAAAACTTATTGATCAAATTAACGACCTGGTGGCGGCTTGTAAAAGAGCGAAGGTGCATGAGATCGCCAGCGTTATGGGCATCTCGAACGAAGGAATACGTAATATTTTACACCAACATTTGATCATGAGGAAGCTGTCCGCAAGATGAGTACCGCAATTGCTCGCAGGGATGCTTTACAACTGTTTCAGCGAATTCCACTGGACTTTGGTCGACATTTAGTCACTATGGACGAAACATGAAAATAGTGGGTTGCCAGTGAAGAGTGTCTACCAAAGAAGGCAAACGCCGTTCTTTCAACCGAGAAGGGTAAGGATCTTTGAGGCAAGAGTTACAAGAAAAACATCGATGATTATTCCACAGAGAGCCATTTTTCATTACAATAACACCCCTAAAGTTGTGGCCAGGAAATTGATTAAGTTAAAGCTATTACTCGTTCCACAATTCTCAAATCCCCCCTCGAAGTACTGCCAATTTCCCCATATGAAAGAATGCCTGGCAGGACAGAGATTTTATTCAAACAAGGTTATAACTGCGGAAATGAATGCCTATTTTGTAGAATTGGACCAAACCTATTATTCAAAAAGGATCAAGAAACTGAAGCGGTGTAAGATGAGGCGTACGGGCTCAAAAGGAGACTACGTTAAAAATGAAAGCGGTTTATTCCGAAGAATTAAGTACTTCTCAATTTTACACGAAGTTTTCAAACTATTCTCGTATTTCTAATGAAATCTTATCATCAACGAACTGTAGATTGATGTGAGTACGTGGATAATATCCTGGAATTTAGATTGAATATAGCTTATGTGTGTGGGCGGCTTTCCCGGAAAATTTAACTGCATTACGCAACTAACCTCCGCAATGGGAATTGTTATCCAGAAATACAGTATTCATTCTTCGGGATTGTAATTTTCGAATAAGGTTGATTAATTAGTAAATCCAGAAGGATCGATTCCAAATGAACAACAGAAAAGTTAGCCCTTCCTTTCTTCTTATTCTTTAAAATGTAACTTCAATCTGTTTTGAAACTTTATGGTTGATAAAATAATACTAAGAAATTAAATTCTTTCGCATAACTTCGTAGTAATCTTTATTATTTACCTTTTCTTACCTATTAACAATAGGTAATAAAACATGATGACATTTATTTGTAATTTGAATAAAGCTATGTCTGCCAATAAATGTGCAAGTATTTATTTTAATTAGGTCCACTATTAAAGCGCTAATGGCGATCTATTCTACATATATTTATCTCACTCAACTGTCTACGATATAAAGTTAAATCGTTCAAGCACCACAATATAACAGTTAAACTAATAGCATTGCAATAAATAAACAAATAAACTTTCAAAACGTTAAATAAAAGTAAATAGCTTCAACCTTGATTCGAAATATCTCTTCAATTTATTTAAATGATCACATTTAGGACGTATAAAATCTAAGAATATTTCAGCCCAGCATTTCAGTTTCTTCATTTCGCCATAGACTCTCTTTTCCTTAATTCCACTCTCTTTAATTTGTAATTTCCTCAATGAATATTTCCAAGAACTACCAAACTATAGATTGTAATAACATCAATTTAGAATTGACGCATGTCATTTAATCGAATTTCGCCTAAATTTAAGCTTTCAGTACTGGCAATGATTTCGAGCTTCACCAAGGCGTCCAGGGTTGAGCTCACGACCTTGCTTCACTATCAGGGCTGTAAGAGATCGACCGACATCGTCGCCATAGCTACCGTTTTACCTGTTGCTCGCGACGTCACGGTAACGAACGTCACTAGCGCAATAATTTTAGTGTTATCAGCGTCACAACTTATCATGTGATTAGGTGAATAAATTGTAAAGCCAACGGAGCTGCAAAATTGACAAACAAACAGGCGAGAATTTGCGCAAGCCGGAAGATACGTTTTTTGTTTAGTCAATGAAAAACGTCAAACGATGTTAAACGAGACCTGTGACGGTTTTGCAGTTTTAGTTTGCTATTCTGAGCTAACTTTAAGTTAAAACTAACTATTTAGCAAACATTTTGCAAATGTTATTCTTTATGGAAAAATAGACATTTGGCATTCGTTAAACATTTCGTTCATTAAACATTTCTTTTAAAAATGTAAATTTTTACATTATGGTTGGTTAGTTCGATGTTAATGTTTTGGATGTATGATATCACATGTTGAAATGGTAACAATAGCACTATCTGTTGTATCCACCTTTTCCTCGGTCTGTCCTTTTTTCTTTGTGCATTATTCTTTATTTCATGTATTATTCTACCTGGTTGCATCCTCGTCAGATGTCCGTACCAGTTTTTCATGATTGATCCTTTCCGTAATTGACTCGTTACCGGTTTCTCGCCTATGGCTGAGATCAAAGTGTTGAAAACTAAACAACGAAGTAAAAATTCAACTAACTTCCAAGATTAATATAACGATATAAGTATAAAAGCCACTAATTTACTATCAAAGCTCTAAAGCTGTTCTAGAACAAGTAGTGCCGCATCTCATTGTTATGGATACTACCTAAACCTTCAAACCGAAAAGATATATCTCTGAAGGAAATCGGTATAATTGCAACGACTTCCAGTTCTCGGAAAAGCGATTGAAAAACATGGTATTCCGCGAATTCGTATCCACCCCGCTGGGTCCATTGGCGCTAGTTCTAAAGGTTAAAGGATGATTGCGGCAGTCGCCTAGTCAATAGCAATGTTATAGCGCGGAAAGGCTGTATCACTGAAACGCTCGCCATCAAATCTAATGAGACATAGAAGTTGAATAATGAAATGAGATTACCTTCGCGCAGCATTGCCAGCGCAATTTCAGCCTCTAAAAGCGCGCGATGCGGTCAAAGTTCGCGGCGTTCATGACCTATGGATAACGACGTCTTCCCACACACGGGTTGCGTATGAATGCAAGTGTGAGTTTTCACGCTTCCATAATTTATGAAAAGGGTTGCATCCCAACAGCTTTTCCACGAACATGTATACCCTGAGGGAAGTATGTATA